>JAAALK010000283.1:2850766-3172118 GCA_019279435.1 Zizania palustris | reverse complement strand
ATCCTTCACCACCTTATGTGCATTGTTGTTGAAGACTTGAAGGGCATGGTTATTGTTGGACCGGAAAGGGCGACCAGAGGGGGGGTGAATGGGAGCTTTTAAAATTTCTGGCTAAAACTAGCCTTCGGTTTCAGTTCTGTCTTCTGCGGAACAGGCTTCGAACACTACCTTCGAAGGTCTGGTTCGGAGGTACTTCGACACCTTCGAACACAGGCTTCGGAGGAGCAAAAGTTCGAAGCCAAGAAGACTTCGCTCCACTTACAACCCTCGAAAATCTACTCTGCTAAGTCAGTGCAGGCTCCGCACACAGGGTGCTTCGAGCAGGCTTCGCACTTCACCCTTCGCAAGAGTGGACAGCCCTCTGAGGACTACGACCAAGTACTTGGCAGCAGCAACTGGTGCTGAGCTTCGTAAACGAAGGTCTACACGCACACGCAAATGGACTACGCTAAGGGCTTCGACACAAGAAGCAAAACGGGCCTCGGTCAGGGCTACGCTAGTAAGCAGCGAGGTCTAGCCTCGTGTTACACAGAGTGAACGCACACTGACAAAACACACCTCGCACGAAAAACAACCTTCGCCTAGACAGGCTTCGGTGCACAACCACACGCGAGGTATGCAAAGCGAGCTCAAGCAAAAGCACAGGAAAACAGGGCTTCGCCGATTGAACAAGGAACACAGAAAATGAACTCTCTGAATGTATTCAATCGAAGTGTGGCTACAGGAGCTCAACAGTAAATGCTCAAAGTGTTAAATGTTACCTACCGAGCCCCCATATTTATAGCCCACAGTTCACCCAAAGGAATTGACTACACTACCCCTAGGGTTTACATTCATTTTGTCTCTACAGAACTAAGGGGTACAAAAGGTAGTCCACCTTTATTCTGGAGGCTTCTCTGTCAGCTTTGCAGAGGGGACAGTGTCAGCCTTTTTACAGAACAGACAGTGTCAGCCTTTGCAGTCTTTGACTTTCTGCAGCCTCCCATCGCACGCGAGGGTGCGGAAGCTTCGGTGAGAAGCCTGAAGCCAGATGGCCTTCGCTCCACCGAAGTCAGTCTCCGATACAGTGACGGTTTTGAGCCGAAGCCGTCAAAGCCCTTGGGCCTTCGCACCAACACCTCTGGAGTGGACCACCACGGCTTCGCAGCTTCACCCAGCTCGAACTCCGTCAGTCCATGTACCGAAGCCATGCAGGCCGAAGCACCTCAAGTCATCCTCACTCCGGAGCTAGCCTCGCTCCGAAGCCTTCCACACTCCGAAGCCCCACCTTCGGAGTACCACCCTTCGAAGTCCCTCCTTCGTCCAAGGCCTCCGCATGAAGCATTCCATGAGCCCTTCGTCGCAGTGCCTCTTCCCGAGCACACTCCTCGACGAGCCTCACACGGACCATGCCTTCGATGCGCCTCGACTTCTGAGACCTTCGTCGGGCCACCTTCGAATGTCTCCCTCCGGAGCACACTTCGAATTCCATGCCTCCGCAGAGGACTTGTTCCACCAACTCCGAAGTCACTCCATTCGGAGTACCTTCGAAGTGCCTCACCTCCGAGGACTTGTCTCGGAGTACCTTCAGCCGGAGCCACACTCCGCACTCTCTGCCTTCACCTGGCACGCCTCGACCCGAGGACCGACCCGGACCACCTTCGCAGCCACCGTGACGGAGCTCCCCGCTCCCCTGGCATCAAGCCTCCCGCTTGATCCAGGTTCACCTGGCTCGAACCTTGTCCGTCGCCTCCAAAGTCCCTACGCCCCACAGACAAACAGACAAGTGTATCCAGTACTCCGGAGACCTCTCTGGGTTAGCAACCTTCGGTACACACTCCGGTGTACTGCCCAAAGTATCGAAGCCTTCGGTACGAACCCAGTCATCGCGTACTGTCGGACCCCTCCGACGAGCACACTCCGCTGCAACAGCTGCAGCAAGCAAACATCGAACACCCTTCGGTGAAACCACCTCCGAAACACCCTTCGGAGGTACCACCTCCGAAGCCCCTTCGGAGGTACCCTTCGAACAGAGGGTAAAAAGGCTGTCAATCACTCATCACAAAACACCGAAACCAACCCTTGGTTTCTCAGTTATGGTGATTGCCGACCTCTGGCAAGCAAAAGCGTAACTGCAAAAGTAATGATTAGTAAAGTGTTGTAACTCGAAAAGCCTAAAATAAGATTGAAAAAACACATGCATACCCAGAAGTCATGAGACACCACCCCCTGAGCAGTTCCGTGGCGCCCGTCAGGAGCAAACCGGTACTAGTCCCATGTCTGGCATAGAACCCGCTCACCGGTCGGCATTGTCAGCACCCCTGGGTAGTGCAGACGACACAGGTTACCCAATATCTAGTTAACCTGCCTGACCCTCGAAGTGCCGTCAAACCGAGAGTCAATCCAAGATCTAGAAATACATAATAAATAAAGTTAGTTTAGTGAAAGAAATTTTTTGAAAAAAAAAGCAAAACAACAGAAGAGTATTACACTTACCCATCACCTACAGGCGTAATCTCGATCTTGGATCCACCGGAAGAGACTACTGGTGGGGCAACCAGGTGGCTCGTCCTGAAAGATACTGAGAACCCATCGGCAGCCTCAGCCCCTTCCTCCTGACCCGCACCCTCCGGGAGATCCCCCAGCCCCGCACCCTCCGGGTCATCCCCCAGCCCCGCACCCTCCGGGTCATCCCTCTGCCCCACACCCTTTGGGTCATCCCTCTGTGCCGCACACTCTACGACATCCCCCTCCTGCCCCCCAACCACCGGATGATCCTCGTGACCCGCGCTCTCCAAGTGTTCTTCCTCCTACAAAACAGTATTGAAACAATTAGTAATAGTTTATAACTGGCATAAAAAACAATCTGAAAGTTACCTCCTCATCTAGTTGAAATGCAATAGGCCGACCAATTAATGTCGGATCTATGCATCTCAGGAGCTGCTCTTGACGACGTCTGTTTGAAGAAGATGAACTACCCTGGAATAGGGTGTCCTCCTAACTCGTCGGAGTACTCGTCGGAGTACTCGTCGATGAACTCCCCAAGCGGAAGAGCTTCCTCGTGACACTCCTCACCTTTTTCGACATCCTGTTCAAAATAAGCACAAACAAGCATTTATTAGTAAAGAAGGTTTGTACATATGAAAAACATGTAATATGAAGTATATTGCATATGCATGTATGAAAACAATTACTTGTCAATTATCATCAAAATCAGGATCAATTTGTCCTTTTCTCCCCAAAGCACGCCATGTTACTTTTTTCTTCTTATGTTGGTGTTTCCTTTTCTTGGGAACTGCCACATCATTAGAATCGCCGAGAAAAGAATCTGTCAATGATTCTGACTCTACATTAACCGAAGTCGGCAATTCATCATCTTGGTAAACCTCATCGACCTCTTCAACCTCGAATTGATAAGCGCCATCACTAGGGGTGTTTAGACGTTCCCGAGGATTCACTTTGTAGACTACCCACCAAGCACTTAGTTTTTCACATGGGTACGACATATAATACACCTGCTCGACTTGGTGAGCAAGGACAAAATTATCGCAACCAGATAATTGTTCCGCGTGTTTGACTTCAACCATCCCAAATTGGTTTTCACGAGTACCATGTTTAGGGTCGAACCAATCACAATCGAAGAAGACTACTTTAATCTCCTTATTCCCGGCAAAATTGTACTCCATTATATTTTTAATGATTCCATAATACATAGTTTCGTGTCCTTGTCCATCAACGACCCTTGTAACAACTCCAGTATTAGTTGTTGCCGCTAGAGGTCGATATGCTTCAAAAATAGTTGAACGGAAGCGAAAACCATTAACATCATAGCGACCGTAACTTTTGGCACTAATACTCCCGTAAGAGAGCTATCGCAAGTCTATATGTACATTATCAGCGAGCACGCACTGCAAATCATAGGAGATTATAAGATAATTAACCTAGTAGAGTAAAACAATACATGTCACAAAAGGTAAGGATATACATGTTCTCTGAACCAAGTGAGAAAACTAGGCCCACCATTTACTCCTTCTCGACGCAATTTATCTAATTGCTTCTCCGTTGGTTGACGACCAGACGTCAAGTATTTCGAATCAAACATACTGTCAATATTGTAACAAATAGGTAAACAAACGGGTAGGTATAAAATTTGGAGGTAAAATATAAAACTAAAAAGAATCACTTACGCGAAATATTGTTCCATCTCTTCCATATTTGAGTACATGTAGAGCAAGGCATATGTTCGTTCTTCCTGAGTTACATAATATGTCGTGGAGACACCAACAGTTATGCCCTTCCACCCAAATATTTGGAGATCACTACAAGGATGGTCTTCATCCATATGGTACCGTGTAGCAGGTGTGTTGACATTGTGATGCTCAGCGAAGTATACACTAGTGAAGTATGATATCTCTTTCAATTTAAATTCTTCTGCGATGCAACCTTCAACTCTGGCCTTATTACCAACCATCGCTCTAAGCTTATTTAGGGACCTTTCAATATGATACATCCACCTATATTGCACAGGGCCACCTACCTTAGCTTCATATGGCAGATGAACCAGTAAATGTTGCATTGGATTGAAGAACCCTTGAGGGAATATTTTTTCCAGTTTACATAAAAGCATCGGGATCTCTTTCTCTAGCATCTCCATCATATCTTTCTTAATTTCTTTTGCACAAAGTTGTCTATAAAAATGACTCAGCTCAGCTAACGCCTTCCACACATCATCATTCAGGTACCCGCGAAACATTACAGGAAGGAGTCTTTCCATTATTATGTGGTAATCGTGACTTTTCAATCCATTTAATTTCCATGTCATCAAGTTCACAGCTCTTCTAAATCCCGCGGCGTAACCATCTGGGAATTTCAAATTTTTCAACCACCTCATTACTTGTTTTTTTCTTTAGGTTTTAAACAAAATGGGGCACGTGGCTTGCCACCACTATTCGTCAACTCAAGGGTTGGTCGATTACAAATCTCAGCTAAATCTCTTCTCGCCTTTACATTATCTTTTGTCCTGTTAGTAAAATCCATACATGTACTTATAATGCTTTCACCAACATTACGTTCCTGATGCATAACGTCAATGTTGTGCAGAAGAATTAGTGATTTGGCATACGGCAGTTCCCATAAGCCACATATGTGGGTCCAATTATGTTCGGTTCCGAATCCTACAAATCCATCCTCATTTTCATTAAGGACCAACTCATTCAGCATATCAGCGATTTCTCTACCATTTAAACGCCTTGGTGGTCCCTTTACAACAATATTGTCCTTCTTGAAATTGTTCCTCTGTAACCTAAATGGGTGATTCAAGGGCAAAAAGCATCTATGGCAATCAAAGTAACAAATCTTTCCCCCGAAGTTCAGACGGAAACAATCTGTGTCCTTCGCACATATCGGGCATGTCAACCTTCCATGACAACTCCAACCAGAAAAAATACCATATGCCGGAAAATCGTGGACCGACCATAGATACGCAACTCGAAGATTGAATTTTTGCTTCTGGTCATAGTCATATGCTTCAACTCCTTTCCACAATTGTTTCAACTCTTCAATTAAGGGCTTCAGCATCACGTTTAGTCGTTTTCCAGGATGCTCTGGACCGGGTATAATGAGACACAGGAACATAAATTCACATTTCATACAAAACGAAGGTGGAAGGTTGTATGGAATAGAAAACACAGGCCAACAAGAGTACGACGATGCCGTTGCATTGAAAGGCATGAATCCATCAGTTGCCATCCCGATGCGAACATTCCTTGCATCACTAGCAAAGTCTGCATCAAAATCATCTAGAGCCTTCCATGCCGCACCATCAGATGGGTGCACCATTACTTGATTATTCTCACGTACACCTTCTTTATGCCATCGCATATGTCTAGCGGTTTTCTTTGAGAGAAGCAATCGTTTCACCCGAGGTGTAAGAGGCATGTAACGAAGTTTTTTATGAGCAACCTCTGTCGTCACCTTCTCTCCGTCTTCATTTACGACCTCTACGAATCTCGGTTTACCACATTTTAAGCATTTCACCTCATTACTATGTTCTTTCTTGAACAACATACAATTATCTCGACACACATCAATCTTCTCATACTCCATACCGAGAGCAGAAAGCATTTTCTTTGACTGGTACATGTCTTTCGGCACCTTTTGGTTCTTAGGAAGGATATCGCTGATCAGATTCAAGAGCTCCTTATAACAATTGTTTGAAAATGCAAACTTTGACTTAATATCCATAATACGAGTCACGAAAGCGAGAACGCTTACGGTGGTGTGCTCATGCAATGGCTCTTCTGAAGCTCGAAGGATGTCGAAAAACTTTTGAACCTCCGGTGTTGGAGGATCCTCGGGGTTTAAACTCCGGTCGTATAGCATCAACCATCTCATCCATCCTATCGTCAGCAACGCTATCATCTTCTTCTTCCACTACTAATACCGTTTTTTCACGGCCTGTCTCGCCATGAAAAGACCAAACTTCATAACCTGGCACGAAACCATATTTGCAAATATGCAATGACAACGTCCTCTTGTCTTGCCAACGATAATTTCTGCACTTCATGCATGGGCACCTCGCGCCAGTGTTTGTTGTCAAAGCGAATGCACGATCAACAAATTTTTCAGCGTTGATTGCCCACTCCCTCGTGTGAGCTCCACTTTTCATCCAACCACTATACATCCACCGTCGGTCGTCCTCAGCAATTCTATAGGCAAAACATTCATTCAATCAAGAATGCATCATGCATAAGTACCACGGGCCTATGTCTATAGCATGGTTGTCACGGCGCCCCGGCGAACCCAGTCGCCAGCGAACCGACTGGACACCTAGGCTCCTAGGCGTCGCCTAGGCGACCAAAAATTGGCATAGCAGAGGCGGCCGGGCGGTCGGCGGCGCAAGGGGAAGCAGAGGCGACCGGGCGGTCGGCGGCGCAAGGGGAAGCAGAGCCCGCGGCCAGCGGCGCAAGGGACAGAGGCAGGCGGCGGCACAACTCGCAAGGGGAGGGGAAGCAGTGGCGGCTGGGACACCTAGTCGGCGCCTAGGCGTCGCCTAGTCGACGCCATGACAACCGTGGTCTATAGGAAAAGATAGGTCCTAAACCCACCCAAGAGTGACCGACAAAACGTGGTATTTATGACGAGCCATGAGTCCGAACGAAATTTCAGCAGCATAACCCCGCTGTTCTCCAATTGCACGCCTGATAGTGGTGCAATGGAGAACAACAAGGTTATGTTACTGAAATCCCATTCGGATTCATGACTCATCATAAAACCACGCTATGTAGCCCACTCTGAGGCTGTCCAAAAAGGGACAATTTCGGACCTACACATCTCACACGCATGACACGTGTGAGACATGTTGGTCCGAAACGAGTGACGCATAGGTTTCGTTACACTATCTACGTTGTTTTCAAATAAAAAATTGCATACGAAAAGAAGTACATATAATAAAGTATATAGATATAATATTAATCACCCAATGAAATCATTAAAACTATATGAATATGTAGAATAATATAATTAGAATCATATATACATAATATCACAACATATATTGCATATGAAAATAAAACATCGCATTTATATGAAACATATTTAAAAGCATGAAACATACGTAAAATCACATATCTTCTAACCTTAACAACTATATATATATATGTATGTGACACATATCTTCTAACCATAACAATTTATGTGACACACAATTCACAAATAAAAAGTGAAAAAATAACACATTAACAATTTATCTTGGGTAAAAATTACTTGGCGGACGGCGACGGTCAGCGGGCGATGATGGACGAGCAGCGACGACGACGACGGGCCGGCCGGAGGGGGTGCAGTGGCGGCTGTCGGCCGGTGGCGGAGGTGGGAGGTTGCCGGTGGCCGGGAGCACGGCGGCGGACCGGCGAGGGCGGCCTGCGGCGGTGGGCGGGGGCCGGGCGGCGGCGGCCGCGAGGGTGGCGGCGGCCGAAGCGGGCGGCGGCGCCTGCGCGCGGGAGGGGCGGGAGGCGACGATGGCGGGCTGCGGTGGCGCGGGCCGGAGGCAGGAGGCGGCGAGGGCGGGCGGGCGGCGGCACGGGCGGGAGGCGGCGGCGCGGGCTGGGCATGGGAGGCGGTGGTGTGGGCGCGTACATGGAGTT
This sequence comes from Zizania palustris, assembly GCA_019279435.1. Taxonomy (NCBI): domain Eukaryota; kingdom Viridiplantae; phylum Streptophyta; class Magnoliopsida; order Poales; family Poaceae; genus Zizania; species Zizania palustris. Next base: position 3,163,998 of record JAAALK010000283.1, on the reverse strand, counting down.
AGGTCTCCCTGTACGCGCGCGCGGTTGGGGGAAAAGCCCCATAACTTTCGTCGGCCAGCATTAAAGCCAACGGAAGTTAGCTAACTTCCGTCGGCTTTAATGCTGGCCGACGGAAGTTAGCGGGATCCGATCGGCCGCGGAAAAATCCCCGCTAACTTCCGCCGGCCACTGTCAGAAGCCGACGGAAGTTAAGTTAACTTCCTTCGGCCTCCAGGAGCCAACGGAAGTTATTTTCCCAAAAGCCGACGGAAGTTAATTTGGCCGACGAAAGACATCTATTTTGGCGTAGTGCCTCTGGGACCCCTTCGAAGCCCTCTTCGATATGCTCCCTCCGAGACCCTCCAATAGGTGATCCGGCTTAGAAGATAAAGAAATATCTTAGTATTGCTACAGTGTGAAAGCCATACCAGGGGCCCGAGCCGCTGGTATGTCGTATACCTGCCCCTAAAATGATGTATATCCATCACGTCTGTAAAGTTGTATATACAGTAGCCTAGCCTTTTTCCCCTCTTACCCTACAAAGCCTATGGCATGTAGGGGGTAATTGGGTCTTTTTCTTTAGCCCATGAGCCTATAAAAGCAGGGCACTTCCCTTGTAACAGACAAAAGGAAGATAGAGGAAAAATTATGTCAAATCAACCGTAAACTTGACGTAGGGTTATTATCCCTCTTGGGAGGCCCGAACCAGTATAAAACTCTCTCTATATATAAGAATCCTTCGAGGTTCATACCAAATATTCTACACCTTTAAATAGAAACCTGTTTATAGCTAACGCAATTTCTATAACAGTTAGCGTCATCCGTTGGGAGCCTAGTACTAAAAGCTAGTGTCTCTGCCACCACTCGCGCCTCGGAGTACACCCATGAAGAAAGCGGTGGGCACTGATAGACATCCACGCACTCTTCGACAAGGGGCTCCAGGCGCTCGTCAAAGGCCGCGGGAGCCTTAGGGGCTACGAGGCAAGTTCCCTTCAACCACGCGAAGGCCTAGTCAAGTTTCCAAAGATATACACACTACCCGAAGCATCGCTTCATTCTATTAAAAATTGAAGCCTTGCTTCATTCTATTGAAAATCGAAGCCTTGCTTTGTTCTATTAATACCCGAGGTCACTCCTTCGTTCTATTAAAAATTGAGGTCACTGCTTCGCACTATTAAGAACCAAAACACTTCTTCGTTCTATTCAAAACCGAAGCACTGCTTCATTCTATTCAGAACCGAAGCACTGCTTCGAAGGCTACACACCGCCTCTGGGCCCGTAGCAGTGGGATAAAGGGCTCCGGGTCACCAGCCTGATGCGTCCAGGGATTCTGGGCCACCGGCCTGATGCATCCAGGGATCCCGGGTTCCATACCCGGAGTATCCTAGGGTCGTAGGTGACCCAGAGCCGAAGATGGCTCAGAGCCGAAGGTGGCTCAAAGTCGAATGTGACTCAAACTATCACAGGTTAGGTGAATCCATACCATTCTCATTCCAAAATCAAGCTCAGAAGCCCAGCTTCACCATCTAAACACGCTCCAAAGCCTTGATTCACATACCATAAATTCAAGATCCTTGGCAATTAAGTATTTCGAAGCCTTGCTTCACTTAACTCAAAAAAGTCTTTGAAGCCATGCCTCGTTTCAATTTTGAGCATTCGAAGCCCGAGCGAGGCCTCCAAATGGCATGATAAGCGTACTCAAAGCCACCCAAGGTGCCCCCATCCACATTTTACGATTACACACACCAGCAATGCCCAAGTCCCCAGCTGCCACGTGCAAGAGGGGACCGAGGTGTATGCATCCAGAGTGTACGAACGAAGCGTGCGATGCATGCGAAGCATACGAACAGAGCGTACCAAACGCGCAATGTGTGCGAAGTATACGAACAGAGTATGCTTATACAATGAGGTTTACTTATACAAAGTACAAGCAAGACAAATTCCATTCACCGAATGCCATGTACAAATACGAAGTACACTTACAAGTATACATCGACAACAAAATATTACGAATAATTCGTATCTAAACCTAAGAAAAAGCGGGCCCGAGGCCCCAACAGATTCGACCCCCGCTTTCTCTTCTTCCGGGCAGGGCCCCCTCGGCTGGACGAACCCATATTGGAGCTAGACCTCTATTGGCCAGACTGTCCATGCTTCGAAGTCCGCAGAACTCGCCTTTCTTCTTGCAGGTCGGCCCAAGTCCGAAGTGCAGACGGCTTCGCATCAATGGCAGAAATGTCTAAGGCTTCGTCACCTTGTAAAGTTGTGCCTGAAGAGTGGACCCCTTCGCCACTTAAGTCTACCTCAAAGCAGATTAAGTCAGGCGAAGATGAGGGACTCCGAAGGGGCTCCATCTTCATGGAGGCTAACAACTCCTAGGTTACTTCGGGAATAACTTCGCCCCTAGCACCCCTCAGAAGTTTGAACCGAGGGGAGCCTTTGGACCTAGCTACTTCGAGCACTACCCAATGCTGATGACGTGCTTCCGAATCCTCGAGCACTTTTAAGTCAACATCTGAAGGCTGAGCCTAGGCAGTTACAAAATACCATGCATTTCTATTAATAAATTGACAAGTTATGTTATAGGCCTACGGCTAAAAATTACAAAGAAGCCTAAGAATATCTACACCTTCGGCGGTAGAGGGTTCGATATCGATGGCCGAGATGGCATGGCCCGTGCCCCAGCTCGGCGTAAGCGAGTGGCCTCTTGGAGCCCGAGGACTGCTTCGCATCCTCGAGCCTTCAAAGGTTCTTGAAGTCGGCGCCACGCTCCGCGGACTGCATGGGCAGGCGAAGACAGACGAGGGCCTCCAAAGACCACCGTGCGGTCGAGGTCACTGCTTCGAGGTGATTGCACGCCACTTCATGGAGCATCTGAAACACCCCTTGGCCAGCCACCCATCTGGCTATCAACGCGAAGCCCGTCAGCATCACCTCCGTCGTCGCCGTCTGAAGAAATTCGAGGCAGTCCCCGATTGGATCTTGAGTACTAAAGTTCGGAGCCTTGCACTAGGTCCCCAAGTGCTCCAATATTTCGATAATAGTCGAGGTGGCCTTATCAACCCCTCGGACCACGAAGCCTTCCATAGCTTGGCTGGCGACGCGAAGATCAGAATTCTCCTTCGAAGACCGAAGTGCTTCCTAAAGCGTCTCTGTCTCCGAAGCCATTTTCTCGAGGGCTTCGTTTGCCCTAGCTGCCTCGGACTTCGCCGCCTCTAACGCCGCCTTGGCCTGCTTCTGCCTTTCAATGGCCTCCGAAGCCTGGCACCGGAGGGTTTCATATCCCTCCGCCAAGAAGTTTTCCCAGCAACCCACGGAGATTGCTGCCACCTGAGTTAACGTGAAGGCCTGACAACATTCATGAAGTTTTTAAATATTGAGAAGAAGTTATGTAATACACGAACCCTATGTGAAGCCTCACTCACCTGAAGGATGGCTTTGCTAGCGTTTATAAAGATGTCACTGTGACGATTGTGGCTGAGTTGTGCCACCAAGTCCCCCGTCGCCAAAGCCACACTGCCGTCGTAGAAAACGTCGAAGGCCGCATCCATCAAAGGCCACATGCATCAAAGGCCGAATCCATCAAAGGCCACCTCGGGAGCAGGGGCTGTATCAAGGGCGTCTGGTTCGTGAGCACCTCCGGAGCAGGGCTCTGGTCTACCACATTCACCTCTTCGTCCGGGTGCTCTCAAGGGGTCCCTCCACCGCGGTTTCCCCCTCATCTTCTTTGGACCCCAAACTGCTGCTACCATCACTGCCTCCGTTGTTGTCGGAGGTCCCCTCCGCATATGCAACTGTAGGCCTCGCATCATCACCAACACTTGAGAAAAAAATACAAGTCAATCTCCGGCTCCCCTCCAGTGGCGAGATCCGAAGATGCTTGCTCCGCTGCGCCAAGGGCTTCGACTACTGAGGGCTCTGAGCGAATCCTTGAAGACTTCGTGGACTTCGAGGCTTTGGGTTCCTCATCGTCCACCCTCTTCCTCTTCGAACTACTCGCCAAAGGGGCCGAATCGGTGAAGTTCGGGAGAGTTTGGACCCCCTCGGCGCCGAGCTAGGTCCATACTTTGTTCCACCTTTCCCAAGACCCCATCAAGGCGAGCCTCTAGGTCTGCTCGTCTAGTGTTGGAGGTCCCACGACACGTTAGACTGCTACTATGGCCTCCTCCGGAGGTCGTACATCGCGCGCAGCTTCATCAAAAATCTAAGTTAGCACAAGAAAAATTTCAACAAGTGTGAAGAGAAAGAGCTTGAAGCCTTACCGAGGCGCTCCACTGATACATCCCTTGGGTTGTTTGGTTCCGAAGCCATAAATAAGTCTTCTGGCCAGGAGCATGCAAGGAGGCTGAGCCGAAGGGTGATAAACTCCTCGGCCAAGTCCCGCATACTCATCTTCGTCGCCACTCTTCGTAGCAACAAAATCCTCGACTGAAGCATCTTAGAGTCCGGCACCGCTTCGGCTTGGTGGTGATATGAAATGAGCATGTTGGTACTCCGAAGAAGGGAGTCTGCGCCCACCGAGGCATAGAACCACTCCTGGTCCCACCTCGAGTACCATCGGTTGTTTACAGCCCTGGCTGGGAAGTCGTTCAGGAACTCCTTGTGGAGCTGGAAGTTGGCACTCCCGAAGGCCAAGGCCCTCTCGACGACATCCGACTCCTCCCGTCGCTTCAGCTGGCAGCTAGCATTATGGAGGGTGACGAAGATGTCTGCTCTCCCTTCGCATCCTTCAGCTCTCATGGCCCATTCAAATATTGTGAGCCTCGCCACGGTGTTCGGGGAAAGGGAGGGAGTTAAAGCCTTTAGTACTTCGCTCAGTATGTCCACTACAGCAAGCCCGAGCTCTGCCTCGAAGAAGGCCTTGAAGACCATGACTTTGTTGGGCTGAGGCCTCGAGATGATCTCGGTCTTCGTAGGTACATGAAGGCGGATGTCTTCAGAAATATTCCCTTCACAGATCCGCTGGACGGACTTCTCCATGGAAGCCGAAGCCCACAACTCCAAGGTCTGCTCGAACTTATTTGAGGGCGACTGGACGTCGTTCGGCTCGAGACGCCTCACTACAGGCTTTGTCGTGGCTGTAGCCACTACTTGGGCTTGAACAGAGCTCGACCCCCCGCCCAAGGCAAAAGCCTTCTTCGACGAAATCTTCTTCGGTATTTCGCAAGGGACTCCGGCACGAAGGGTGCTAAGGGGCTCTAGAGCGAAGTATGCGCGAAGCTCAAGGAGGCAAAGAATGAAGGTTGCTAGGGGCTGAGTAAGGAAGCAAATGAAAGGCGTGAGCGGTGGAATGTTTCGCCAAGGCCGTTTATAGGCCGTGAAAAGCGGTTTGCGTGCCCCGCAGCCAAGATTTTGTCACCAGGAAACCAACCCCCGCAGTCTCTGACCGCTTGGGCCAAGGTAGTTTCCGAAGCGAACCGTCGCACGCCGCACAGTAACGGATCGATTTTTTACTGTTGTAGAGCCGCTTGGACTCCCCAAGGGCGCCCCATCCGCTCCGTACATGCATTTATTGTTTGAGCGATTCAAAGCTAGCCTTCGGCCCTAAGCTGCAAAGGCTTGTTAACCATGAAGCATCATTATATCAGCATCATTTGCCCCAGGGCGCACACACTCCTTCATTGTGAAGGGCTACGTGTGAGGGGCTACTGTTGGGGAAATGGATTTTCCCTTGAACATGGGTCAAATGACGTCGGCCTCCGAAGGCCTCGGACTCAGAGCCCGATAAGCTAACGAAGCCTAAAGATGGACTCTGACCCCCTCTATCTAAGATTACTTCCAAGTGCTGCAAAGAATCACACGGCTGAAGGCCAAGCCTCTGGGCTCCTTCTGGAGCTAGGCGCTCTGGTGCCAAGCGCTCTGGAGCGCCTCCGGGGCCCCTCCGAAACCAAGTGCTCTAGGCCCCCTCCGGAACCAAGCCTTCGGGCTCCCTCCTGGCTTTCTTTGGAGCCCTCTTCGGAGAAGTCCCCTCCGGGACCCCTTCGAAGCCCTATTCGATAAGCTCCCTCCGGGACCATCCGATAGGTGCTCTGGCCTAGAAGATAAAGAAATATCTCAGTACTGCTATAGTGTAAAAGCCAAACCAGGGGCCCCAGCCGCTAGTATGCCGTATACCTGCCCCTGAAATGATGTATATCCACCACGTCTGTATAGTTATATATACGGTAGCCTAGCCTTTTTCCCCTTTTACCCCTATAAAGCCTATAGCATGTAGGGGGTAACTAGGTCTTTTCCTTTAGCCTGCGAGCCTATAAAAGCAGGGCACCGCCCTTGTAACACACAGAAAGAAGATAGAGGAAAATTTATGCCAAATGCACTGTAAACTAGACGTTGGGTTATTATCCCTTTTGGGAGGCCCGAACCAGTATAAAACTCCCTTTCTCTGTAAGAACCCTTCGAGGTTCATACCAACTATTCTACACCTTTACATAGAAAACTGTTTGTAGCTAACGCAATTGCTACAACAACTATCGTATACCAACTTACTTGTATGGTTCATTTGTACTTTGCATCATTAATTTTTCGGCCATGGAAGACAAAAGAGGGTAAAATCATGCACGCATGTACTTTGTGCTGCCAGCCAAATTAGCCCCGGACTGATCACATGAGCAACATACAACGTCCACAAAAAAAATAAATAGTATAGGAAACGACTAGAACACATGTAATGTTTCATTAGTTAATTGCCTAATTAATTAACAAGTGGCTGGATTTGTGAGTTATGACAAAATTTTCATCAGGATGGCATCATGCGTGCACGTGCATGCATGGGGTCGCCTACGAAACCATGAGCTTTAACAGCCTAACTCGTGCATGGCAAAGTGAGCGCAAAAGGCTCGGATTCTCCACATGTAATCCCCCAAATGTCAGCAGCTTCATCATCATGGCAGCCTGGATCCAGCGCCCAGCTGCTCCGGCCTGCCACCATCGATCGCCGTTGTAGCTGCATGCACTGCAGAAACAATGTTTGCCCACTGCCTCACGTATTGCCGAGTGCATTTTCTTGGATATTCGGCAAACAGGATTTTGTTGAGTGTATACTAAAAAATACTCATCAAACTTTTAACTCTCGGATAAGATGAATATTCACCGAGTGTCAAGTCGAAGATACTCGGCAAATGTTTTGAAAAAAAGCACTCTCCAAAAGTTCTGCCGACGTGATAATGGCTCAAAAAATAGAGTTTGTCTAGTGCCTCTAACACGCACTTAGCAAACTCTTGTATTTGCCAGAGTGCCACGTGTGGCACTCAGCAAATATGATCAATCGGCTGAACCGCCCTACCGTGCCACGTGTGCAACGTTCTGAGTTTGCCGAGTATTGTTTAAAAAAAGAGTAAATTACTCACCACCCATTATAATTTTCAAGAATTTCCTATATGCCACTGTCAGTGACTGTGGTGGCCTCCATTTGTTAGTGCATACCGATGACATATTAGCAAACCGTAAAAATTATAATGACACAAAGAATTAACCCTTAAAAACACTCGGCAAAGTTGAAATACCCATTATTTAATGTGAAATAATATTTTGAGTCCATTTCACATTTTAAACATGTTTTGAACTTGAAATTTTTTTGCACTCAAAATTCAACATATATTAATCCATGTAAAATGTTCATATTTTTATAAGTGAGTTTGGTATTTTTAATTAATTAAGTGTTTTACTAAGATTTAATTCAAAGTAGGTCAAATTTGAATTACATGAGCATGAAATAATGACTTAGAAATTTTAGAAAAATCATATTTATGTTCCTGAATCTATTTTGAATCTTTTACCACTAAATTTAACTAGATATTAAAAAATCTAGATTGCGGCACTAGCCGACAATATGGAGCTTAATAGTTTTTTAATTATAGAAAATTTGATTGAAGGCTAATAAATATGTTACTTGACATGGTGTTATTATATCATATATATACCCATATTGTCGATCGAGTGAGGGCTAAGATCTAAGTAATCTTATGTTCACACTATATTGTCAATATTACTCGCATTTAGATTACATAACATTTTCTTTACACCTATATGCACGACTTCTTTAGGTGTGATGAGGGTATACAGATCAGGTTTCCACTGTTATCAACAGAGCCGCCAAGAAGCTTATCACTAACATGCATTATGAGGCTCATATTCAAGCCGTGATCGACTACTACGCTTATCAACTTAGACAGAGGATTAAGAATAAGGATGCCTGGACCTCGTATCTAACATGTGAGAAATACATGATGGTAAGTTCATTATTATTTATCTTGCAATACTTAATATATGTTCTTTATAAATTTTACTTGTATATGTAGGTCGTTTCACAGTGTTATGTCACTCAGCTTGAATGCTAGGGGAAAATTGTTGATATGTGGTGCTCTTCTGAGTGGCAAAGAACTCATAATGCCTATCGGGAGAGGCGCCTACTCATACTAGGGGCACCACACCATCAGGGGTCACAAATTCTCAACCAGTACCGAGAGAGATGAGCATGAAGTTACTTGTTTTCTTTCTTTTTCACTTAATTGCACAATATAGCTCTAATTATTTTCTTGTTACAGTTAACAGTAAACGCGGATCAAGAATGCTCCCAAGTCATGGCATTTGCTTTGGCTGACAAAGAGAGAGCAGTACAAGGCAACACATATAATCCAAATGACCCAACTGAGGCATATACCAATCAAAACACGTATCAATGCCTCCAAAACTACGTAGCGATGGCGAGAGAAGTGCACGATGCTGATTATAACCCGTCCCAACATAGCATCAATGGAGAGGTGGTAATGAGGGATGAAGGAGACAAGAGACATGGTCTCTATTTGATGGGTGATGGCGCAAACGATGCTTCTCATACCCCTACTCTAAGTGAGAGCTCAGAGCTCAAGCTCTGTTCCGGATATACACCCTCGCCGAGACACATCATTGGATCTAATTAGCGAGCTCCAGGTTAGTTCAATTTCATTAATCATCAAATATTTCTACTTTTTTGTTTTAGAACAATAATGACTTTACAATAACAATTTGTAAGCCTGTCCGGATGAAGAGCAAAGATAAAGAGCCGAGATGGAGGCTAGATGGCAAACCAAGTAGGCCAAGTGGCAGAACCAATAGGCCGACTGGCAGGCCCAGCAGTCCTAGCAAGCCGAGTGGCAGGCCCCGATGTAGGCCTAGATGTAGCAGTATTTTGCGGAGATGATGGGTGGGTCTTCTTCAGGTGAGATGGGCCGGCATCAGTCACCACAAACACCCTTTCTTGCACTTCCTCAACCTCAACCATCTCCGCACACTCCACAAAGTGCCAATGTGAGTTTCTAAAACTATTTTCGTCGTTATTGTTATATATAATTGTGCTAACTATTTTCTTTTTCACAGTTTCAATCATCGGCATCAGGATCAAATACGCACTCGCCGCCTGGGGATCCTTGGGAGTGGCAATATCCCTAAGATGTGATGTGAATTGTGAATGGTAAAGTAAACTAATGATGTGAATTGTGAATGGTGAAGTTAACTTTTGATGTGAAATATGAATGGCTATTTGCGGTGAAATGTGAATTGTGAAGTGAACTTTTGATATGAACTTGTAAAGTGAAATGTGAATGGCAATTTGTGGTAAAATATGAATTGTGAATGACAATTTGTGATGAAATGTAAATTGTGAATAAAATTTGTGATGAAATGTGAATTTGTGATGAAATTTGAATGTCTAAATGTTTGAGAATGTATAAATGTTTTGGGAATGCATTTAATTTTGAAAAAAATAAAAATAAGCTTTACCGAGTGTAGCACTCAGCAAAGACCACCATAGCTCACAAAATTGTGCAACGTGGCGCAATTCTATGCATTCTAGCAAATTTCGCCGAGTGCCTAGTGGCTTTGCTGAGTGCTTCACATCAAGCTCTCGACGAAATAGGTGCGCAACCATGTGGCACGAGCGCGGGGTCGTGAGTTCACCGAGTGCCACGTCATGCACTCGGCAAAGGTGCTAAGTATTCGCTGAGTGCCACGTCAGACACTTGGCGAAATTGCCATCACGTCACTCCCACCCATTAGACAACTTATTTTGTCGAGTGCCGCGTCGGGTGTTCGGCGAAGACGATGTGACACTCAGCAAAGGCTTCGTGAGATTTGCCTAATGTGACACTCAGTGAAACCTTCGGCGAGTAGAAAAAAGACATCGCCAAGTGTCCATGACACTCCGCGAATTTCTACATCTCCGTAGTAATGCCTATTTGCCCGACCTTGCAATAGTTTCCGGCCAGATCAGGCCGGCGCTTAGTTTGTACTTTGTAGTAACACCAATCACCATAGTCAAGGACTAGTACTACCTAGATAGATAGTGGAGGAGAGAGAACATTAGTAGTGAACTAGTGATATGTTCCTCGATTGTTTGATCCACGCTTAGGGAGTTGATTCTCTTTTAATGGTAACATCAATGTCTGACAGTCTGATTACTAAAGTGAAAGGGGTATATGATCAGAACTTTCTTTCCATGCATGCTCTACTCATCCTAGCACCTAACACTTTTTCTACCATTTTCATTTCCTTTCCTTTTTGCAAGTGTTGGCATCTAGCACTAACTCTGTCAAATTGATGATGATGTAGAAAAAAAGCAGTACTGTTGCTTGTTTGGTTTACAGATATTACCTGCCGGCTGCCGTTATTGGAAGGAACATTTGAGCTTGGCCTCAGTAGAAAGATGCAACAATCAATAGGCTGAACCGTAATTCCTTGCTTCTGCCCGGTTATTTCCAACTTATTTCCAGCCTCTCAGCAAACGGTCACCCTACCAAATGCGAGCAGGAGATTAAGGGCCATAGCAAAGGTGTCTATCCTCCATCCATCAGCGGTCGCTCCAAATGTGGGGCAACGGCGCATACATGAAGCCTGAAGGTTGGAGCTTCCATTTGAGATGTAACCTGGCACGTCCAGCTCAGGCGCAGAAAGCCAGAGCCTCTTGCAAGATAGAGGTCAGATAAAGTGACAAAATAAAATCATAATGATGTACATAATTATCTGGCCATAGCTAACATCTGACATGGTGTACAGCGGAACCCTGATCTCGTGTGCTTTAGTTAATTTATCTGTCGAAAGTTACAATGAGAGTGTCACCGGCAAGTATTTCCATGGAATTGATAGGTACTAATTGTCTCAAACTATATTTAAAAAAGGTAGATGATTGATGGCTTGGATCTTTCTGTCGCGGCGGCGCCGTTGTGGCGACATGGCGAAGAAGAAGAGATACAAGAAGGCAATAGCCCAACTGAATACTCGATGATCTAAACCCTCGGTCAGGTTCCGTTTATATAGTACAGAGTCCCTGGATCTAACAACTAACAAACCAATCTAACTCTAATCTGATTACAATACTTCTAACAACTACCAAACCAATCATAATCCTAATCTGATTACAATACTTAACTATTAAGACTTCTAATCAAAATATGATATATTTAACTATTTATCTCCTACCCGTGACAGAGAGCCTCAACTCCACAAGCATCTAGCTTCACCAACAAGCAAAGTTAGAGCTGATAAGAAGATTAACCTACAAAAAACATGCATGTCACATTGATAACAAAACATCTGCTTTCTGATTGCTGAAGTAACTCGCATGCTTGCATCCTAATCTACAGGTGCTGCAGGCTGCAGCTGATAGAGCTTATACGAAGATTAAACTACATAAAACATGCTTGTCACCTTGATAAGAAAACACCAGCTTTCTGGTTGCTAAAGGAACTCACATACTTCCATCCTAATCTACAGGCTGCCGCTGATAGTATGTTCCTCTTGACAAAGTCATGGCCAGACAGAAAAACTGGCGATTCAGATTTCAGATTTTAGAGCACCATAGATCACTTTTAATTCCTTTATTTCCATAAAATGAAAGAAAGGAACTGCAGGAATATATGCATCACTTTTATTCCCATGAATCAGACAGCTTGCACTGCATGACTCTTCCTCTGCTCTTTGGCATGTGTAGTGCCCATAAGACTAACCAACTTGCAGTTCTGGGCTCATGAAACCAACTCCAACTCCAGTAAGATGCAGAGGATGGGGAAACAGGCATGTCTAGCCATCAAGTGCAAATCAAAGCAGCACCATCAAGGAATTAGATTGTGACTCATCACCAAAGTGATCCATGGGGAAGATGCATGCAATCTTGCCCTATAAGCATGAGCATAACAGAAAAGGAAAAAGTGAACCCATGCCAGGATTACCATTTGTCCGTGTAACATATATGACCAAGCGGACAAACAACTAGTGACTAGAGACCAGAGTACTCACAGCTCCAGAGAGGAATAACAAGCTTGGTTTATTTTACCAACATGGTTCTTCACAATGAGGAGGCATGCAATTTTCAACACCAAATCAGCTCTTGGCACTAATGGAAGGAAGTGCCTGCCTAAAGATTTGATGTTAACATGCCAAAAAGAAATCATTTACTAGGGAAACTACAACCGAGGCTTTAGCAAGCATAGCTCCACCAACTTGAAAAGTTGCTCCACCTTGCTAATGATCAAAGTTCAGTGCTTCCACCGTTTGGAAGCGGCCTGTTTAGAGGACATAACGAACTTTTATTATAATCAAAATTCATCAAAGTTATCCAAGAAAAGACAGATACACTCATTTCTTCCCCATATTACAGTGAAAATCCATAATCACTTCAGCATCATAATTGTTGGGGGAAAATATTCCATCCTCAGGGTTATTGCAGTAACAACACAAAGACAAATAATGGATTCAAAGGTTTCCAACATGCATCTTCGGAGATGCCTTGAGTCAAGCTCGAAGTATAAATATGGACCTTAGTTCGGAGTATATCCTCGAACATGGACTCTTTTGAGATCTTTTCTGCCAGCTAAGATGGAAGACTTATCTTCTTTCTCATTAGATTAGTCTTTTACCATTTTAGCCCTATTAAGAGTACCGAATAGTTTCCACTATGTCGGTTGTAATAGAGGGGTAAATAGGTCTTTTCCTTAATGTTTGAGCCTATAAATACCCCCCGTTTTACCCTGTAATAGGGACCGAATACAAGTTATTCAATACACATATTCGAACTATTCTAAGTTATTATCCTTTCGGAGGCTTAGAACAGTTCATTTCGCAAACACTTCGTTTGTTAGTTTCTAGTCTTCAGAAACCTGTTAGCGTAATCTTTTACGCCAACAGTTGGCGCCGTCCATGGGGAACTTAGTCCAAGAAACTTCGTTCTCTACCAACTTCTTACATCATGCCTCCTAAGCGGAGCGCAACTCGTAACCCTGTTCGGAGGTCCCCTCGGACCTCCGGAGAGGCACCTCCCGACACTGTTGAGGCTGGAGGACCTTCGACGTTTCCTCCACCTCAAACTCCGGAAGGAGTTCCCATTCCTCGAGCATACGGAGTTCCTCCGCCAACTCCTTCTATACTTCGACCACCCGAAGTTCCCCTTCCACCTCAAGTTTCACTTCGAACTGATCCTTACAGTTCTCAAGACTCGAAAGTTCCTTCCGGAGGAGATGAAGACAATCTTGGTGATATGGCCGCTCAAATGGCCAGTCTCCAAGCCGAAGTAGCGAGATGGCGGCAAGAAGCTGCAAATAGGCTTCATTCTCAAGCCATCCCAGTTATTCCAGAAGTGCCTGAAGATGACGAACCCATCTATCCCGAAGCCCCGGAGAACGGCTCCTTTGATACTGAATCTCCGCTGCATCCTGAACTGCAAAAAGTTCGCTTCGACCCAAAGTTTAAGACTTCGAAGCTTTGCAAGTATGCCGGAGATGAGGATCCTAGAGAATTTGTCCGTTCTTATGCTCTAGCAATTGAAGCCAGTGGAGGAGTTCAGGACACCATGGCAAAATGCTTTCCCTTAGCTCTTCAAGGAGTAGCATTGCGGTGGTTCTGGTCCTTGAAGCCAGGATCAATTAATTCATGGGGGCAGCTGAAGAAGACGTTCGTAAGCAATTTTCAAGGCACCTTCGTGCCTCCAATGTCAATGGGAAGTCTTTCCAGGTGAAGCAGCTCCCTTGAGAGACATTGAGGCAATACTTCAAGCGCTTCGCTCATACGAAGTCACAGATCCAAGGGTTAACTACGTCTTCAGTAGTTGACGCAGCTCGGGAAGGTGTCATTCATCAAGGCCTCCTTGATAAACTTCACCGGAAAAACATATCTTCTGTTTCTCAGTTGGTGTCATACTTTGAAGAATATGCGAGGTCGGAAGAAGGCTGGCTTCGAAGAACTGCAGCTACTCAGTCCGTACTACAGGAAGTAAAAGTGGAAGTAAAAACTTCGGCACAGCCGCGGGAACCAGTCTTCGAAGTTCAGCATGATTGGAGAAGGGGGCAAAAGCATCCTCGTTCAGAAGTTCTAAACATTGCACCCCCGCAAAAGTTCGTTCAAAGAGCTCCACAACCTTCGGGAAACAAGGTCAGCGGCTGGAGGCCGCCAGGGAAACCGGCTGGCAAAGGCCAGACCCTTTTTTGCTGTATTCACGGTGAAAACCGAAGCCACGCAACTGATACTTGCAAGGCTATACTTACTCTGAGAGGAGAGTATCTAGAAAGAACTTCGGGTCGAGGTACTACTGACCGAGTTCCAGCTGAAGTGCGCCCGAAACCCGTCCAGGCTGTGGCGCGGATAGAAACTTTCGAAGCTGCAAGACGCCCTCTGGTGGTCAATGTTATGCTACCTCCGAAGCAAGAAGAAGGGCAAGACCGAGGGAAAAGAGTAGTCCTCCCCATCTCCGGAGGAGGTACTCTCGGAAGCATGTCAAAAAGGCAGAGAAGAGAGTATGTCAGAGAAGTGGGCCACATTGGAACTTCGTCATCTGCAGCTGCTATGCCTGAATGGTCCCATGTGCCAATATCTTTTTTGGCAGAGGATGCAGATGGCATTAAATTTCCACATGCATATCCACTTGTCATTACTGCTGACATCGCAGGAACTGAGGTTCGAAGAGTGTTAATTGACGGAGGCAGTTCGGCAGACATAATTTTTGTGCAAGCCTTCGATCAATTGTGCATCTCTAGAAAGCACCTTCTTCCAGCGGCTCGTCCTTTGCAAGGCTTCGCAGGACCTCCGCTTGATGCACTCGGCCAGATAGGCCTGGAAGTTACCTTCGGAGAAGGATTGTTAGCCAGGACAGAGGAAGTAATCTTCGACGTTGTAGATGCTCCATATGCCTACAACGTCATCTTCGGAAGAGGCATGTTAAATCAGTTCGGAGCTGTGGCACACCACAATTATTTGTGCATGAAGATGCCCACGCAAGCAGGAGTGCTTACTGTCTTCGGAGATCAAACTACCGCCCAGAGAGCGGAATATGGCCACGGCCCCCCTCTTGATCCAAGATAAGTGAATAATGTACAAGACAATCAAGAAAATTTTTCAACTCCTTCCGAATCTTCGAAGAAATCCTTCCCAAGACCAAGTCTTGAAGGAGAAATTGCAACGAAGATTATTGTTAAAGATGGTAAAGAATATGCATTTCAATTTGGTAAAGATTTACCACCAGAAGTTGCTACCTCCTTGGAAAAAGTAGTGGAAGAGAATTTAGATGTCTTTGCTTGGTCTGACGAAGACATCACCGGAGTCAATCGGGATATCATTGAACATAGTTTACTTGTAAACCCGAAGGCCCAGCCTGTTCGGCAAGGACTCCAAAAAATGTCTGCAGAAAGAGCTGTTCTGGCAAAAGACGAAGTTGAAAAATTGTTGAAGGCTAGGATTATCAGAGAAGTGGCTCACACAGAATTGTTAGCCAACCCAGTCTTCGTCAAGAAGAAATCCTCCGGGAAGTGGCGCATGTGCATTGATTTCACATCTTTGAATAAAGCATGCCCTCGTGACCCCTACCCCATGCCCCGAATTGATCAATTGGTCGACTCCACCGCAGGTTCAAAGTTATTAAGCTTCCTTGACGCGTATTCCGGTTATCATCAAATATGGTTGAAACGCGAAGATGAGATCAAGACAAGCTTCGTAACTCCCTCGGGAGTCTTTTGTTATGTAAGAATGCCTTTTGGCTTAAGAAATGCCGGGGCTACTTTTTCGAGGTTAGTTGCTAAAGCTCTAGGTCATCAATTAGGTCGCAATGTGGAGGCCTATATGGATGATATTGTAATAAAGAGTGCTTTAAAGCACCAACATAGCCTAGACTTAGCTGAAACATTTAATAGCCTTCGGGTATGTGGGATCCGTCTTAACCCCGAGAAATGTATCTTCGGAGCTAAGGCTGGAAAGTTGTTAGGGTATTTAGTTTCAAGTAGGGGGATTGAAGCTAGCCGTACTCAAATAACTGCGCTACAAAAGATGGCTCCTCTAGAAAAATTGAAGCAAGTGCAAAAGCTGACAGGTCGTCTAGCAGCACTTAGCAGATTTTTGGCAAGGTCTGCGGAGAGAAGCTTGCCCATATTTAAAGCATTGAAAGGGTCCGAAGATTTTGCATGGACACCGGAGTGTCAAAAAAGCTTCGAAGATATTAAAGAGTATCTCAGTAATCTTGCTACACTCACGGTGCCTACTGCGGACGAAACCCTACTCCTTTATTTTGCAGCTACAGGCTCTGCTGTCAGCGCAGTCCTTGTTAGAGAAGTGGATTTCAATGGGAAGTTGGTACAAAATCCAGTTTATTTTGTGTCCGAAGCATTATCAGGAGCGAAGACAAGGTATTCCGAACTCGAAAAGTTCGTTTATGCTCTGATAATGGCTTCGAGGAAATTAAGACATTATTTTTTGGCTCATAATGTAATTGTACCAACTTCGTATCCTTTGGGAGATATGCTCCGAAGTAAAGACTCCACCGGAAGAATTGGAAAGTGGGCAGTCGAACTAGCACCCTTCGCATATCTTTTCTGGCAAGGACAACAATCAAATCACAAGTCTTAGCAGATTTTGTAGCAGAATGGACCCCACCTGCAACATTGGTTCTGGAGAAGTCAAGTGATGGAGTTTGGACTGTTTTTTCCGATGGGGCTTTCCAAGCATCCGGAGCAGGCGTTGGAGCAGTGTTGATTTCGCCTTCAGGGCAAAGAGCAATGTACTCCGCAAGACTCAACTTTAAGTCTACCAATAATATAGCGGAGTATGAATGGATTTTATTGGGACTCCGAAAAGCACGTGCTCTAGGGGATACAAGAGTTGTTATAAAGACAGATTCTCAAATAGTAGCAGGGCACGTAGATAAAAGCTTTCAAGTTCGGCATCCACAGCTTGAAAAGTACTTAGAAGAAATTCGTAAGATCGAAGCACAGTTCAAGGGTATTTCAATTCGAAGTATACCAAGAACAGAAAATGTGCAAGCGGACATCTTAGCAAAAGCTACAGTCGGAGCCATGGATATACCAGAAGAAGCTTTTTATGAGGAGCTCAGTACACCTTCGGTGCCACAAATTCCCTCCGCAGAAATTCTTTTTATTCCAACTATAGATTGGAGAAATTCGATCATGGAACTTTTGCAAGGAGGAGCAAATTCATTTGAAGAGCCACAGTTTTCAAGATTAAAACTCAGGGCTAGGAATTATCAAATAATCAACGGTATTTTATACAAGGCCGGAGTATATTCCCCTCTACTCCGATGTATATCTCAAGCCGAAGGTCAAGAAATTCTTCGAGAAATCCATGAAGGACTTTGCGGTAGCCATTTGGCCCCTCGAGTTTTGGCAGGAAAAACACTTCGCCAGGGGCTTTATTGGCCTACAATAACAGCTGATGCGGAGAGCTTGGTCCGCACTTGTCAAGGATGTCAGTGGATGGGTCGACGGAGTCATCGCCCACCAACAGCTCTTCAAGTTATTGCTCCGGTATGGCCTATGGCCAGATGGGGTATGGATTTAATTGGTCCCTTTCCAGTAGCTAAGGGAAATTTAAAGTTCGCAGTGGTAGCTATTGAATATTTTTCTAAGTGGGTAGAAGTAGAGCCCTTAACAGCTATCACTTCGAACAATGTACAAAAATTCATTTGGAAAAATATCATTTGTCGGTTCGGAGTGCCTAGACAACTCACAGTTGATAATGGAACACAGTTCAATGCAGAACCTTTCAGAAAGTTTTGCGAAGATCTAGGCATTCAGTTATGTTTTGCTGCAGTGAGGCATCCTCGGTCTAATGGAGCTGTAGAAAGAGCCAATGGAAATATTTTGTCAGGGCTAGATCGAAGGATAGTAGGATTAGCAAAAGGACCGTGGACTGAGGAACTTTCGAAGATTTTGTGGTCCATTCGGACTACGCAAACAAGGTCCACAGGTTTTACTCCATTCAAATTGCTATTCGGAGATGAAGCTATGACTCCAACGGAGCTCAAAGGAGGATCACTTCGCAGCACCGAACCGGAGACTGAAGGAGAAAGACAAGCTTCGCTAGATTTAACGGAGGGGACAAGACTTCGAGCTGTGGCTAATTTATCAAAATATCACCAGCAGACGAAGGCTTGGTTTGACCCGAAGGTTAAGATCAATGAGCTTAGACCGGGTCATCTCGTTTTGCAAAGCATCATAGCGCCAGGAAAATTAGGAAATAAATGGGAAGGTCCGTACCTAATTGTTCGTTCAGCACGTCCTGGCTCTTTTAAACTAGCTAATTTAGAAGGTGAAGAGTTAGCGCATACTTGGCATGCGGAGCACCTAAAGCGATACTTCACATAAGGGCTCCTTGTAAATCACTTGTAATCATCTTCTGAATTAATAAAGCATATGGTTCAGATAGTGCCTTCCCCTCATAAACTTCTAGCTTCCGAGTGGACACACTGGAACAGCGGGGTTGACCGAGAGGGAAGTGTCATAAAGTTGAATCATATTTTCGGACTTCGAATCATTGGTTCGAAGTTTCCGACGTGGGGGCTGACATAATCCGGAGTCCAAGCCACCGGCTTGTAGGCATCCGTAAAAGAGCCAAAAACCACATCATACGGAGTCCAAGCCATCGGCTGGTAGACATCCGTAAAAAGAGTCGAAGGTGACCAAAATATGCGGAGCCAAGCCACTGGCTTGTAGGTATCCGTAAAAAGAGTCCAAGCCACTGGCTTGTAGACATCCGTAAAAAGAGTCCAAAGAGACCACTGCGAACTCTGAACCACTAGTTTGATAGAATTCGCAAAAAAGAGCCGAAGGTGGCCAAAACAAAACAGAGTTTGAGCCATGAGCTTCGAATGTCTGTTAAGATAGTCCAAAGTGACAAATTATCTAAGACACTAAAGTGTCCGGAAAGTTATCTCAAGTGATTTCTTTCAAAAACAAAGGGTACTAAGTTGCCATTCTTCAGACTACAAATAGTCGAAAGCATTTTATAAGATTTTAAAAGATCTTTAAATTACAGAGGGGCTCCGAACTCCCAAAATTGTACTCCGAAATTTTTTCTTTGTGCCTAACCATCTTTGATTACAATTCGAAGTTGCTTACGCCCAAAGAGGGGCTAATAAATAGGGAGACAATTTTAATCGATATTTATTATTCAAACGAATATGATTATAGTTTACATCATGAAAAATTGGTATCTATAACAAGAAGGAATCGAAGACCTCTTCGATCTCTAGAGCTAGGGTTGGAACGACTAGTTCCAGTGCCGGGAGTTCTAACAACTTTACGTTTAACTCTTTTGCCTCCCTTCAAAGCTCTAAAGTCTTTTTGTTCTTGTTGAAGCTCGGCCCAAGTTGGAAGCCGTTCGGGGCTCCTTTCCCAGCTTCCAAGTTCTTCAGGCTTTTTACTTCGAGCTTCATCTTCGTCTTCGGACCATATATCGTCTTCAGAAGACGAAGTTTCCAAGTTAACCTCTTTTTCTTCCTCTTTAATATAAGATAGTATATCTTTGCTTACTTCGACCGTAATTGCACCGGAGCTATCTCGAGGAATTAAAAATCGAGAGCGCTTGTAAACTTTTAAAAGATCAAAGGTAGCCCATAATGAGCAAAGTTCATCGTTAATGTCTAACACTTCGACATCTTCCATATGAGGCAAAGCCTAAAAACATGATAAACAAATTTTCATTCATAAATGTACATAAGCGTAAAGCTTTACATAGTCAAAGATCCTAAGACATATCTAAACCTGCGGGTTCGGAGGAGGCTGACTGCTCGAAACTTGGGTCCGAGCCTGCTTCTGGCGCTGTCCTTCGTCAATCCAGGCCTTGATCGCAGAACGACCTTCGGCTCTCCATGAAGTTTGGAAGGCTTGCCAAGCAGCGGCCACATCTTCGGAAGGAGTGAGAAGCTGATCGTCGTCGAAGGTAATTGGGCCCTCTCCTGCGCTCGGAGCTATCGATCGACCTAGATCCTCGTAGTAACGAAGTAGTCCAACGGCAGCCACTTGTCCGGAGAGGTCTCCGTAATGAATGCCTGCTGTCTTCATCTGCTTCGCTACTCCTTGAATCCTTTTCAGCCGGCGCAGCAAGGAAATGTTGTCATCTGAAGGAAGCGTTCCAGTAGTACCGAAGTACTCCAAAATGCCTAGCAGTTGTTCCATAACCTCCGTAGCTACCTTCTCAGACTTCAGCTTATCTTCGATTAGCGCATCCTTCGCTGAAGTTAGCTCTTCCAGAACTCCGGAGAGTCTAGCAGCCTCTGCAGTCAAGGAATTCTTTTGATTCAAAAGCTGGCTAGCTTCCTCTCAGAGCCTGACAAGCTCGGTCCCCGCATTAGCGTGCTCCGCTTGCATCTTTTAAACTTCTGCTCGAAGCACTATTCTTTCTGCTTCGAGCTCCTTGTTCGCAGCCTCCAAGCCTTGTCTGGCCCTGCACTCCGTTGACACCATGCTGTCCATATGAGTCACTCGGCCTTCGGAGATAGTGAGATTCCGTTGAAGAGTTGCGTTTTCCTCTCGAAGGTGAGCGATTTCTGGTTCATTTGATATATTCGCAGCTCGGGCCAAGACTGTTTTCTGCGAAAAGAAAAAACCAAGGTAAGAAATTATTTGTATGTAAATTTGATGTTATTTCACAGATGCTTCGTACTTGGTAGGCTGCGCGTTCCATAGCAGCGTTAAGCTCCGAGCTCTCCGCCTCGCTCAAAATAGCCACCAAGTTCGCCTCCCTAACTTCGCGACTAGCTCGATCCAAAGGCTCGAGCAAAGTCCGAAGCCTAGCTCTTCGCTCCAAGAAAGGAGCTAGAAGGGGGAGCATGCTTAAAGCTTGTTGGTCATCTTCGTTTGACGAAGGCCCGGAGTGTTGAGCTGTAGTCTTCGGAGCCCCCGGAGATTGGCCCCCCTCGGTAGATTGGCTCTCGTCTGTTGACTCAGACGGAGTTGATCCGGAGCTCGCAGTAGGGAGGGAGTCCATTTTTCCTTTGCCTTTTCCAGGCCCCATTTGAGTGGCTCCTAGGATTGGCTCCGAAGTTGTCGAAGGTCCAGGGATTGTATCTTCCGGACGGACCTCTTCTATGGAAGTGGACTCTGTAAAAACAAAGGTATTATACATTGTATCATTTCACAAAAAAAAGATAGAAAAATTATTCGAAGTTTACCTTCGACATTCTGGCGGCGGGTAAGCATTGGACTACTTGGCGGATCGAAGGCGAGATCTTCGTCCGAGTCAAGCGTCAAATCTTCGACTGCAGGAACATTTTCCTGAACAGTCCTTGTTGCTTCATCCGGAATTGAAACCACAGTGGCTTCGACTCCACTCTCATCCACAAGAACTTCGTCCTGAGGTAAATCTTCTTGAACTGCCGAAGTCCTCGTTTGCTCGAGGATCTCTTGAGACTCCGGCATGTTCGCAGGTTCTTCAACTTGTGCAGTTCCTTGAACTGCATCTTCGTCAATCAGCCTCACAAGTAACCTGCCTTCGTCCTGCTGGGAATCGGAGACTGAAGCTCTTGGGCTCGAAGGTGCATGGTTTTTTGGCTTTCGAGCCACCTTCTTGACCGGAGTCTTGGCGGAGCTCGAAGTCCTAGCTTCAGCTTTCCTCTTCTTGGGCCCTTTCTCCGAAGGCACCCAATCCACCAAAGGAGGTGGAACCAATTCGAGCAGCCCCCATACTCGGTTGGATCGCTCCCAACTACCAACCAACTTGATTCTCCATTCCTTTTCGGTCGGAGTTGGGACGCCCAGAATCTTTTCCGAAGCTCGTACGATCTGCTCCGAAGTTATAGGGGCTGAAGAGGCTGAAAAATGAGTTAAGTTTGTTAAATCTTCGAATAAATATACCTAGAATATGTTGTTTTCGAAGTTACCTGCAGGGCTCGAAGTCGAAGTAATTTTGCAAAGACCGCCTTCCGAATCCTCTTCGAAAGCGATTGGCCAGTTAGCCATCAACGGTGGGATTTGGAGCCCGAGGAACTCTTCGGCTAAGTCTCGCATGCTTAACCGTTGACTAAACTTTTGAAGCAAGCTGAGGCGAGCTTCGAGCTGGCCCAGATCCGGTTGCACAAGGGCTTCCTTTCGGAAGTTGATATCTTGAAGGGGTCCAGCTAGGCGATTGCTCGCCCCAACTTCGGCGTAAAACCACTTCAGGATCCAATCGGTGTACCATCTTGCATTGATAGCCTTAGCAGGAAACCGAAGGGCGTATTCATCCCGAAGTCTGAAATTGATGCTTCCGAAGGCCACCACCAGCTTTTCACCTCCGGAGCCTACGAAGGTCTTCGGCTGGCACGAAGCTCTGTGCAGTGCTGCGAAGATCTCTGCCCTCCCTTCACAACCTTCGGCTCGCAATGCCCATTCGAAGATGGCGAGACGAGCTACTGCATTCGGAGAAAGTTGGGGGAGAGTGACGTGGAACAGATCCAATACCTCAGCCAAGAAATCCACTGCTGGAAGACCTAAGCCAGCTTCAAAGACGACCACTTCTCTGGGTCTTGGTGACGGGATAACTTCCTTTCCAGGTTTGCGGATCATAACTCCCGAACTAATTTTGCCCTCTACTGCGGCCGCCAGTGATTCTCTTTTGCAGGTTGAAGGCCCAGTTGGAAGGATTGATCCATGTATTTTGTTGATGTCGGGAAGAGGCCTTGATCGCCAACGTTTTGCGGATTTCCTCCTCCCGCCGCCATGGTTGTCGCTGCGGGTGTTGGAGCTGTCGTCGCCAATGACGCAGCTGCTGCTGCAGCAGCAACCTGCTGTCGAGCCAAGGCTGAAGGTGCTCCAGAACCTTTGGTTTTCGCCATTGAAACTAATGAGTTACTTTGGAAGAAGAATGGAGGCTAGGGCTCAAAGAATGGCTTGTTTGCAAGAAAGCGGTGGAAAGGTACTCAGGAAATGTCTAGGCCCTCTATTTAGAGCCCAGACTTTACATTTTTTACCGTTTATCCATGCCGTTTCACATTCTTGCCCGTTACTTTTTTCTGAAATTAACGCATTGCATAACTTCTGTTAGAAGAAAGAAGCCAACGACTATTTCTTCTAAGTCTAAAAAGGCTTTCGAGCTTCCTGAGTTAGTTCTAAGATGGTTCGAAAGTAATTGTCTTGAAACTGATTCGAAGTTTTATATCTTCATATATTTCAGAGATAAATTAAAATCTAATAACCCCTACGCATGGTTATTTTTCTTCCATATATACTGCTCTCCTAACATTACAGGTTTAACGGAGAAGCGTAATCGAGGGGCTACTGTTGGGGGAAAATATTCCATCCTCAGGGTTATTGCAGTAACAACACAAAGACAGATAATGGATTCAAAGGTTTCCAACATGCATCTTCGGAGATGCCTTGAGTCAAGCTCGAAGTATGAAGATGGACCTTAGTTCGGAGTATATCCTCGAACATGGACTCTTTTGAGATCTTTTCTGCCAGCTAAGATGGAAGACTTATCTTCTTTCTCATTAGATTAGTCTTTTACCATTTTAGCCCTATTAAGGGTACCGAATAGTTTCCACTATGTCGGTTGTAATAGAGGGGTAAATAGGTCTTTTCCTTAATGTTTGAGCCTATAAATACCCCCCGTTTTACCCTGTAATAGGGACCGAATACAAGTTATTCAATACACATATTTGAACTATTCTAAGTTATTATCCTTTCGGAGGCTTAGAACAGTTCATTTCGCAAACACTTCGTTTCTTAGTTTCTAGTCTTCAGAAAACTGTTAGCGTAATCTTTTACGCCAACAATAATAATCATACTAGTCATACACCAAGTTTCATCATGAAGTAACCACTAATCACTTGGCAATTAAAGCTCACCACCAAGTAACACAAAACACTTGTACAGGAGTCCGACGTACACGTGAAGTTGCATGCCCATGAGATCAAATCATCACCTCAAACCATAAATGTGGTTTCTCTTGCAAACTCAGGGTGTTGATCTAATTTGAATCGTACATTCAACATTCCAGTTCGCACCAAAAAATACTATTAAAATACTATGTAGTAGATCCAAAAAAAATATATCTAGCTTCTAGATCTGCATTATACACGTATTATAATTAGAAGCCAAAACTGTACATATACTTTATTTGAGTCATATCCTGCAACTAACTTAGTGGTTACAAAAAAGGAGATTTCTGGCAATCAGGTTCAGCATCAAAAGGTGCAGAAGACTGAACTACAAGTCCACAGTTAAATGCTTGTTTCATGTAATTGGAGTACTGATCTATCTCCTCTGCAAGGAATTAGATCAAGTTAATTGACACAAACTGATATTAAGATGCAAAGCTTGGGCTAGCTAGGACAATGACAGTGCACCCATAAAGCTCAAGCTCCGACTTAACAAATCCATCCTCAGCCAATGGAATCAACTGCCCTAGCAGAACTCTGTCACTAATAGGACATGCCAATGCTCGTTTTTTTTTAAATAATATTTTTTTAAAAAAAATTCAAATCTGTATTGCGGTTTCAAAATTTTACAAAATTAATGGGCGGTCGGCCAACCAGTAGTCGACTTGGGGTCGAGTCGGCTCCTGGTCGGCCGACTCGTGCCACATCAGCAGGAGTCGGCCAACCAAGGGCCGACTCCTGCCTATGTGGATTGTTCCGGCCTACAACGGCTAGTTTGGGGTCCAGTCGGTCATTGAACGATCGATTGGACCTAGTCGGCCGTTCTAATGCCGATTAGACTCCTGTCGGCTGTTGGTTTGCCGACATGCTTCCGCAGGTCGGCTCTCGAACAGCTGACTGTGACCCTATAAAAAGGGGGCCAAGTACCCTTTCTCCCACCCAATCCTTGATTGTCCAATCCCTTTGAGAGGTATGTATGCATTTTTTCTAGTTTTAATGTTTGTAGTTTTGTTTAGTAGTATTTTAGTAGTAATTTAGAAATAGTTTAGGAGTAGTTTAGCACTAATTTTGGATTAAAAGAAAGTAATAGTTTAGGAGTAATCAGTAAGTAACATTATTTTAAGAGTTATTTATCAGTAGTTTAATAATATATAGTAGTAATTAAATTATTTAAATTTATCTAGATACTTTGCAATATGGTGAAAAAGGATATCGCTACCTACGGTCCCGATGCCCGTCACCGTCTGCTAGTTGGTATCGAATCCTCCATTTTTTTGTGGAGACACATGTAAATTTTGGAGAAGCCAGGATGACCTCACCTACGAGATGAGGTACTGGAAGTCTGTGAATTACTCGTGGACTCTGGAGAAGCCAAAGCCAAGGCCGAAGCGTGGACCACGGGCAAACAAACCGGTATTAATGAATTGTTTATGTTCTTTGTCATATTTGAGTCCAATCAATCACTTACAATATGTCTATTGAAATTTGTGCTTGTAGGTAACTCCTCCACTGTCGCCACCCCCGCTCTGTTACTTTGTCGAATGGATAGAAAAAGAGGTGGATCCGAATGACTGGGCCTCACTTATGAGGCACCATGAGTTCGGTAGACAACTCTTTGAGATGAGATGCAAGCGGGAGGAGGAGCGGGAGGAAGAATTTAGGAGGAGGGAGGAGGCGGGGTGTAAGGCAAAAGAGGGTCGTGAGGCTGATAGAGAGAGGAAGTGTGAGAGGGCTCACCGTACGCATGCAGCAGGACCAGAGGACATAAGGAAGGGAAAGTACCCTCGGTGCACTCAGTAGGAATGTCGTGTAGTTTGTATTTTTAAATTTGTGTTGTACTATGTTATGTTGCTTTATGTGTTGTTTGTGTTGTACTGTTTTAATTAGTGGTGTTTTATGTTATGTTTTGTTGTACCGAATTATTAGTACTGTACTATGTACTAGTTTAATTATGAATTATTAGTACCGAACGTTTGAAGAAAGCAATGTAGGTCCATAAAATTAGTTAAACATGGTTGGATAGTACAAATGGCATCCTACTGATTTCTCCGTTCTCTCTCTCACTTAGCACATCTACGTTTCTCTCTGTACCTGAGTTGTTTTTGCCTATTGTATTCCCTCTGTTGTCTATCCTCTTCACTCCATCTCGCACGCCTCGCTCGATCATCAACTTCAATCCTTCTTGTTTCATAGTCGGAGTGACTTTCCGCCTCTGTGATGGAATCATCCTCGTATGTAGGTTGTGTGACATCTATCCACTGTCGTAATGAGCATCTCCTAACATTTTACTGCAACAGTAACTAGTTAGATCTTTGATGTGTTAGAAATTAAACATGTTATATTGTTGTCATCACTTACCACAACGTGGTCATGTAGATTGGGGCACACAAATTCTCTCTTTCCCCTTGAGTTGCATCCAAGCGATGTCTGTATAATACAATGACTACCACATGCGCACGTAGGTCGTTGCTCCCAGTCTGGAATTCCTAGAGGATTTGTCATCCAGTGTGAACTACCATGCTCAACCTTGAGTAAATGTTCTTCTTTCCTTCTAGTGTACTCCTCAATAGTCTCGACCTATCTTACATTCAAGGTACCATATCCTTGGCTTGAATCATCGATCCATTGGGTGAAAGGACACTTCCTTGGATTATCCTACAATAGCAAATCTTGTTAAGTTAATTTATGTATATACAAACTAAAATTAATGTTTATGTTCTTACCATGAAATCATCATTGATGTCGGGACATATAAAGAATCTCCTGCCAGCTTCTTCTCTTGACATCGCGGTCATTACCTGACAACGTTCTCTACAATGACACTTCAGACATTGAAGTCATGGTGGTACCCCAACCGGATGTACGGTCCTCCTAGAATTACTTGACATAGCAGAAAAAGGCGTCTAGTTCCACAGAGTAACAAATAATCACAATTTTATAGTTGAAATATATGACATCAATACGTATAAAACAGGTATAAAATAGGCAATTGTAAATGATAATAATAAGTCCAACATGACAAATAACATGGAGTACAAATCAAAAGCTTTCATGGTACACATCTAACAACGATGCCTACCCCTAGTACGTCTCGGTGGCTGATCGAAAAATGTAAGTTGGTCCGGTGAACGACGCTCCCTAACCGTCCTAGCGGGCTGCTGCTCCTCAGTCTGAGTGGGCGGTGGTGCTTTGGTAAGCTGTGAAGGGCCGAAGGTCTCAACGAAGTCAGCCGACCAACCAACCAATCCTGTGATGTCTTGCTAGAAATTGGCGCTGGCGTCGATCGATTCAGACGGACTATGATAAGCATGGTCCACAGGCGACGAATGTTGTGCATATGGCGCTGATGGCCCCGCCGCTGATGGGCTTGACGCTGATGGACCCGGTGCTGATGATGAGCCAACACCAAAATAAGTTCCCACTTGTGGCCAGGAGTGATGTTTATACGACGCTGTATAAATAAGTAATTATTAATGACAACAAACATTAAAATGAAAAAAGTGTTAGACTCTACAATACTCACCAGTTGTCACATGTGCTCCATACCCTGATGGACCTACACCATAAAAAGTAGCCCCCGCACCATACATTGGTTGGTTCGCAAAATTGCATGTTTAGTGGGTACCATGAAGACGGTGCGTGCATCGACGGAGCTGCAGCTATAGGAGGATACAAGCTGAGGTGCTAAGGTGGAGGACGAGGCCGATGTGGACGAGGGGGCTGAGAGATGCTACTGGAGGTGCGGGCCACGGTAAAGTTCCTAGAGGTGGTCGTATCGACATGCGGGAAAGAGACATGTCAATCTATTTGACAGTCGTTCGCATATGTGTCCACTTATGCTCGGTCTCAGGATGTCTGTTCTACTCGTCAACAATGCTGACCAGAGAATCTCGTGCCGTCCAAAGATGATCTTCCTGGAAAAAATAATCATAAAAATAGAAACATGTACAAATAAAAATATATGATTGTTATGTACTTACCCCCGCATGCCATGACGAGGCTATGTGTGAAGGATGTATCTGGGTGACCTTAGGAATAGATGTAGGATCATTGGTATCTTGCCGTACGAGGCGAACTCTTATCCGAGTTGAGTACCATCGAAGGTAGTTGTGATATGTCGATGAATCGTAGTCAGCTTCCTCGTCGTGCACATCTTCAAGTGCACCTAACCACTGTTGGATCCATGGTTGCATCTTTACAAACCATGATTCGCCACCCTTCACAATTCGCTTCTGCCTATACCAAACAAGTGTAAGTTGTGGTACATAACATCCGAACATGATTAATATTGTACGAAGTTACCTGTGCTAATTTCTTGAAACAAGGTGCTCAATAGGAACAGGAAAGTGTTGCGCTTTCCCAAACTGCTGACAGACATGTTGAGGAGCATATTTCTCGATCATCACTTCAAATATGATGCACTGACGTGTCCTCCACCACCCGGCGTCCCGTAAGCATAACAATGAGAGTCCATAAGGCACACGGCGCTGCACGTACTTTCGCAGGTACGGTGTCTAGCGAAAGTCAGACACCCGAATGTTATCCATCTGTGCAGTGTAGTCGGGGTATGAAGTATGGGTCTATTTGTGTGCCCATGGCGCCTACAAAATAAGGCATTTTAATACACAATTAATGTTACTTCATTTTCAAGTGTAAGAAACACTGGCATGTCCGCGAGTCCAAATGTACCCTATTGTAAGATCAGGTGTCGGTGGATACGGTGTCATGGCTACCTTCGGCCGACCAATGCACACCCTCTCGTATGACCAGATCTATAACAATAACGAGCAACTGGTGATCAATCCACCATGCGTCAGCCATTGATATGCACCACAAAGTCCACGGTATGAGGCACAAAGAACAGTAGATCCCCATGAGTATTGTGGCACGACATCATCGGGGGCATCGGCAATAGCTCGGGCAAACTACACGTATTGTTTGTCCACAGTATCTGCGTGTGTGTTGGTGAACATGACCCAACCGAAAAGCCACAAAATGAAACACTCTAGATGATGACTCACTGAGTAAGCGTCGGCATCATCGGCGAGGAAGTTAGCCTATTAAAAAAATTGTTGGTATGACACAAGTACAATTAGAGTAATATTTATTTTTAGGAGAAAATAATAATGATGTACCTGATATTGACGCAACCAGTTCTGCGTCGGCCCGTGTGAGTCTGTGAAGTCATGAGGTTCGTGTCCAATTAGAGGATGGATGCCAGCGAACCGGTCGAGCATATGTTGTCGCCATGATGGGTGCACATCTTCTAAAACAACCGGTGTTCCAACTAATGGCAGTCCTAGAAGCATCGACACATCCTGCAATGTGATGGTCACCTCACCACAAGGCAGGTGAAAGGTATGTGTCTCTGGCCGCCACCTATCGACCCATGCTGTCAGAAGAGATCGATCAAATGGGAACCTACATCCGTGTGCAGTAGCCATCCTCGCAATACCAAGTAAACCGACACCACGCAACCTAGTGCACAAATCTGTTAGTGACATAAAAATTTAAAATGAAAAATAGTTAAAAACAAATAACCTGCCAACCTATCGATCATCGATCTGCCATGCATACTATGGTACACGGACCCTCATAGGACAAAGATCACCCTCATCTCCTAGTGGGGATGTCAGTGCTCGTACCCGATGTCCCACGTCCACATGAGGGGAGAGAAGCTCATACAACCAAACATTGTTACCAGCCATCTACACGTATTGATTAAATTAGTAGTTGTAAAAAACATTTAAGGAAACAAACTAACAAATATAAAAACAATATATACATGTTATTAATATGTACAATTTGTGTCGTGTTTTGTATTTTTCATGTGGGCCCTCATCTGCTTGTGCTATCCTATGTACAATTCTTGTAGGTGTGTCCAATCATGTTGCACATAGAGCATTTTTTTCTTCCTACGTCCCGCTTCTGATTCATCCATGTCATTCTGAATTCGTCGTGTCTTCCTTCTGCCCACCTTTGAGTTCACATGTTCCAAATACAGAACACACATACGTCCACCATCTGGAGGAGCAGCTGTGAATGAGCTCACAACACCATACCCATGGAGTTCACCACTCCAAGTCTCCAGAACGTTTTCGTTGATGAAGTATTCCAAAAAATATATTCCGACATGCATATTAAATGTAGCGCATGCCGCGATGACATGACTGCATGGTCAGTGGTATAGCGATGGTTTATTGCAGCTACACCGACAAACATCTATAACAATGCACTCATGGACAATAACTTCTTGATTTGTTCCCCGTCTGCCTTTGTCCCAACATGTTACCTCAAACGGAGCTCCCGAGAACTTGTCTTGATGGAACGATGTTGTGTGGCCTTCTTACTTTTTTTTAAGTACTCTATAATTTTTGTGCAGTATAGATAACGCTCATCGTTGTTCACCACCGAAGCAGCAGTATGGCGGTCCACGAAGTACTGGGTGGTTCCATGGATTATGCCCTCCACAATACCAACCAAAGGCAAGCATCGCATACCCCTAATCACCCAATTATAAACCTCCACAAGGTTTGTGGTCATGATGTCATACCTTGCTCCGTGGGTATCATATAATAGAGACCACTGCTCTCTACTCTCAAATTTTATCCAATCTGAAAAGCTGTGAACTTTTGTCCTACTCCGTTTGCGGATTGTCAGCTCATCATCAGTGGGCAGTGCACATAGTGGCTTAGGCTCTGGCTCATCATTAGTTCCATTTTGTTGTCTTGCAACCTTCTCATTCTTGTATTTTGAAGTCAACTCATCATGTTTCGTCCACAAGGCCTTGAACTTCCTTTCTTGATTTTGGGCACACCGTCTTTTAAATAGATTTGTTAATTCCTTATTCTTCCCGAAGTGATGGTAGAAATTTGCACCTAAATGATGCATACACCATCGAGATTGAATGTCCCTCCAAGGATAAGGCTCATCCGGATTATTCTTCATATGTTGGACTGCTTTTATCAGCCCGGCATGTCGGTCATGTATAATACAAACATTTTCTCTCTATTGAACAACACCAATGTGCAATTGTCATAAGAACCACAACCAACTATCGTAGTTCTCACTTTCGACAAAACCAAAAGCAATTGGCACAACCTGGTTGTTGCCGTCAACACCAATAGCCATCAGTATCCGACCTCGGTATTTCCTAGTTAGAAATGTTCCATCCACACAAAGAATGGGACGATAATACTTGAACGCCCGAATGTAAGCACAGAGTGCAAAGAATACTCGGTGTAGAATCTGAGCACCTTCCGGGAATATTGCATCCATCTGTTGGTACGAGTAGTATGTGCTAGGATTACGGTTCTAGACCGTTTCCAAGCAAAAAGGTAGATTATGGTATGAGTCCTCGAATGTACCAAAACTCATCTCGAGTGCCTTTTGTTTTGCCCTCCATGCCTTAGAGTAATTGACTGTGGATTGAAATCTTCTCTCTACGGCAAGTATTAAGGCACGAGGCTCGTAATTAAGATTCTCAACAATCTTAGAGTACATCACCCCCGCGATGTAACTAGCACTTAAATTCTTACGCCTAGTTACAACTCTATCAACCACACATATATGCTGAATCACTATTGAGCATACCCAATGAATTCCCCACTTTGGTTTATGTGTGTGCACTGTCCATGGACAATTATTCCTCTCGCACACAACATCATAGATTGTGCGAGTTGAAATCTTCACTTGAAATGGCCGCTGGAGTGACAAAGACTATGCTTTCACTACATCTTTCACAGCATCCTTCGTAGGATACACAACATCCATATGCACCTCATTCTGTGCATACTCCAACGATTATCATGTCCATCATTTATATTGAGACCATGAAAATTTTCTTCTTACCACTCGTTGGGAATCACAACGCCATGCTCTTTAGTGTCGTTGCCCTCTTCTTCATCCGAGTTCTCATCTCCACCCTTCTCCATAGCTTCCTCAAAATCTTGATCATCTCTTTCAAGCACCTCAGCTACGTCCTCTATTTCCTCCCCTTCATCAGCTATCCCTGCAGCAACTGTGTCAGGAATAACCTCCGGGACATGACTACTCTTGCCGACCTCTAATTCTTGTTGCGGTGCCGAGTCTATAGTTGGAAGGACACGAGGAGTGAAACAGACAAGCAGAATCCGTTCCCAACCTTTCTCTAACGCCATTCTTATATATCTCTTCCATAAGTTGTTTGAGACAATAGTAGCCATCTCCCAAAATAACCCTTCAGCCACACGGCTGGCTCGAGCATACAAATACATCTCCCATTGCTCTTTATCCACTCGAAATATATGATAAATCCATCACCTAATATTATCAATGCCACGCTCCTCAATACGACTTAAACTATTTTCAATAAATTAAAAACTACTAAGGTTAGCACCATCATCACCAATAAGTACTTGACCTTCTCCATAGTAAATTATAAAGGGAAAATTACTCACATGCCATTATAATTTTCAGAAATTGCCTATATGCCACTGTCAGTGACTGTGGCTGCCCCCATATGTCAGTGACACATCGATGGCATATTGGCAAACCGCAAAAATTGTAATGGCACGGAAAAAATTAACCCTAAATTATTAAATGATGTTCTATCCATAATTCATGAAAATAGTAATGTTCACATGTTCACCCATACGTGGTAAAATTTAACATTAAATTATTGTAGTACAACTACCGTTAAATTAATCTTAAAGTATTATTTAATAACCTACTATTGAATAATTATCATTATTGAGTAATATTAAACTACTGCTAAATTACACTTAAATTACTGTTATTTAAACGATAATAAATAAAACTACGAGAAAAGCACACATACCGATCAAAGAAGATGCTGAATACGTGAAGTGGATGGATCACTGCAGATCACCAAGTACTTGCTGATAAAAATGACCCACCAAAAAAACCATTAATTAAATCATAATTTATTATTAAATTACTCAAAAATTAATAACCACTAATTAAATCTTAAATTACTATTTAATAACAGCAAATTAATCTTGAATTATTGTTTAATAACCGCTAATTAAATTTAAATTATGGTTTAATAACCACTAATTAATTCTTCAATTACTGTTTAATAACCACTAATTAATTTTTCAAAATCCTGGCCCATCCCAGGGAATAGGCCGGGATTATGGGCTCCCAAACCAGCCCTGAAAGTGAAGCCAAGCCAAGGGGTGGGGTGAGAAATTGGGGCTGGTCGGCCCCCTTTATATAGGGGGAGTCAGTGCATGGTTGGCCGACTGGGGCCCACGTGGTAGCCAGTCGGTCGTTCAACGACCGACTTGCTGCCGCGTGGGCCCCAACCGACCAGAAAACCCTAGAAAATAGCCGTTTTTGGCCTCTTGCGCACGGTGGCAGGATTTGTAGGGAGTCAGCCCTTGGTTGGCCGACTCCTGCTGATGTGGCATGAGTCGGTCGACTAGGAGCCAACCAGACCCCAAGTTGGCTCGTGATCGGCCGACGCGCATTAATTAGGCAGAATTTTAAAACCGCAATACAGATTTGAATTTTTTTTTAAAAAATATTATTTTTAAAAAAATTCCCAGTGCTCATACCTTAATAGTTTTTTGAATGAATCATAACTTAATAGTAACAACAAGTTTTATTGCCACAGATAAAATATAAAAGAGGAAATGAAAATTAAAAAATATGGAGGCAAATTTCTGATATCTCTACTATACATGAAGTAAACTTGACAAAGATTTTGGAAATAAAGCCAGGGATTAGAAATTTTAAATTTCATGCTCTGCCATTCCCATGCAGTTGGTGTAATCTTATCTCAACAAAAGGACCAAATCAGGAATAGTTTGATTCAGTTCTCATTTGATCTGCAAGTAAACTTGCAAAAGACTATATTTTTGAAGATGGAAAACACTATGACACACAATTAGGTAAAGTGAGATAATTAAATTAATAAAAAAATAAATTTGTTTTTACCACCACTGTCGAGTAATACATGTGTTCAAAGCTTCTGACTCAATTTTGTAACACAGCCATCAAAGATGTTCAGACATAAATACAACTTTATTCTTTCTTTTAATGACACAATACTTGAACCAAAACCTGAAATGCCGAATTGAGTTTATACTGGTTCCACAAGATCTATTGACAACTGGATTGCTCTGCAGTCATGTGGGTCCTCTGGGGACATACAACTATGCAATTCAACTGATACTTTTGTGTAAACCTTCCATTCTGTGTAAATCAAACCCAACTATTTTTTCTTGTTTTAAGGAATGAATCGAGGCAAGTAGTTTCCTATGCAAAGGGCTATTGTAGAGAAGTTTTTATGCCTCCACCTCTAAAGTCAGCACTCTTAACACAAGGACACAATATAATCGATAGAGAAGGGTGGAAAAATAGGAGAGAAGAACCAAAGATTTTCACAAACAATACAATAAGATATAAAATAACAGAAAAATCCCTATTTAACATAGACTAGTTAATAGTCAATGATCAAAGCACCCAACAACAATATAAAGATGCAGACAGATGAACAGAAAACATGGAGCTTTCAACTTAATTCAAGTTCAAGATGACAGTGTGTGCTTTGAGTTTTTACTAGAGTAAAATCCAGCGACATAACCTCCCAATCTTACCAAATTTCAAAGCATAAGGATCATTTTTTATGCTGTGTCCTCATCATAGCCCTAGTTGGAAAAGTTGAAGTACATTGTCAAGGGTGTCTACACCTAGGGTAGGAGACTCTCAACTACATAGATCATAGCAGTAGTATAGGTTGGCACAGGGTTGATCCCCTCGCCAAGCTATGTTAGAGAACGGAGGAAACTCTAGACAGAATTAAGGGAGTTTTCAGATCAATACTCTTTATTTCACGGGGGATAGAGGACAGGGCTTTGCGGCCTAGGCCTTGGTCAGCCCAAGTTAGAGTTTGGATTAGATTAAGTTTCTGTTTTCTATTAAAGTAGTTAAGATTCTGGTGTTTAGATTAGATCAGCCCTGTGGCTATATAAACAGGTCTGATGCACTAGAGGAAGTGGTCGAGTATTAAGTTTGGCTTGTGCCTTTCTGTGAAACCAAGTGAGGTTGCACTGTGGTTTTTGTCTGTATGATGAGTGATTGACAAGGTTGAGTAATGAGTGAGTGATGGTTTGATTGCATCGATGGGATCAATGTGTGGATATGGATTATGCCGAGTGGATCGGTGTGCGTTGCGTCTCTTGTTTTGGCTTGTCTCATGTGTGTAGAGTGGAGATGCTAACCAACTGTCAACAGCAGGTGATCAAGGGTCGAGCGGGGAGCTCGATGCCAGAGGATCAAGGATGCTGGGTGAAGTTGGAGATGATCTCAGAAGTGCATGAGGAGATAGAGCAAGACATGGACGGACAGATGATCGAGACAGAGTGACGGTCAAGTCAGCGAAAGGGAGGCCAGTGCAAGTGATCAAGCGGCTTGAGGGGATCGAGAGCCGGTCGAGTTCATGGATTAGCATCACATGTCAGCGATCGAGGAGGCTTTGTCGGTTTTTGCTAAAAACCGTCGCATCAAAAAAAATTAATTCCAGTAATTAGTATTTTTCGGAATTCTTAATTCTGAAAAAATATTAAAAGAATAATGTCAATGATGTAATAAATTAGGAGTTTGCATTAATGTATTTTTTTAGAATTTGTAATTCTGAAAATTCATTATGGCAATTAGGTAAATACCTAGAACTTTTACCCTAATGGCATTTCGGATCAAGCACAGAATGCATCCAGAAGATTCGAGCAAAGGTAATGTTCATCCTTTTTAGATTCACTTTTGGAGCTGAGTTTTGAACTATTTTGATGTTTTTCTTGGACCTAAGTTCTTCACGATTTTTGTTTTATAAGTTTCCAGGGTTCCATTTTTGAAGTTTGTAAAAGTTTTTGACCACTACTGTTGTTGGCGTAAAAGATTACGCTAACAGGTTTCTGTAGAAAAGAAACTAACAAACGAAGTGTTTGCGAAGTAAACTGTTCTAAGCCTCCGAAAGGATAATAACTTAGAATAGTTCGAAAGTGTGTATTGATTCACTTGTAATCGGTCCCTATTACAGGGTGAAATGGGGGGTATTTATAGGCCTAAACATTAAGGAAAAGACCTATTTACCCCTCTATTACAACCGACATTAAGGAAACTATTTGGTTTCCTTAATAGGGCTAAAATGGTAAAAGACTAATCTAATAGGATAGAAGATAATTCTTCCATCTTAGCTGGCAGAAAAGATCCTGAAGAGCTTTGGTTCGAAGATATACTTTGAACCAATGCCAGTCTTCGGACTTCGAACAAGGTTTTGGGCATCTTCGAAGATGGTCTTCGAACAACCTTCGAATTGATTGGCTGTCTTTATGCTGTTTCGGCAATAACCCCGAAGATGAGATATTTTCCCCCAACAGTAGCCCCTCGAATACGCTTCTCCGTTCGACCTGCAACGTTAGGAGAGCAGTATACGGAAAGAAAAGATAACCAATCATAGGGGTTATTGATTTTCATTTTATCTTCGAAATACACGAAGACATGAACTTCGAATCAGTCATAAGGTAATTACTTTTCGAACTATCTTAGAACTGACTCAGGAAGTTCGAAAGTCTTTTTAGACTTAGAAAATATAGCCGTTAGTTTCTGTTTCTAACGGAGTTATACGAAGCATTATTTTCGGAGGAAAATAACAGGCGGGAATGCGAAAGGGCAGAGCCCAAACGGTAACAAACGGAAAGTTAGACTATAAATAAAGAACTCCAGAACTTACTCGGTTACCTTTTCACTGCTTGTTCTCAGTCAAAAGCCTTTTGAGCCCTTTGAGTTCTTGAGCCCTAGCTTTTGAGTTCTTGAGCCCTAGTCCCCATTCTCTCAGATCGATCCAGCAATTGCGATGGCGAAAACCAAAGGCTCTGCACCTCCTTCGACCTTGGTTCGTCAACAAGCGGCTGCGGCAGCGGCAGCGGCAACAGTGGCGGCGACGCCTTCGATACAGGCGACAACTTCCATGGCGGCAAAGGGAAAAAATCCCCAAATCGCCGATGATCAAGGTCTGTGCCCTCCATCGACCAAATATTTGGACCAATCCTTCGAATTAGGAGCTTCAACCTGCAAAAGAGAGTCCTTGGCAATGGCAGTAGGAGGAAATATTGGTGCGGGAGTTATGATTCGAAAACCAGGGAAAGAAGTGATTCCAGTGCCTAGACCCGGAGAAGTAGTAGTATTCGAAGCTTTTTTCGAAGCCGGTTTGGGTCTTCCTGCAGTGGACTTCCTGGCAGAGGTACTCGAACTGTTCCATATAACTCTCCCTCAATTATCTCCGAACGCAGTAGCTAGATTAGCTATTTTTGAATGGGCCTTAAGAGCCGAAGGATGTGAAGGAAGGGCGGAAATCTTCGCAGCATTACATAGAGAAACCTGCCAGCCAAAAACCTTCGTAGCTCCCGGAGGTGAAAAAGTAGTAACGTCTTTTGGCAGTATCAACTTTAGACTTCGGGATGAGTACGCCCTTCGCTT
Organism: Zizania palustris; assembly: GCA_019279435.1. Taxonomy (NCBI): domain Eukaryota; kingdom Viridiplantae; phylum Streptophyta; class Magnoliopsida; order Poales; family Poaceae; genus Zizania; species Zizania palustris. Next base: position 3,126,437 of record JAAALK010000283.1, on the reverse strand, counting down.
TCCTGCTAAAGCCATCAACGCTAGGTGGTACACCGACTGGATTTTGAAATGGTTCTATGCCGAAGTCGGGGCAAGCAATCCTCTGGCTGGACCCCTTAGAGAAATCCAATTCCGAAAGGAGGCTTTGGTGCGTCCTGACGAAGGTCAACTCGAAGCCCGTCTGAACTTGCTTGAAAAAGTTAGCCGAAGGCTCAGTATGCGGGATTTGGCAGAAGAATTCATCGGTCTTCAAATTCCTCCACTGATGGCCGACTGGCCTATTATCTTCAAAGATGATTCCGAAGGTGGTCTTCGCAGAATTAACTTGACTTCAAGTCCTACAGGTAACTTCGAAAACAACATGCATTAAACATATTTGCTTCGAAGAAAAAACTGACTTGAATTATTTATTTTGTAGAATCTTCAGCCCCTGTTACTTCAGAACAGATTATAAGGGCTTCGGAAAAAATCTTGGGTGCTCCAACTCCGACCGAAAAAGAGTGGCGAATTAAGCTGGTTGGGAGTTGGGAAAGATTTAACAGAGTATGGGGAATGCTAAAACTCACTCCTCCCCCTCTGATGGATTGGGCGCCTTTGGAGAAAGGGCCTCAAAAAAGAAAAGCCGAAGCTGGAACTTCAAGTTCAGCAAAAACTCCGGTGAAGAGGGTGGCTCGGAAACCGAAGAACCTCACACCTTCAAATCCTGCACCTTCGAGTTCAAGAGCTTCGGTTTCCGACTCTCAAGAAGAAATGGAAAGGTTACTTGTGCAGCTGATGGAAGAAAATGAAACTTAAAAGACTGCACAAGCCGGAGTACCTGCAAACATACCGGAGTCCGGAGAAAATGTTGATCAACCAAGGACTTCGGTAGTTCAAGAAGATGTAGCTCAGGACGAAGTTCCTGTGAATGAAAGTGGGGTCGAAGTCACTATGGCTTCGATTCCCGAAGAAGCAGCGAGGACTACCCAGGACGATGTTCCTGCAGTCCATGATTCAACGGCTGATTCAGATGAAGAATTAGCTTTCGATCCACCAATCAGTCCGACAACGACTCCTCCACGGACTACCGAAGGTGGATTTCGAAGAACTTCTGTATTTATTTGAATTTTTATACTATGTATAATACTTTTGATTACTTTGCAGAACCCACTCCTATGGAAGAAGTCCGCCAGGAGGAAATAATTCCTGAACCTTTGACGACTTCGGAGCCAGCCCCAAGAGTTACTCAAAAGGGGCCTGGAAGAGGCAAAAGACAAATAGAGTCCCTGCCTGCTATAAGCTCCGAATCAACTCCGTCTGATTCAACAGACGAGAGCCAATCTTCTAGGGAGGCTCAAACTCCAGTGGCTCCGAAGGCCGCAGGCCAAAGCTCCGGTCCTTCATTGAACGAAGATGACCAAGAGGCAATAAGCATGCTCCCCTTGCTGGCTCCTTTCTTAGGGCAAACAACTGGTCTTCGGACTTTGCTCGAACCTTTGGATCGAGCTAGTCGTGAGATAGGGGAGACCGAATTAGTGGCCATCCTGCGCAAGGCTGACAGGACGGAGCTTAATGCCATTATTGAACGTACAGCTTATCAGGTATGAGACAACTGCAAATTATTATAGAATTTATCTTTGAATGAATATTTACTTTGATTTTTACTTTGGCAGCAAACTGTCTTGGCCCGAGCTGCAAGTCTATGCAATGACGAAGAAATCGCTCGGCTTCGGGAAGAAAATAGCACTCTTCGAAGGAATTTTAACATCTCTGAAAGTCGAGTGACTCAAATGGATAATATAATATTAACAGAGCGAAGGGCTAGGCAAAGCTTGGAAGCTGTAAAGAAGGAGCTCGAAGCAGAAAGGATTGTGCTTCGAGCAGAGGTTGACAAACTGCGGGCGGAGCATGCTACTGCAGGGTCTAGGCTCGTCCGGCTTGAAGAGGAAGCTAGCCAATTGTTGACACAGAAAAACACTTTGACCACTGAGAATGCTAGGCTTTCTGGGGTTTTGGACGAAGTTACTTCGGCGAAGGATGCACTGAACGAAGATAAGTTGAAGTCTGAGAAGGTGGCTGCGGAGGTTATGAATCAGTTGTTAGAAGTCCTGGAGTACTTCGGTACTACCGGAATTCTTCCTTCTGATGATAATATCAGCCTTCTGCGCCGGTTGAAAAGGATCCAAGGGGTGGCGAAGCAGATGAAGACAGCGGGCATTAGATACGGAGAACTTTCCGGACATGTGTCTGCTGTTGGTCTACTTCGCTATTACGAGGATTTGGGCCGATCAATAACTCCGGACGCAGGAAGAGGTCCAATCACCTTCGACGACGACCGACTTCTCAAACCTTCTGAAGGTGTAGCTGCTGCTTGGCGGGCCTTCCAAACTTCGTGGAGAGCCGAAGGTCGATCTGCGATCAAGGCTTGGATTGATGAAGGCCAACGCCAGAAGAATGTTCGGAGCCAAGCTTCGAGCAGCCAACCTCCTTCAAACCCACATGTTTAGGAATGTTTTAGGATTTTTAACCATGTAAAGCTTTGTGCTTGTAAACATTTATCAATGAAAATCTTGTTTGTCATATTTTTAGGCTTTGCCTCTTATCGAAGATATCGAAGTGTTAGAGGTTAACAGCGAACTTCGCTCACTGTGGAACACCTTCGAACTTCTAAAGAGTTATAAGCGTCCTCGATTCCTTATCCCTCGAGATGACTCCGGCGTTATTGCGCCCGAAGTAATCAAAGACGTATTGTCTTATATTAAAGAGGAAGATAAAGAGATCGACGCAAACACCTCGTCTTCTGAAGACACTAATTGGTCCGAAGACGAAGGTGAAGCCCAAAATAAAAGATCTGAAGATCTTAGAAGCTGGGAGAGAAGCCCCGAGCGGCTTCGAACTTGGGCCGAGCTTCAACAAGAACAGAAGGATTTTAGAGCTTCGAAGGGGAGGAAGAGAGTTAAACGTAAAGTTCTTAGAACTTCCGATGTTGGAACTAGTCGTTCCACCCCTAGCTCTCGGGACCGAAGAGGTCTCCGATTCCTTCTTGGTATAGATACCAATTTTTCATAATGTAATCTGTAAACACATTTGTTTCAATAATGAATGCCGATTTAAAATTGTCTCCATATTACTAGCCCCTCTTTGGGTATAAGCAACTTCGAACTGTATTCAAAGATGGTTATGCACAAAGAAAAAACTTCGGAGCACAATTCGTCCTTGGGGGTTCGGAGCCCCTCTGTCATTTTTAAAGATATTTTGAAATCTTATGAAATATCTTCGACTATTTGTAGTCAGAAAAAATGGTAACTTGGTACCTTTATTTGCTTTACGAAAGAGATCAATTAAGATAACTTCGAGGACACTTTAGTGTCTTAAGAAATTTGTCACTTTGGACGCATATGAACAGGCATTCGAAGCTTATGGCTTAAATGCTGTTTTGCTTTAGCCACCTTCGACTGTTTTTTGCAGAAATCTACCAGCCGGAGCTTGGATTTCGCAGAAATTGTAGCCACCTTCGGCTATTTTTTGCAGAAGTCTACCAGCCGGAGCTTGGACTTCGCAGAATTTGGCCACTTGGGCTCTTTTTTGCAGAAGTCTACCAGCCGGAGCTTGGACTTCGCAGAATTTGGCCACTTGGGCTCTTTTTTGCAGAAGTCTACCAGCCGGAGCTTGGACTTCGCAGAATTTGGCCACCTTCGGCTCTTTTTACGGAAGTCTGACAAGCTGCAGCTTGGACTCCGCAGATTTTGGCCACCTTCGGCTCTTTTTACGGAAGTCTACCAGCCGAAGCTTGGACTCCGTAGAATGTGGTATTGGCTCTTTTACGGATGCCTACAAGGTATCAGCTTGGGCTCCGGATGGATTTCAGCCACCACACCGGAGGCTTCGACTTTAAGGGTTCGAAGTCCGGAAATACAGCCCTGCTTAATACACTTCCCTCTCGAACGACATCCGTCCCAGCGCGTCCGCTCGGGAGACTAGGAGTGTCAAGGGGAAGGCAAGCCACAGGGTGTATGCTTTATTAATTTAGAGGTGATTACAAGCGAATTACAAGGAGCCCTTATGCGAAGTATCGCTTTAGGTGCTCCGCATGCCAAGTATGTGCTAACTCTTCACCTTCTAAATTAGCTAATTTAAATGAACCAGGGCGCCCCGAGCGGACGATTAGATATGGACCTTCCCATTTATTGCCTAACTTCCCTGGTGCTATAATGCTTCGTAGAACTAGATGACCCGGCCTTAACTCGCTGAGCTTAACCTTCGGGTCATACCAAGTCTTCGTCTGCTGATGATACTTTGATAAATTGGCTACAGCTCGAAGTCTTGTCTCTTCTGACAAATCTAACGAAGCTTGTCTTTCTTCTTCGATGTCTGGTTCGGTGCTGCGAAGTGATCCCCCTTTGAGCTCCGTTGGAGTCATAGCTTCATCTCCGAATAGTAGTCTGAACGGAGTAAAACCTGTGGACCTTGTTTGCGTAGTCCGAATGGACCACAGAATCTTCGGAAGCTCTTCGGTCCACAGTCCCTTTGCTAGTCCTACTATTCTTCGATTTAGCCCTGATAAGATATTTCCATTGGCTCGCTCAACTGCTCCATTTGACTGAGGGTGTCTCACTGCAGCAAAACATAGTTGAATGCCTAGGTCTTCGCAAAACTTCCTGAAGGGTTCTGCGTCGAACTGTGTTCCGTTGTCAACTGTGAGATATCTAGGCACTCCGAACCGGCAAATAATGTTTTTCCAGAAGAATTTCTGTACATTATTCGAAGTGATAGCTGTTAAGGGCTCTGCTTCCACCCACTTAGAGAAATATTCAATAGCTACCACTGCGAACTTCAGATTTCCCTTTGCTAACGGAAAGGGACCAATTAGATCCATACCCCATCTGGCCATAGGCCATACTGGAGCAATGACTTGAAGAGCTGTTGGTGGGCGATGACTTCGTCGACCCATCCACTGGCATCCTTGGCAAGTGCGGACTAAGCTCTCCGCATCAGCTGTTATTGTGGGCCAATAAAGCCCCTGGCGAAGTGTTTTTCCTGCCAGAGCTCTAGGGGCTAAATGACTTCCACAAAGGCCTTCGTGAATTTCTCGAAGAATTTCTTGGCCTTCGGCTTGAGATATACATCGGAGTAGAGGGGAACATACTCCGGCCTTGTATAATATACCGTTGATTAGCTGATAATTTCTTGCTCTGAGCTTTAATCTTGACAATTGGGGCTCTTCGGGCAACTTTGTTCCTCCTTGCAAGAGTTCTATGATTGAATCTTTCCAATCTGCACTAGGAATGCAGAGAATCTCTGCAGAAGCAACTTGTGGCACCGAAGGTATATTGAGCTCCTCATAGAAAGCTTCGTCAGGCACATCCACAGCTCCGGCAGCAGCCTTCGCTAAAATGTCCGCTTGCACGTTTTCAGTTCTTGGTATACTCCGAATGGAAATACCCTTGAAATGTGCTTCGATCTTGCGAATTTCTTCCAAATACTTTGCAAGCTGTGGATGTCGGACTTGAAAACTTTTGTCTACGTGCCCTGCTACTATCTGAGAATCTGTTTTTATAATTATTCTTGTAGCCCCTAGAGCACGTGCTTTCCGGAGTCCCAATAATATTCCTTCGTACTCCGCTATATTATTGGTAGACTTAAAGTTGAGTCTTGCGGAGTACATTGCTCTTTGTCCTGACGGTGAAATTAATACTGCCCCAATGCCTGCTCCGGATGCTTGAAACGCCCCATCGGAGTAAATAGTCCAAACTCCGTCATCTGATTTCTCCGGAGTCAACTTCGCAGGTGGAGTCCACTCTGCTACGAAGTCTGCTAGGACTTGAGATTTGATAGCTGTCCTTGCCAGGAAAGATATGCCGAAGGGTGCTAGTTCTACTGCCCACTTTCCAATTCTTCCAGTGGAATCTTTGCTTCGGAGCATATCTCCTAAAGGATACGAAGTTGGTACAATTACATTGTGAGCCAAAAAATAATGTCTTAGTTTCCTCGAAGCCATTATCAGAGCATAAACGAACTTCTCAAGTTCGGAATATCTTGTCTTCGCTCCTGACAATGCTTCGGATACAAAATAGACAGGATTTTGGACCAACTTCCCATCGATATCAGCTTCTCTGACAAGGACTGCGCTGACTGCTGAGCCTGTGGCTGCAAGATACAGAAGTAGGGTTTCGTCCGCAATAGGCACCGTAAGTGTAGCAAGATTGCTGAGATAATCTTTAATATCTTCGAAGCTTTTCTGACACTCCGGTGTCCATGCAAAATCTTCGGACCCTTTCAAAGCTTTAAAGATCGGCAAACTCCTCTCCGCAGACCTTGATAAAAACCTGCTAAGTGCGGCTAGACGTCCAGTCAGCTTTTGCACTTGCTTTAAATTCTCGGGAGGAGCCATCTTCTGCAGCGCAGTTATTTGAGTAGGGCTAGCTTCAATTCCCCTGCTTGAAACTAAGTACCCTAACAACTTTCCAGCCTTAGCTCCGAATATACATTTTTCGGGGTTAAGGCGGATCCCACATGCCCGAAGGCTATTGAATGTTTCTGCTAAGTCTAGGCTATGTTGGTGCTTTAAAGCACTCTTTATTACAATATCATCCATATAGGCCTCCACATTGCGACCTAGTTGATGACCTAGAGCCTTAGCAACTAATCTTGAAAAAGTAGCCCCGGCATTTCTTAGGCCGAAGGGCATTCTTACATAGCAGAAGACTCCCGAAGGAGTTACAAAGCTCGTCTTGATTTCATCTTCGCGTTTCAACCATATTTGATGATAGCCGGAATACGCGTCGAGGAAGCTTAGTAACTCCGAACCTGCAGTGGAGTCAACTAGTTGATCAATTCGGGGCATGGGGTAGGGGTCACGTGGGCACGCTTTATTCAAAGATGTGAAATCAATGCACATGCGCCACTTTCCGGAAGACTTCTTCCTGACGAAGACTGGGTTGGCTAGCCATTCTGTGTGGGCCACTTCTCTGATAATTCCAGCCTTCAACAGTTTTTCAACTTCGTCCTTAGCTAGAGCAGCTCTCTCTGCGGACATTTTCCGGAGCCCTTGTCGAACAGGCCGGGCCTTCGGGTTTACAAGCAAGCTGTGTTCAATAATATCCCGATCGACTCCGGTGATATCTTCGTCAGACCAAGCGAAGACATCCAAATTTTCTCCTACAACCTTTTCCAAGGAAGTTGCAACTTCGGGAGGTAAATCTTTACCAAATTGAAAAGTGTATTCTTTACCATCTTTGACAATAACCTTCGTTGCAATCTCTCCTTCGGGACTTGGTCTTGGGAATGACTTCTTCGAAGCTTCGGAGGAGGCTGAAAAAATTTCTCCATTATCTTGGACACTGTTTACTTGCCTCGGATCAAGAGGAGGACCATGACCATATTCTGCTCTCCGAGCCATGGCTTGATCTCCGAAGATTGTCAGAACTCCTAACTGTGTGGGCATCTTCATGCACAAGTAGTTGTGATGCGCCACTGCTCCGAACTGATTCAACATGCCTCGGCCGAAGATAACATTATAAGCATACGGGGCATCTACCACATCAAAGATAACTTCTTCAGTTCGGGCTAGTAAACCTTCTCCGAAGGTTATTTCAGGCCTATCTGGCCAAGTGCATCTAGCGGAGGTCCTGCGAAGCCTTGCAGAGGACGAGCCGCTGGGAGGAGATGCTTTCGGGAAATGCATAACTGATCGAAGGCTTGCACAAATATGATATCTGCCGAACTACCTCCGTCAATTAGCACCCTTCGGACTTCAGTCCCTGCAATATCAGCAGTGATTACCAATGGATCTGCATGCGGGAACTTGATACCAGCTGCATCCTCCTCAGAGAAAGATATTGGAACATGAGACCACTCCGGCATTGCAGCTGCAGATGACGAAGTCCCAATGTGGCCTACTTCTCGAACGTACTCTCTTCGCTGTCTCTTGGACATGCTTCCGAGGGTACCTCCTCCGGAGATAGGGAGAACTACTCTCTTCCCTCTATCTTGCCCTTCTTCTTGCTTCGGAGGTGGCATAACATTGGCCACCGGAGGATGCCTTGTAGCATCAAAATTTTCTATCCGCGCCACAGCCTGGACCGGCTCCGAGCGCACTGCTGCTGCTGGACTTCGGTCGGTACTACCTCGACCCGAAGTTCTCTCCAAGTATTCTCCCCGAAGGGTAAGAATAGCCTTGCAGGTGTCAGTTGCATGGCTTCGATTCTCTCCATGAATACAGCAAAAAAGGGTCTGGCCCTTGCCAGCCGTTTTCCCTGGCGGCCTCCAGCCGCTGGACTTGTTCCCCGCAGACTGTGGAGCTCTTGGTGCAAACTTCTGTGGGGGTGCAATGTTTAAGACTTCGGAGCGAGGGTGCTTTTGCCCTCTTCTTCTATCATGTTGCACTTCGGAGACTGGTTCTTGCGGCTGAGCCGAAGTCTTCACCTCTGCTTTAACTTCTGTCAACACTGTCGAAGTAGCAGTAGTCCTCCGAAGCCAACCTTCTTCCGACTTCGAGTACTCCTCGAAGTACGACATCAACTGTGATACTGTGGTGATGCTCTTCCGATGCAATTTATCCAGAAGGCCTTTATGACTGACGCCTTCCCGAGCCGCATCAACCACCGAGGATGTGGACAGCCCCCGAATTTGCGACTTCGTGTGAGCGAAGCGCTTGAAGTACTGCCTCAATGTTTCTCCGGGGAGCTGTTTCACTTGGAAAAGGCTTCCTGTCGACATGGGGGGCACGAAGGTGCCCTGAAAGTTACTTATGAACTTCTTCTTCAACTGTAACCATGACGTGATTGATCCTGGTTTTAAAGACCAGAACCATCTCAACGCCACTCCTTGAAGGGCTAACGGGAAGCACTTTGCCATAGTTTCTCTGTCTCCGCCACTAGCCTCGATTGCTAGGGCATAAGAACGTGCAAACTCACTGGGATCTTCATCTCCGGTATACTTGCAAAGCTTCGAAGCTTTGAACTTCGGATCGAAGCGAACCTTCTGAAGCTCGGGATGCAACGGAGATTCATTGTCGTAAGAAGCATTCTCCGGGGCTTCGGGATAATCAAGATCGTCGTCTTCGTGCACTTCAGGGATAGCTGGGGTGGCTTGAGGGCGAAGCCTGTTCGCAGCCTCCTGTCGCCACCTTGCTACCTCGGCTTGAAGATTGGCCATTTGAGTGGCCATGTCTCCAAGGCTATCTTCATCTCCTCCGGAAGGACCTTCCGGGTCTTGCGAGCTGGTATGATCAGTCCGAATCGGAATGGAGGGTGGCAGAGTGGCTCCGGGCGGTCGGAGTATGGAAGGGGTTGGTGGAGAGGTTTCGTATCCTCGAGGGATAGAAGCCCCTTGCGGAGTTTGAGGTGGAGGGATAGTCGAAGACCCTCCGACTTCGACTGTGTCGAAGGGTATCTCTCCGGAGATCCGAGAGGACCTCCGAATAGGATTGCGAGGTGCGCTCCGCTTAGGAGGCATGATGCAAGAGGTTGGTAGAGAACGAAGTTTTTTGGACTAGGTTCCCCACGGACGGCGCCAACTGTTGGCGTAAAAGATTACGCTAACAGGTTTCTGTAGAAAAGAAACTAACAAACGAAGTGTTTGCGAAGTAAACTGTTCTAAGCCTCCGAAAGGATAATAACTTAGAATAGTTCGAAAGTGTGTATTGATTCACTTGTAATCGGTCCCTATTACAGGGTGAAATGGGGGGTATTTATAGGCCTAAACATTAAGGAAAAGACCTATTTACCCCTCTATTACAACCGACATTAAGGAAACTATTTGGTTTCCTTAATAGGGCTAAAATGGTAAAAGACTAATCTAATAGGATAGAAGATAATTCTTCCATCTTAGCTGGCAGAAAAGATCCTGAAGAGCTTTGGTTCGAAGATATACTTTGAACCAATGCCAGTCTTCGGATTTCGAACAAGGTTTTGGGCATCTTCGAAGATGGTCTTCGAACAACCTTCGAATTGATTGGCTGTCTTTATGCTGTTTCGGCAATAACCCCGAAGATGAGATATTTTCCCCCAACAACTGTATATATTTTTATGTCCAATAAAGTGAATAAACAGTTCTGGAAACTTGTGATTTCTGCTGATTGAGTTCTGTCTTCAGTATGGATTCACTCTTTGAGGTGAGTTTTGATCTGTTTTTGTACTATTTTTGGACCTGAGTTCTACATAAGTTTTGTCGCCCAAGTTTCAAAGGTTCCATGTTTGAAATGTGCAAAAGGTTTTAACCACTACTGCATATATTTTCTTGTCAAACAATGTACCTAAAAAGTTCTGAAAACTGCTGATTTCTGGTAAGTTTTCTTTTTTCAGTCCGGATTCAATCTTTGATTCGATTTTTGATCTATTTTGGTTCTTTTTTTGGACCCGAGTTCTGCATAACTCTTGTTGTCCAAGTTACAAGGGTTCCATGTTTGAAGTTTGCAAAAGGTTCTGAACACAGCTACATATAGTTTTTGGCTCATCTATATGCTATACAAATTCTGGAAGGTGGTCATTTGCTGAAAATCTTGAAGGCTGAAAGTTGAATCTAGAAACAATTTTCTCCCTTCTTTTTCTTTCCCAGCTTGCCGATCATGTGCTGCCGTATGCAGTGATGCTTTTTTCCATTAACAACTACATGTACTGCCACACACATGTTCCACCAAGCCCATTCTGAAATTATTTTTTATGTGAGTCTTTTGTATAGAACAGAAAAAGTTTCAGAGCTATTTTTAAAGTGCAGTATTTGTGTGTGCAAATTCAGTGCTGGTAATCCATCAATCTATCATTTGACATAATATCAGATAGGAGGGTGATAGCATCTATTTTTATCGGAGCGTTTACTACATCTGCTTCCGCTTGTTCATTTAGAGGTGCGTTGGGTGATTTGAAAAGGCCATCATATTTGCAAGAATTTGTCGAGGTGCCTATTCACCCCCCTCTAGTCGCCATTCTGATCCCACACTTTCTTGTATCCCTGCCTCTTTGTTGCATCGCCGTAGTGGCGCCACCGTGACGAAGAGGTCCAGGCCCTCGACCAACTACCTTTTCCATATAATTTAAGAAGTTTAGTTTCTTCCAATTCCCCCGAAATCCATGCCGATGACAACTTGGTATCAGAGCAAATTGGTTGAACTTCCGTTGCCATGAGTTCACCAAATAACACCGGATCAGGGGGCATGGTGGAAGAAACCTTGATGTCTCTAATCAACCCTATCATGAAATGATTAGATGCCATCGAAGAGAGACTACTGCCAATCCAAAGTCTAGACGAAAGATTAACAACACTAGAGATTTTCATTCGGTCTCCTCCAAGATGCCAAGACCTTCCGGCTGCCTGTGTTCCTACGCACACGCCGGAGCATGGCCAGGGCGGCGGGCGCGGGGACTCCCACCAAGAAGACAGCAGAGAGGACGTGGATCAGAGGGGTCCCCCACCTCGAAGCCAGGAAAGTGAGCACCGGGGAGCCGGCAGTGACGGGGATGGTGACCTAGGACTAGATCCGCCGCCAGGGAGGAGGGCGGCAGAGCCGCCGTCGAGCCGGCAGTGATGAGGACGATGATCTAGGACTAGATCTGTCACCGCACTGCTTGGGAGGATGGCAGCAGAGCCGCCGTCCAGCCTACAGTGATGAGGACGGCGACCTAGGACCCGATCTGTCGCCGCGCTACTAGGGAGGAGGGCGGCAGAGCTGCCGACGTGCCGGCAGCGACGAGGAAGGCAACCTTAGAGAGCCACCACCGTTCCACCAGGGAGGAGGGTGGCCGCAACTTCGTCGAGCCGCCACCGGGGAGGTTCCTCCGCCACACAACTAGGGAGGAGGGCGGCAACACCTTCGCCGAGCCACCACCGATGATGACGACGACTAGGGGGACCCTCTGCCATGCTGCTTGGGAGGGGGCGCTATAACTCTCATTGGTTCAGAGACAGAGATGGAGACGGCCAAATCTGTGATGTTGTGTCGACCACCCAAAAACTCGAATTTCCCAAGTTTGATGGTAACGGCGACCCGCTACCTTGGCTCAACCGGTGTGAGCGGTAGTTCCACGTCCGCCGTACACCGAATCACTAGAGGGTGGCCTTTGGAGCATTCTACCTCCTCGACAACACCCAACTGTGGTTTCATCATATGGAACTCAATGGTAGGCGTCCGACGTGGTCACAATTCGCTCAGTTGGTCAACGCGCGCTTTGGGCCGACCCTCACGAATAGTCCGATTTGCGAGTTGGCCATGCTCCGGTGAACCAAGACCGTCGACGACTTCACAAAGCGCTTCATCGCAGAATTGTAGAAGGCCCGGATTGGTTTTGGGATAGGGATAAACATAAAATGAATTTTGGCTTTTTCTTGGACTCTAGGTATGAAAAATAGATACAATCTAAACTATTAAAATTGTATGATTGCACCGAGAAACCTGAAATCTATTACCACTTGATAGGGGCGAAGGCCCAATCTTTCGATGAGATGAGATAAGTGAGAAACCAAGTTGAACTGTGCCTTGGTTTCAAGTCTGTGATGAGTGATTGACAAGCTACCTTCTGGGTGAAGGGGTCCCTCAGAAGGGGTTCGGAGGTATTTACCGAAGGGTTTAGTGATTGCTGGTTGCAGCTATGTAGCGTAGTGTGTCTGTCAGAGGGGTCCGGCAGAACACAATGACATGTGTGTACCGAAGGGCTTGGTACTTTGGGTGGTACACCTGAGTGTGTACCGAAGGTTGCTTACCAGATAGGTCTCTGGGCTACTAGAAAATCTTGTCTGCTTGTCGGTGGTGCGTAGGTGACTTTGGAGGTGACGGACGGTTTGCAGCGTGTGAACCTGGGTCAAGCGGGATGCTTGGTGCCCAGCGAGTGGGGAGCTCATTCACGAAGGTTGCGTGGGGTCGAGGTTGGTCCTCGATTCAAGGTGCGCCATGCGAAGGCAAAACATGAGGAGGGTGGCTCCGGCTGAAGGTACCCCGAGGAAAAGTCCTCGGAGGCGAGAAACTTCGAAGGGTGCTCCGGAAGGAGTGACTTCAGAGTATGGTGGATGAAGTCCTCAGCATCGAGGATAGGCGTTTGAAGTGTGCTCCGGATGGATGCACCCAAAGGGACACCTAACCAACGTCTTAGAAGTCAAGGTGCATCGAAGGCATGGTCCGAATAAGGGTCTTCGTAGAGTTTGCTCGGGGTTGAGACACTACGAAGGGGTGCTTATGGATATGCTTCATGCGGAGGCCTTGGACAGAGGGACTTCAGAAGGTGGCTAAGGTACTTCGAAGGTGGGGCTTCGGAGTGTGGCTGAATTGAGGTACTTTAGTCATGCATGGCTTTGTTACATGGATTGACGAAGTTCGAGCTGGGAGTAGCTACGAAGCCATGGTGGTCCACTCCGGAGGTGATGGCATGAAGGCTCAAGTGCTTTGACGGCTTCGGCTCAAAACTGTCACTGTATCGAAGACTGTCTTAAGTGAAGCGAAGGCCTACGGGGTCAAAGCTTGTCACCGAAGCTTATGCACACCTCGTGTGTGAAGGGTCTTTAGAAGATTCCAACTGTGCAAAGGCTGATCGTGTCTACTCTGCAAAATCTGATGTTCTCACCTCTATGAAGCTGACATAAGAAGCCACCAGAAAAGTAGACTATCATCTGTAACCCCTTATATTGCTGAGATAAAAACAGTGCAAACCCTAGGGGTAAAGTAGTCTATTCGCATGGCTGAGTAGGGCCTATAAATAGTGAAGGCTGGCTAGGTCTAGGCAACACGGTGAGCTACCATTTTTAGAACTCTAGAGCTAGTCGTCTCATCCATGTACTCAGTCCTATGAGTCTTTTGTGTTCCTTGTTCATGCAATGGAATCTTCAGTTTGTTCTTCATCTCTTGCTTGAACTTGTATCCGCATTTTGCACTACATGTGTTGATTTATCTGTGCTCCACTTCTTTCTGTTCTAGCCAGAGTTTTTGCTCTGTTTCTATTCTAGCGAAGTGTGAGAATGTTTTGTGCTTGTGATTTGTCTATATCTCTCAGTGTGAGTTCCCTCTGTGTAAACTAGAGGCGAAATCCCCTCTGCTTACTAGCGAAGCACTGAGGGGTGTCGGACTCAAGGCCTGTTTTCTTTTCTTAGCCAAAGTCTGTGGCGCAGTCTGGTCTGTCTGGTTTCTCCCTTCGAAATACGAAGCCTAGTACTAGTTGCTAGTGCAAAGTATCTAGTCAAAGCCCTCAGAGGGAAACCTACTCCTACGGAGTATGAAGTGTGAAGCCTACTCAAGGCACCTTGTGTGCGGAGCCTACATTAACCTAGCAGAGTTTTGTTTTGGGGGTTTGTGGGTGTGAGCAAAGTTTTCTTGGCTTCGTACTTTTGCTCTTTGCAAAGCCTGAGTTCGGAGCTGTAAAATACCTCTGAATTAGACCTCCGAAGGGTGTGTTCGAAGCCTGTTCTGCAGGAGACTGAATTAAAATAGAAGGCTAGTTTTAAGCCTAAAATTTTAAAAGCTCCCATTCACCCCCTCCCTTTGGTCGCCCTTTTTTGATCCAACAATTTGTATCATAGCTAGTTAAGATCACCAGTTGACCTTAACCGGTTTTGTGATCTTTTGGCGACATGGACAGAGTTAGTAAAATACATCTATTCAATGGAACTGATTTTGCATATCGGAAGGTACACATGGAAGCTTACTTGCTAAGCCAAGGAAACACAATTTGAGAGATTGTGAACTCACAATACTCCATCCCTGAAACTCGCACCACTTAGATAGAAAAGATCAGTATAATTATAACTCTAAAGCTAGAAATATAGTATTCATTGGTTTGAGTCGGAGTGAGTTTGATAGGGTTCAGCACCTAAGGACAGCTAGGGAGATTTGGATTACACTCACTATTTTTCATGAGCGCTCTACACAGATTAAGGCTAGGCACCAGAGCACATATAATCAATAGTATCATCTGTTTGTGCAAGCGCCTGGTGAATCTATAGATGTCATGTTTTCTTGCTTTGATGCAATAGTGAGTAACTTGCAGTCCAATGGGACGCTTACTTACAATGATCATGATAGGGCTATCAAGCTTCTCTATGCTCTTGATCGTAGCATATGGGAAGTGAAGATATCCAGCATTGAGGAGTCCATAGGATATGACACATTGACATGTGATGAGCTCTTCAGCAAGCTGAAGTCCACTGAGATTGCCAAGGCATCTCTTGCAGTGCACAAAAACTCTTTGCCACAGCCATTGGCACTAGTTTCTGGCTCTAGCCGTGGCACCACTGTAGAACCAAGCGCATTAGGCACTTATGTTCTTGCAGGTGGTTTTGCTTTGTCCTCCCTAGTCTCCATTACTATGGAGCAGGTGGATACTCTAGATGATGAAGAGCTTGCTCTCATTGCTAGAAAGTTCACCCGGTTTCACAATGAGAGATAGGATCTAAGGAGAAGTGGGTTTAGTGGCTATTTTTAGTGTAGTGACACTTCTCACATCAAGGGAAATTGTCCTAAGCTTAAGAGGAGAGATGAGAGTGAGCGCCCCAAACACCACAAGAAGGAGAGAAAACCCTATGTGAAGGGTAAGCGCGGCAAGGTGGCTAAGAGGGTAGCCAAAGCCGCTTCCAGGGCATTTATCGCGGCACTCAGCGACATTGACACTTCCTCAACCGAGGAGTTGAGCTATGATGAGGAGGAAGAGTCTCCAAGGAAGGAGGAGAAGAAGGATAAGAAGGCAAGGGATTTCACCGTCTTTTTCTTCATGGCCGACAGCAGACACAGCGGTGATGAGCTTGACTCATCTGAGGAACCTTTATCCTATGACCAGCTTTCAATTAATGTAGATGAACTGAATGAAGTAGTTCTTGGTCACGATAGATTACTTGTTCAGGCTGCTCGAGATAAAAAATACCTTAGACTTAGGTTAGAATCTGTTTCTACTGATTATGCCATGCTTAAGTCTAAAATTGATGATGTTGAATGTGAATCCTGCACTGTTTTCATGAGTGATCTTGCTCAGTTGTGTTCTGTGCATGCTCAAACTGTTGATAAGCTTGAGACTGCACAAAAGCAGCTTTTGGTGCTGGAGTCTAGACCTATTTCTTCTGATGCTTGTTCGAATTGTCCTTTACTGATTGATAGCATTAATTTAAGAGACAAGCATGTTAGGGAGTTAGAGGCTAGATTGGAGAGTGTTGATTGTTCTAATGATGTGCAGTCTGCTTGTCGCACCTGCATCACTCTTAAGAACCAACTCAGTTTTGCTAGAGGGCAAGCTAAAAACCTTATAACTGAAAATGAATACCTTCTCTGTGTGGTTAACAAATACACTGAGGTAAAGAGTAGGATGAACTTGCTCTTGGCCAAGACCAAGATGTATGCTGACAGGGCAGGGCTAGCTCTAGGATTCGGTTTTGAGAGGATTCCTTTAGACAGTGAGAATAAAACTATTTTTACCTCACCCACTACCTTAGAGAAAGAAAGAGACCATTTAGACACTCCATCAGCCAAAAAGCCTACCCAAACTCCAAAGAAAACCACTCATCCTGCCAATAAAATTCCTCCCAAGAAGAGCCCTTTGATAAAACCCAAGGAGCTTGCGAGGATTGCTCCTATGACCCATGAGAGTGCCCCTAGGAGAGTGTTTCATTGTTCTTACTGTCAGCGGGCAGGTCATTTGGTTGGATTTTGCTATCATCGCATCAAGGATGAGCAATGTTCTCAGGTGTTGAGGTTACAGGACATGCATTACCCATTTCTAGGTATGCATGAGTCTGAGTTTTACTCATGTCCTTGTTACAAGGCTCCCCGATCATCTAGGAGAGGCTTTGCCCCTTGTGGTGTTCACCATATTTCTTATGGTGCTAGATCTTGTGTTAGTGGCTTTGCACCTCGATAGGTTGGGAAACCTCGTCATGCATATGAGTTTCATCATGCTAGTAGACCTCACACTTTGCATCACTCTATTTTACCTATGCGTAGACAGTTTACTTTTACTATTCCTACCGCTCATATCTCTCTGTGCTGGATGCCTCGTCATATTTTCACTAACTGCATCACTGAGCGATCGAGGTTCTCTCATTTTGTGTAGGCATCAGATCGAGGCTTGGAGGGCACGTGGATCATGGACTCCGGTTGTTCGCGCCATATGACCGGAAATGCAGCATGGTTCTCCAGCCTCACCTCAACCAAGCAAAAGGAACAAATCACCTTCGGCAATAATCGAATGAGTAGAGTGAAAGGTAAAGGTGTGGTAAGAATCAACTCGAATTTCACTCTCAAAGATGTTGCTTTGGTTTAAAACTTGGGATATAATTTGCTTTCTGTATCCCAGTTGCTTGATGAGGGCTTCGAAGTGCGATTCCATCGTGATACTTCACAAGTACTGAATTCTGATGGCATTTTAGTTTGTAAGATCTTTAGAGTTGGGAGAGTTTTTGGAGCTGATTTTTCTGAGTCATCTGGTTGTTCTCACTGCCTTGTTGCACATTTGACTTCTGAGCTTTGAAAGTGGCATAGGAGACTAGGGCATATGAGCTTCGAGTTGCTTGCTCGTTTGAGTGCCCTAGGTTTGATCCGAGGATTGTCTAAGCTCAAATTTGAGAAGAAATTAGTTTGTGCTCCTTGTCGACTTGGGAAAATGAATGCCACTTCACACTCGCCGGTCACTATGGTGATGACTGAACAACCCGGAGAACTTCTCCATATGGACACTATAGGTCCTTCTTGGGTTAGTTCTTTAGGCGGAAAGTGGTATGTACTTGTTATTGTCGATGACTTGTCTTGCTACTCTTGGGTCTTCTTTCTAGCCAGCAAGGATGAAGTGTTTTCACACTTTCGGAGCTTGGCTTTAAGACTTTTTACTGAACTCCCTGATGCATTGAAATTCATTCGAAGTGATAATGGCACCGAGTTCAAGAAAAATATCTTTGTTGACTTTTGCATGGAGCATGGCATAGAACATCAATTCTTTGCTCCAAGGGTTCCTCAACAGAACGGTGTTGTTGAGAGAAAGAACCACACTTTGGTTGAAATGGCTAGGACGATGCTCGATGAGCACATGACTCCTAGAAAATTTGGGGCTGAGGCCATGAACACTGCTTGTTACATCTAAAACCGAATTTTCTTGTGCTCAATTTTGAATTTGACTTTTTATGAGCTGCATTTTCGGAGACATCCCAAAGTTACTCATCTTCGAGTATTTGGCTATCGATGTTTTATCCTAAAACGTGGAAATTTGGACAAATTTGAGTCGAGTTCTTCTGACGGGATTTTCTTGGGTTACACTACTCACGGTCATTATTATCATGTTTTCAATATGGAAACTAACACTTGTTGATAGCAAAACATGGCATCAATGATTAAGATTGTCAAAATATCAATTTTGGTAATTTGGGCCGAAAATGCACATGTCCCGGTTTAGGCCGAAGACCTATAGGGCCGAAGGACCACTGGGTTACGGGCTCCGGAAGCTTCCAGCCAGTCCACAACCTTCGGCTAGGAGGCCTTCGAAGGCCCACTCCGCCGAAGCATCAGCCCGAGGAGCAGGCTTCGGTGGGCTTAGCCGAAGGCCCACTTCGGGCATAGATAGAGTTAGATCCAATTTTGGCTAAGTGTTTATCTTTACGCATGATTCAGCCGAGTCATAGCAGATTAGATTTGGAGATTAGAAGTCTAGCCCCTATAAATACAGGGGCGAAGCCAGTTTAGAGACCCCCCAACAAAATCAACCACAAAGCTCTAGCTTTGAATCATATTTACTTTAACTTTACTTTTCTGTACTCTTCGTGGGTTTGCCTGGAAGCCCTCCTTCGGCCACTTCGGAACAGTGGTAATCCTTGTTACTTCGCTTGTGAAGTATCCGTTAATCTACGTAATAGATTTCTATCACCTTATTACTTCGCCTGTGAAGTATCCCTTAATCTACGTAATAGATTGCTATCTCCTTGTTACTTCGCCTGTCAAGTATCCGATAATCTGCATAAGAGATTGCTACCTTCGCCCCTAGTGCAACACTTAGCATAATTCGGTCCTCAGGCCAGATTTGTACTTTGAATCTTCTCTGTTGCAGGTTTCCACGTTCAGAGCCACTTCGTCGAAGGTGTTCGGAGCTGAGAGATAGGTTTCAGAGGTTGCCAGAACACCCTTCGGCAAGTGTGCTGCTTCGACCGCACGCCAACAGACTTTGTCACGACAGATTTCGCCATGCTCGCACTCTGCTCCAGACAAAGTCACGCTCGCGTGTTGCGTCTGAGTCATTATTATGTATTTTACTGTATCAGAGACGTAGCACCGAACCTCGCTGTTCGGAGGTGATTGTCGCATCAGATCCGTTCGGAGTTCATCTTCGGCCAGATCAGTCCGAACGCCGAAGGTAACCTTCGGTGGGACACTTCACACCAGACGCCGAAGGTACCCTTCGGCGACCCCCTTCGCACCATACTTCGAATCTGTCAGGCTTCGCTTGGTTTGCTGATTTATTCTGTTTAATATATTTCTTTCGGCTAATTGGATTATTTTGTGTGATCTGATTACCTGGCGACACCACCCCCCCTTACCATGACTAAGGGTAGTCATAACGCGAAGTCAGTGCTATGTTATGCTTAGGCTTGTCACTAAGTATCCGCACACTTTTGGATCGTCGAACTGACCCAAGTACGAGGACACGTTTTCGTGTCAACATACTTTTTGGTGACTCGATTGGGGAAAAGCTACGCCAACATGACGGGTACGTAGAAATTGGCCATCGGTACATCTACAATGACTACTATGTCTAAACCACCGATGAACACCATAGGAGGCACGGATATCCACAACCACAACATCTTAATGCCTACTTTTGAAGATATTACCGCGGAAGACTGAGCAGAGATCGAGGCAAAGTTGAAGGCACTCCAAGACATGATGCTTGGGCGCTATGTCAAGACACGCGTGGGCTTCATCAAGCGTGACATTATCGCCCCCGACCTAGCTTGGATTCAGGTAACACCCGTATCGCCTCGTTTATCTTCTTTAGAGATTGAGGAAAAAATAGCCCCATCGGTAGATCTGGCCGTTAGCGCTTTGCTAGCCAACCGTTTAGATTCGGCAGTTATAATAGACCCCTACGGGTACGGGGGAGCCCGATCTTTCGATGAGAGATGGAGGATGTGGTGAATTTGGTGGAGGCCGACGTTGGCTGCCCGACTACCACAACCAAGATGGTGTGGCGCCTTGAGCGACAGGTACACCGTCTCCTGATAACTACGATTTGGGGGTGGAAATCGACGTTGTGCTACCCGACTACAACAACCACAAGGATGCTGCGCCTTAGCGATAGTTACACCGACTCCGGTTGTTGCTGCTCTTGCCGTGCCAAGAACAGCCTTGAACCTGCAAGCAATCGAAGAACAAGCAAGAACAAGATGACAAGCAAACACTCACGGATGTGATAAAAGTTGGAGTTTTGATTCAAGTAATCAGGCGGTCTAGCCGACACGCGCGTTACAAGGAAGTAGCAGCAGCTAACGTACATCAAAACAAAACCCGAGTTCTTTTGTGGCTACTACTTGCTTTTAAAGGGAAAACTAGAAACTCAGGATGGAGTCACGAGCGTTCTTCGGCAGTTTCTGGTCGTTTCGTATGTCCTCTGCCATTGATTCTTGATCCGTTGGAGAGCAGACGAAGAGACCTTTCCAACGAGTATTTATTTGCATTAAACAACCTTGGGAGTTGAAAGATATGCTCCATTTAATCTCGGATTTCTGCAGTTTCAAGAGTCCCTTCGGGTGCACGAATATTTATTGCATTGTTGCCTTCTCCACTCCTAGCTGGTTCAATTCCTAAGCACTTAAGGATTATAAAGTCATCACAAGGCTTTAATAGTATCCCTTTGGAAAAATAATTAACTTGAACAGCTAGGAACGAGTTCACCAGATAATTAAGTTCACGTGCACGGGCGCGTGTCATTGGTCCTTGCTTAGGTGTAAGCGGTGAAGTGTTGGCTGCTGTTGTGGTTGTATCAATGGCAGCGATGTCCTCATCATCCTCCCCTTCTTGCAATAGAGTCGTCCCCGACTCGAACGTGTCCTCCTCACGCAAGTATGGTTTCAAATCTGCAATGTTAAAAGAGGGACTAACCCCGAAATCTGCAGGCAACTCAATTTTATATGCATTATCATTTATTTTTTGAAGCACTTTGAAGGGTCCAGCAGCTCGTGGTAGTAATTTAGACTTTCGTAAATCCGGAAATCTATCCTTTCTCAAATGAACCCAAACTAAATCACCAGGTTCAAAAGTAACATGCTTTCTACCCTTGCTACCGGCTTGTTGATACTTAGCATTCATGGCCTCAATGTTTGCCTTAGTTTGCTCATGCATCTTAAGAATCAGTTCAGCACGGTGAGAAGCATCAAAATTCAATTTTTCTGAAGGTGGAATGGCCATAAGATCAATGGGAGCACGAGGGATAAAACCATACACAATCTCAAAAGGGCATAATTTAGTAGTCGAATACAGCGAACGATTGTAAGCAAATTCAATATGAGGTAAACATTCTTCCCACAATTTGATATTATGTTTCAGAACAGCCCTAAGCATGGTAGATAAACTACGGTTTACAACTTCTGTTTGTCCATCAGTTTGAGGATGACAAGTAGTAGAAAAGAGTAATTTAGTTCCCAATTTAGCCCATAAGGTTTTCCAAAAATGACTAAGAAATTTGGCATCCCGATCTGACACAATAGTGTTTGGTACCCCATGCAAACGAACAACTTCACGAAAGAACAAATCAGCAATATGGGTAGCATCATCAGTTTTGTGACATGGTATGAAGTGTGCCATTTTAGAAAACATGTCCACAACAACAAAAATACTATCCCTCCCCTTCTTTGTTCTAGGCAGGCCTAAAACAAAGTCCATAGAAATATCCTCCCATGGAGTACTAGGAACAGGGAGAGGCATGTACAAACCATGTGGATTAAGACGGGACTTAGCTTTTTGACAGGTGGTGCAGCGAGCAACAAACCGCTCCACGTCCCTCCTCATCTTTGGCCAATAGAAATGGCTTGCTAGGATGGCTTCTGTCTTCTTCACACCAAAGTGCCCCATCAACCCACCGCCATGCGCTTCCTATCCTTCAAAGTATTAAATGCAACCTCTTGCGCTTTTCCCCAGGTGAACGAAGCACCCTTCTTCGTAAGCTCGTGCAGTGGGCCTGCTATGGTGCTGAAGTCCTTCACAAATCGGCGATAGAATCCAGCAAGCCCGAGAAAGCTTCGGACTTGCGTAACCGTGGTAGGAACCGGCCAACTGTGTATTGCCTCTACCTTGGCTTGATCAACTTCAATTCCCTGTGGTGTCACAACATAGCCAAGAAAAGAGACTCTATCTGTGCAAAAGGTGCACTTGTCAATGTTACCAAATAAGCGTGCATTGCGTAAAGCATTAAAAACAGCACGTAAATGTTCAAGATGTTCTTCTAGAGATGTGCTATAGATCAAGATGTCATCAAAGTAAACTACCACAAATCTCCCAATGAAAGCACGTAAAACTTCATTCATTAATCTCATGAAAGTGCTAGGTGCATTAGTGAGGCCAAAAGGCATGACCAACCACTCATACAAACCGAACTTGGTTTTGAACGCTGTTTTCCATTCATCCCCTAGCTTCATGCGAATTTGGTGGTATCCACTACGCAAATCAATTTTAGAGAAAATCATCGAGCCACTAAGTTCATCAAGCATATCATCTAACCTAGGAATAGGATGACGATATCTGATGGTAATGTTATTAATTGCTCGGCAATCTACACACATGCGCCATGATCCATCTTTCTTTGGAACCAACAGAACAGGAACAGAGCAAGGACTAAGGGACTCACGCACATAACCCTTGTCGAGTAATTCCTGAACTTGGCGCTGAATCTCCTTGGTCTCCTCCGGGTTGGTCCTGTATGGCGCTCGATTTGGCAAGGAAGCCCCAGGGATGAGGTCAATCTGATGCTCAATACCTCTGATTGGTGGTAGCCCGGGTGGCACTTCTTGTGGAAACACATCAGCATATTCCTGCAAAAGATTAGTGACAGTAGGAGGCAAAGTAGATGGTATGTCGTGAAGTGAGAACAAAGCTTCTTTGCAAACAAACACATAGCAGATCATGGCGTCGTCATTTAATTCAAGTAAATCAGATTTTGAAGCAAGGAAACAAGCACTTTTCAATTTTATGTCATTTTTTCCAACATGAGCAGATTTAGATTTGTCATTCGTAGGTTGAACTGATCTGTTCACAACACTACTGTCATTTTGAGCAGATTTCTTGTTTTTCTCCTTGCAATCTCTAGCAACGTCATCCCTCAAAATAGCATCGGGAGACATAGGGTGCAAAACAAGCTTCTTCTCATTATGCATGAAAGAATATTGATTTGATTTACCATGATGCAATGTATCCTTATCAAATTGCCAAGGTCTACCAAATAACATAGAGCAAGCTTGCATTGGTACCACATCACAATCAATGTAATCATGGTATGAACCAATTGTAAATTCCACTCGGACCATACGTGTTACCTTAAGCTTACCACTATCATTGAACCATTGGATGTAGTAGGGATGTGGGTGTGGAAGTGTTTTCATCCCAAGTTTTGCTACCATGGTGGCACTCGCCAAGTTGTTGCAGCTTCCTCCATCAATAATAATGCGACACGATCGTTCCAAAACAACACACTTTGTTTGGAACAGATTGTGTCGCTGGTTCTGTTCAGCTTGAATCATTTGTGCACTCAAGATACGCCTTACAACAAGACTCTCGTAGTGTTCAGCATGTTCAGCCCCAATGTGTTCTTCATCATCATTATTATTTCCTGCATCTTGGGCAGCAAGCATGGCATATGTTTCATCATCTAAATCACTAGCTGATGAATACTCACCATTTTCTCGTACGATCAGCACACGCTTGCTTGGACAGTCCCTTTGTATGTGCCCAAATCCTTTGCATCGGAGACACTGGATGTCCTTCATTCTCCCGGTGGAAGCGACGGAAGAAGAAGTGTTGGCTGCAGCTTGGGTGGATCCTTTTGCTGTCTCGGTAGTACGGATAGGTGCTGATTTTGGTGTAGTTGTGGACTGCCGATTGGAAGCATCTCTCTGAAAATCATGTTTAGGGCCAGCGGCACTTGTGCGGGGCTGCCACGATGTAGTCTGTCCTGCAGGAGTGTTATTTATTTTGCGGCGTCCCTGCACTTCCCTTTCAGCCTTACAAGCAAGATGAAATAATCGAGTGACATTAGTGTACTCCTTGTAAGCCAATATATCCTGAATTTCTCTAGTTAAACCACCCATGAATCGAGCCATCGCAGCCTCTTCATTTTCAACTAGACCACATCTCATCATGCCTATTTGTAGTTCCTGATAGTACTCCTCAACCGATTTGTTGCCTTGCCTAAGCTGTTGTAATTTATGCAACAAGTCGCGAGCATGATAGGAAGGAACAAAACGACTACGCATGATTCTTTTTAAAGCATTCCAAGTTTGTGGTATAATAGCTGGATTTTTAGTTTGATACTCATGCCACCAAATTGAAGCAAAGTCAGTGAATTCACTAGTGGCAGCTCTAACCTTTTTATCATCAGGGAATTCATGGCATGCAAATTTTTGATCTACCGACAGCTCCCAAGTCAGATATGCATCCGGATCATATTTCCCATCAAAAGATGGTATGGAGAATTTAATCCTGCGTAGGTAATCATCGTTGTCACGTACCTCACGTCGTGGAGCTCGGCCAACCATACCTTGATAGTGGCGACGTGGTTGCCGTCGAGACCTGAAAGATCCATTATCAAGCTCGGTATCCGCTGAATACTCTAGGTCGTCATATCTTGCGGCGCTAGAAATGGAGGTATGGCCGTCATCATCACGGTGTTCCAACTCTCCGAGCCCAGCTTGTTCCATCCTCTCTAATCGCACATTGATTGCTGCAAGAGAGGTGTTAATAGCCCCAGCTGTTCTCTCTAATGTGGTCAGCTGGTTATTGGCAAGAATCTGGGCCGCCTCTAATTGACCAATGCGCTCATTGGTGACTTGAACATCCTCATTGAGGGCTTCCGTGTGCAACCTTAGTTGGCGTTCGAAATGTTGAATGATGCCCCTCGTACGTGGTGAATGTGGAAGCGTCTCACTCGCATCAGCTGACATGGTTAGTACAAAAGAAATACAAAAGCAAGCAGATTAAACCTGACAGTTGCTAGGAGATGGTAGGACACAAACACTTTCTCACTAGCAAGAAATCAAGCTCTTGCAAGTTCTTACCACACAATGCAGGAGGCGCCGGCAAACAGTAAGAACAACAACAAACGGTGACTGCCAGCACAACCCGATGGTGTTGTAGGTAATTTTGTGGAGCTGTAGGTGGCTGCTAAAACAATTGCACAAAGGAACAGCTAGTACCACGTTAGTAACAGCAAGTTGAATAAACGTTCCGCGATGGTACTGTGCTGGTCCTAGTCCAAACCGTGATAGAGACGTGAGCCGTCACCCAAACGTAATCACCAAAATGCTCAAAACAGCAAGCTGAAATCAAATGGAAGCAATTAACAGGCCAAAATCAGCTCTCTGCAGATCGGACAAGAGATCGGACAAGAGTTTGGACAAGGGATCGGACAAGCCGAAACTGCCACTGTCTCCTACTGATCGGACAAAAGATCAGACAAGAGTTCGGACAAGAGTTTGGACAAGGGATCGGACAAGCCGAAACTTCCACTGTCTCCCACCGATCGGACAAAAGATCGGACAAGCAACTAACAGGACTGCTTTTCCTTTTTTTTTGTTTTTTTGTTTGATAACCTGTGCCTTGTTTCTTGCTGATCTGTGCGGCTTTTTTTTTGCACTTGCCTTTTTCTCTCCTTGTAACTTCAGCTAGAGAATGAAAATGGAGATAGAACAAGGTGCACGAACTCAAAACTCTAGCTGTAAAAACTTAGGACCAGCAACTTGACACAAAGAAGTAACCGTGAATTCAACAAGCCGAGAGCTAAGTAGCAAAGCAAAGGCACAAAATGTTTTTGGGATTTTCAGATTGAAACTTATCTTTGGGCAAAAGTGGACTGTAGGAAAAATAAAGAACAAAGGAGAAGGAAATCTCTCACCGATCAACCTGAAATCTGATACCACTTAATAGACCCCTACGGGTACGGGGGAGCCCGATCTTTCGATGAGAGATGGAGGATGTGGTGAATTTGGTGGAGGCCGACGTTGGCTGCCCGACTACCACAACCAAGATGGTGTGGCGCCTTGAGCGACAGGTACACCGTCTCCTGATAACTACGATTTGGGGGTGGAAATCGACGTTGTGCTACCCGACTACAACAACCACAAGGATGCTGCGCCTTAGCGATAGTTACACCGACTCCGGTTGTTGCTGCTCTTGCCGTGCCAAGAACAGCCTTGAACCTGCAAGCAATCGAAGAACAAGCAAGAACAAGATGACAAGCAAACACTCACGGATGTGATAAAAGTTGGAGTTTTGATTCAAGTAATCGGGCGGTCTAGCCGACAAGCGCGTTACAAGGAAGTAGCAGCAGCTAACTTACATCAAAACAAAACCCGAGTTCTTTTGTGGCTACTACTTGCTTTTAAAGGGAAAACTAGAAACTCAGGATGGAGTCACGAGCGTTCTTCGGCAGTTTCTGGTCGTTTCGTATGTCCTCTGCCATTGATTCTTGATCCGTTGGAGAGCAGACGAAGAGACCTTTCTAACGAGTATTTATTTGCATTAAACAACCTTGGGAGTTGAAAGATATGCTCCATTTAATCTCGGATTTCTGCAGTTTCAAGAGTCCCTTCGGGTGCACGAATATTTATTGCATTGTTGCCTTCTCCACTCCTAGCTGGTTCAATTCCTAAGCACTTAAGGATTATAAAGTCATCACAAGGCTTTAATAGTATCCCTTTGGAAAAATAATTAACTTGAACAGCTAGGAACGAGTTCACCAGATAATTAAGTTCACGTGCACGGGCGCGTGTCATTGGTCCTTGCTTAGGTGTAAGCGGTGAAGTGTTGGCTGCTGTTGTGGTTGTATCAATGGCAGCGATGTCCTCATCAAGTTAGCTCCCAAGTAGAGGCTACACATAGAAGGTTCGGCTTTACTGAGGCCGTACCATCAGTCACAATTGCTAGTATATCTCTGGTAAATCATGTGTATAGCAGAACTAACGGTAGCACTGGCAAGACCGTTACGTCTCCAGCCTTAACACTCATGGCCGAGACTAGTCATTATGCTTACGACCAAGCTAGCACCGTGTACCATGCACCACCACCGGCGCCGATACTAGCCCTGCCCATGCTGCCCGCACCACATGCACAGGCGCTTGGGCTCAAGCACGTCGTATAGCTAGCGCGTAGGGAAGAGGCCCATGGCTGACACGATGATATCTCGTCACGTGTTGCGCCCCCGCACGAGAGACGTGCGCAGGCAGCAGGCAAGATGACCTAGAGGAGCGAATATGTGCTCTATTTAGGAAATGCGCTGGCTTCGTACCTAGGGGTTGGGCTAGGCTTTACCGGAAGCCATATCCCGACAATTTCAATACAATACCGTACCCCCGTGGCTATAGAATCCCCGAATTCACTAAGTTCGATGGCAAGGGTAGCAAAACCACACTAGAGCATGTTAGTCAATTTTTAGTACAGTGTGGAGAAGCTAGCAGGTCAGACGTTCTAAAAATTAGACTATTTTCTCTCTCGCTATCCGGCACCGCTTTCACTTGGTTTTCGGCGCTCCCGCTGAACTCCGTTCAGACATGGGATGAATTGGAACAAAAATTCCATGACTAGTTTTACACAGGTGAGACAGAACTTAGGCTTTCACACTTAACATCAGTTAGGCAGAAATCTAATGAGTATGTCTCTGAGTACATCAAGCGTTTTAGGGATACTAGAAATCGAAGTTTCAGCCTTAATATTTCAAAAAGGGATTTGGGAGAGCTAGCTTTTAATGGGTTACATTCTGAGATTAGGGAGAGACTAGACAACCAGAACTTCTTAGAGGTTAGCCAAGTCTTGTAGCAGGCTCTGGTCCAGAAAGGCCAAGCCAAAGATAAAAAATTTATTAAGACGTTTAACAAACCTAGGGCTGAAATCTACGTCATGGAACACTCCGATGAGGAGGAATCAGAAGAAGAGGATTCAGCCGACATGTACGCGACCTAATAGGTTTGGAACACAAAGAGTAAACCTATCACTTGCTCTGAGTTACGACCGTCTCCCATGAAGAATCGGCTTAGCGAGGTCAAGTACTCATTTGACATAACTAAGTGTGATAAATATTTGATTTTCTCTTAAAGAACCAGCTTCTCAAGTTGCCTAAAGGCCAAGTCATTCCATCTGCCGATGAATTGAAGAGACATCCATACTGTAAGTGGCATGATTCAATGTTTTTCGATGGCAGGTTCAATCGGCCATAGAAGAAGGACGATTGAAAATAGACCACAATCCAAAGATGAAGCTGGACAAAGATCCCTTCCCCATCCATGACGTCGACCTCGGCGAGAAGAAGGTGTTGATTTGGCCAGAATAGGCTGAGTCGATTAGAGGGAAGGCGGTAATTGTTGGAGAACCACGCACGCGCACACTCATACCTAAGAACCCCGAGGTGGGAGTGTGGAAACAAAATGTTAGCATTCCTTCGGCTAAGGCTCGGAAGAAGCCGAAGGTAACATATAAGATGTTGTTAAACAGACACCAAAGAAAAGCCAAGGAAACAGGACCCCACACTAAGAAACTAAGTCACCCGAAGGGCCCAAGGCATCCAGAGGGTGGCTTCGGACCACAGTGGTCGAGCCCCCCTCGTGACAATTTCGGACCACAATGGCCAAACCCTCCGCACGGTGACTTCAGGCCATAGTGGCCTAACACTCCATACGGTGGCTTTGGACCTCAATGGCTGGACCCCCCATACAGCAGCTTCGGACCCCAGTGGACAAACCCCATGCAGAGCGAGTTCGGCCCCCAATTGCTGAACCCTGCACCACTCTGGACGAACTCTTCGATAGGAGGCTTTGGCTCACACTGGCCGAACGTACCTCCAGCTTGGCAGGACCCCTTGTCACGCCCCGATTTAATAAATCAGGACTTTATTGAAATTCCATAGAAAATAAATAAAACAAGACGTTCATCACGTGACCTCGTACAATACGGGCAATCATTCACGGTTCGTAGACCGTATTAATACAAAAGTGAATAAAGATGAAGAGAAACTAATAAAATAAGGGTCCTAGATGAACGCCTCCTTCCAGTCTCGCCTTGACTGGGTCGCTACTCCAGACCTTCATCCTCCTCGTAGTAGACGGGCTCTGATGGTGTAAGTCAACGGGGTGAGTACAGATGTACTCAGCAAGCCACCGAATGCAAATATAATGCAAGATAATAACAAGGGAGATAGTGGCTAATTTTTGTGGAAGAAGCATAGTTGTAAAGCATTAAATGTGATCCATTTATTAGTACTGAAATGTAAACATGTGTATGCATCATCATCTTTCTAACTCGAGGAGTACGTTTTACCTCCTCGCACAACAGTCCTTACATGCCATGAATAACTCAATCATGCAAACAATTGTAAACTAACTGCGAGTAGTCACACAACCCGCCCTTGACCGTGGGCTCGGCTTTTCGAAAAGATTAAATTACTCTGATCTGAGATGTACCACTACAATCGTCAGGAGTTAAAATATCGGGAAAAACTGCTTAGGGGGGCTAAGAAGAGGATAGATGAGTTAGAGAGTGAGCTTGCCATGGCCAACAGCAGAATTGAGAGTCTATCTTCTTCCCCTTGCTTGGGTGACAGCAGTGAGTGCCCGAAGTGTGAGGTGCTTCTGTGTGACCTGTCGACTCTGAAGTCCAGGTACACAGAAAAGGTTGATGAGAGGGATGCTTTGGCCATTGAGCTTGAAAGCGCTCAGTTGGAGCTGAAAGATGCTCAAGCCACTGTCGTCGCACTTACCTTTATTTTCCTGTACCTCTTCGTGGGTTTGCCTGGAATCCCTCCACCGGCCAATACGGAACAGTGGTAACCCTTGTTACTTTGCTTGTGAAGTATCCGTTAATCTACGTAATAGATTGCTATCGCCTTGTTACTTTGCCTGTGAAGTATCCGCTAATCTGCGTAACAGATTGCTACCTTCACTACTAGTGCAACACTTAGCACAATTCCGTCCTCAGGCCGAATTGGTACTTCGAACTCTCTTTGTTGCAGGTTCCCACGTTCGGAGCTATTTCGTCAGAGGTGTCCGGAGTTGAGAGATCGGTTTCGGAGGTCACCAGGACACCCTTCGACAGGATGGCAGGCTCCGGCAATAGGCTTCGCCAGCATACTTCGTCACCACAAGCTTCGCCACGACCATACTCCGCACTGGACAAAGTTACGCTGACGCGTGACCCTCGCGTCATTATTCTGTAGTTTGCTGTATCAGAAACCTCACGCCGAACCCCGCTGTTTAGAGGTGATTATCGTGTTCAGATCCGTTCGGAGTCCATCTTTGGCCGGATTAGTCCGAACACCGAAGCACTCTTCTGCGGGACACTTCGCACCAGACGCCAAAGGTACACTTTGGTGACCCCTTCGCAGACTTCGAAGCCGACAGGCTCCGACCGGTTTGCTGATTTTATTCTGTTTAATATATTTCTTTCATCTAATTGGGTTATTTTGTGTGATCTGATTGCCTAGCGACTCCACCCCCTTATCACGACTAAGGGTAGTCGGAATGCGACGTCGGTGCTGCGTCACGCTTGGGTTTGTCCCTAAGTATCCTCACACTTTTGGATCGTCGAACTGACCCAAGTGCGGGGGCACGTTCTCTTGTCAACACACTTTTTGGCGACTCCGTTGGGGAAGGCTACGCCAACATGACAAGTACATCTACATCGGCCATCGATACATCTACGTCGACTACTACGTCTACATCGCCGATCCACAACCGCAACATCTTGACACCTACACTTGAGGATATCCACGCAGAAGACCGAGCAGAGAT
The DNA here is from genome assembly GCA_019279435.1 of Zizania palustris. Taxonomy (NCBI): domain Eukaryota; kingdom Viridiplantae; phylum Streptophyta; class Magnoliopsida; order Poales; family Poaceae; genus Zizania; species Zizania palustris. The sequence goes on along the minus strand of JAAALK010000283.1, from coordinate 3,095,555 downwards.
CGAGGCAAAGTTAAAGGCACTCCAAGACATGATGCTTGTGGGCTACGTCAAGACATGCGCGGGCTTCATCAAGCGTGACATCATCACCCCTGGCCTCGCTCAGGTCCAGGTAACACCTGTATCACCTCGTTTATCTTCTTTAGATATTGAGCAAAAAAATAGCCGCATCAGTAGATCAAGCTGTTAGCGCTTCGCTAGCCAACTGTTTAGATTCGACAGTCAGCTCCCAAATAGAGGCAACCCTCAGGAGGTTCGGCTTTACTAAAGACGTACCCCTGGTTCCTATGGCTAGTGTACCTCCGGCAAACTACGTGTACGACAGAAATAACGACAACACTGGCACAATCATGTCTCCAGCCTCAACACTTATGGCCGAGACTAATCATTATACCTACGGTCAAAACAACACTGCATACCATGCATCACCACCTGCGCTAGTACCTGCGCTGCCCGCACCACATGCGCAGGCACCCGGACATTAGCACGTCATAAAGATAGCGCGCAGGGAAGAGGCCCATGGCCGACACGCCGATATCCCACTGCGTGTCGTGCCCCCGCATGAGAGGCGCGAACAAGCAACATGCCAAGATGACAAAGAGGAGCGGGTCCGCGCACTATTTAGAGAGTGTGCCGGCTTCGTGCCCAAGGGACGGGTTAAGGTTTACCGTAAGCCATACCCTGACCATCTTGACATAGTACCCTACCCCCGCGGCTATAGAATCACTGAATTCACTAAGTTCGATGTCGAGGGTAGCAAAACTACACTAGAGCATGTTAGTCAATTTTTGGCACAGTGTGGAGAAGTTAGCGAGATAGATGCTCTAAAAGTTAGACTATTTTCTCTCTCGCTGTCCGGTACGGCTTTCACTTGGTTTTCGGCGCTCCCACCGAACTCCATCCAGACGTGGGATGATTTATAGCGGAAATTCCATGATTATTTCTACACGGGTGAGACAGAACTCAGGCTTTCACATTTTACATCGGTTAAGTAGAAATCTAGCGAGAGCACCTCTGAGTACATCAAGCGTTTTAGGGATACTAGAAACCGATGTTTTAGCCTTAATATTTCAGAAAGGGACTTGGCGGAACTAGATTTTAATGGGTTGCATTCCGAAATTAAAGAGATGTTTGATAACCAAAACTTTTTAGAAGTTAGCCAAGTTTTACAGCGTGCTCTGGTCCAGGAAGGCCGAACCAGGGATAAAAAGTTTATTAAGACATGTAGCAAGCCTAGGGCTAAAATCCACATCATGGAACGTTCTGACGAGGAAGAATCGGAAGAGGAGGATTCGACCGATATGTACGGAACCGAATGGGTGTGGAACACTAAGAATAAACCTGTCACCTGCTCCGATTTACGACCATCCCCCACAACGAATCGACCTAGTGAAGTCAAGTACTCGTTTGAATATAACTAAATGTGATAAAATATTTGATTTTCTCTTAAAAAGTCAGCTCTTAGGTTACCTAAGGGTCAAGTCATTCCACCTGCCGATGAGTTAAAGAAGCATCCATACTGTAAGTGGCATGATTCACATTCACATAACACTAATGACTGCAATGTTTTTCGATGGCAGATACAATCGGCCATAGAAGAAGGACGATTGAAGTTAGACCATAATCCAAAGATGAAGTTGGATAAAGATCCTTTTCCTGTCAACGCCGTCGACCTCGGCGAAAAGAAGGTGTTGATTCGGCAAGAACAGGCTGAGTCGGCTAAGGGAAAGGATGTAATTGTTGGAGAGCCACGCACTCGCACGCTCATACCAAAGAACGCTGAGGTAGGAGTGTGGAAACAGAACATTAGTACCCCTTCGGCTAAGGCTCACAAGAGGTCAAAGGTAACATATAACATGTTGTTGAACAAGCATCAAAAAAGGGCCAAGGGAGCAGGTCCACACACTAAGAAGCTAAAGCAGCCGAAGGGTCTGGGGCTCTCGGAGGGTAACTTCGGACCGAAGCAGGCGGGCCCTCCGCATGGAGGCTTCGGGCCACGGTGGCCTAATACTTCGCACGGCGGTTCCGACCAACAATGGCCGAATTCCCCGTACAGCGGCATCGAGCCCCAGTGGTCGGGCCCCCTATACAGCAACTTCGGCCACCAATGGCCGAATCCTGCACCATGTTGGACTTCTCCGATGGGAGGCTTTGGCCCGCACTGGCCGAACGTACCTCCGGCCTGGCAAGACCCTTCGCTGGTGTGGTCCGAGATACCATCAACTCTGCCGAACCCCCCTCCGGGTAACGGGTTCGGCTCACAGTGGGCGAGGCCACTAGAGCCGCTGATGCCTGCGCCGTATGACTGGGCAAGGACCCCGTGGGCTCCGTACGTATCCGGGTCAGGGTACCCTCCACAACCTAACACTACGCCTTGTTTTTCTTCGAGGTATTATGGATGGCAGGGGCAAACAGATGCAGTGGAGGGGGGCATCGTCCACAAATTGTCCGTGGTGCCTCCGAATCGGACCATGCAGAGCGAAGCCAAAGGGTGCGAGCACGCGGAGGTCGAGGTCAGGGAGTCCGAAGCCATCACCATCAGAGATGGGTCTCAGGAAGTCCCAATCCCGAAGACTTCATCACCGAGTTCTGACAGAGGTAAGTCTCATGCTTCGACTGGGCTCTGCGCCAAAGCCCGACTCGATCGGCCGAACAAGGCCAGTCCGTCCGTTGGGGTCCACAACGAAGGCCCCTCCGAACGCAGGGTGCACAAGGCCGAAGGGCATAGTACCACTTCGGCCGGAATTAATGGAGGCCGAACAGTAGCACCCGACACCAAGCCGCAGCCATCTTGGGCCCCTCTAGGCATGTCCAAATCACAGAAGAAAAGCCTACAAAGACTACGAGCACAGGAGATGCGCGAGAAGAAAGCTGAGGCCGAGCGCGATGCTATCTTCGAAGAAATCCGCCCTCGGCCAGCTGCAAAACAGGTATGGAGGGAGAAGCCGGTTGAGATAACCAACCCGGCTCCTAGTCTGAGCGACGACGACGAGGACATGCTCGACGACGATTACTCGCCCATCTCTGAAGGGCCCGCACCCCGGGTGATGGACATCAACATCGTCATGATGCCTGCCGAGTTCGCACTACCACGGGACGAGGCCGAGGTCGCCCAATTGAACCTCGGCCCGCGCAGCACCATCTTCGAGAAGCCTGAGGGCTCGGCTCGCCATCTGAAGCCTCTCTACGTCAGAGGTCACATCGATGGAAAGCTGATTTCCTGAATGCTCGTCGATGACGGCGCCACTGTTAACTTAATGCCTTACTCGTTGTTGAAGAAACTTGGCAGGGATGAGGATGACCTAAAGAAGACCAACTTGATGCTCAACGAATTCAACAGCGAGAGCTCCGAGGCCAAGGACGTACTCACTATGGAGTTGATGGTGGGCAACAAGACGTTGCCAACAACATTTTTCGTCGTCGACGTGCAAGGTAATTATAGCGTACTACTCGGGCGCGACTGTATTCACGCGAACTGTTGTATTCCTTCTACTCTACACTTGTGCCTGATACAGTGGGATGGTGATGAGGTGGAGGTCATTCCCGCGGATACTTCGGCCCAAGTGGCATTGGCTGATGTATCGGTTGACGCCATCCATAACAAAGTAGAGTGTCTGTCGGGTAGAGATCTTTCGGATTACGATTTTTTTAGTGTATCTGGAGGACGGTTTGTACTAGTGTCTGTAAATCCGGCTAGAGTAGCACGACTATTTTTGTATTGATATTCATGACTAGCAAGAGTAATCTAGATTGGCTAAAGTCTCGTGTCGAGCAATATCGGTCTAGTAAAGACGGTATCGCCGAAGCCATCGGGGACTTTAGCGAAGTAAAAAAATTAGGACAAGGTTTTGCGTCGACCGACCCCTTGAAGGAAGTTGACATAGGTAATGGTAGTATCCCAAGGCCGACTTTTGTAAACCAACATTTACAGCCTGATGAAAAGGCTGAAGTAATAAATTTACTTCGATCCTATGTCGATTGTTTCGCATGGGAGTATAGCAAAATGCCAGGGTTAAGCCGTGAGCTCGTGGAGCATCGGCTGCCTATCAAGTCCGGGTTTAGGCCTTATAAGCAGCCTCCCCGCCGCTTTAACTCGGCCGTCTATGACCGAGTTAAAGAAGAAGTGGAGCGACTACTCAAGGCTGAAATTATCAGGCCATGCAGGTACGCGGAATGGGTTGCTAACATTGTGCCTATAGAGAAGAAAGGTAGCGGCAAGATACGGGTGTGTATTGATTTCAGGGATCTGAACAGAGCCACTCCAAAGGACGAGTATCCAATGCCGATAACCGACATGCCGATCAACGATGCTTCAGGACACAAGGTACTAAGTTTTCTTGATGGCAATGCTGGTTATAATCAGATCTTCATGGCCGAAGAGGACGTCGACAAGACTACCTTTCGATGCCCTGGTTTTGTCGGTTTGTTCGAGTGGGTCGTCATGACTTTTGGTTTGAAAAATGTTGGCACCACGTATTAGCGTGCCATGAACTTAATCTTTCATGACTTGCTAGGGGTTATGTTATAAGTTTACATCGATGATATTGTAGTCAAATCGGACGCTATGGGAAACCATTTAGCTGATTTGAAGGTTGCTTTTGATAGGATGCGGCAATACGGTTTGAAAATGAACCCACTCAAGTGTGCTTTTGCCGTGTCGGCGGGTAAGTTCTTAGGTTTCATGATTCACGAGAGAGGCATAGAAATTGATCCTAAGAGGCTTGAGAAGATTAGAAACATTGCAGCGCCAACGTGCTAAAAGGACGTACAGAAGTTGCTAGGCAAGATGAACTATTTGCGTCGATTCATATCCAACTTGTTCAGCAAGATTGATGCCTTTGTCCCCATACTCCCCTAAAAAACGAAGCCGAGTTCACTTGGGGGGCAAGCCAGCAAAGTGCTTTTGAGAAGATCAAGGAGTGCTTATCATCACCACCTGTGGTGAGAGCACCCAAAGCCAGGATTCTGTTTCGGCTATACGTTGCTACTGAAGATAGTGTGATTGGGGCCGTGCTAACCCAGGAGGTAGAAGGGGAAGACTACATCATCACATTCTTGAGCCGCCGCCTGCTGGACGCCGAAACCAGGTACGCGTTTGTGGAACGATTGTGTTTGTCACTTTACTACGCGTGCACCAAATTGTGCCATTATCTTCTCCCCACTACATGTGTTGTCGTTTGCCAAACTGATGTTATAAAGCACATGTTACAGAAGCCGATTCTAAGTGGAAGAATTGGAAAATGGTCTTACACGTTGATTGAGTACGATTTGGCCTACGAACCCCTGAGAGCGATGAAAGGCCAAATCGTGGCCAACTTTATAGTTGATCACCACGCATATGTCAGCTGGAGTGATACTATTGCTCTAGTTGAAGTAGTGTCGTAGAAACTTTATTTTGATGGTTCGTCTTGCAAGAGTGGCCAAGGCATTGGGGTGGTTCTCATATCACCTAATGGAATGCACTTTGAAACTTCGTCCCGTCTAGAATTTTCTTCCACTAATAACCAAGCCGAATATGAGACTTTATTGCTAGGTCTTGAATTACTAGAATTCGTAGGTGCTAGACATGTTCACGCATACGGTGACTCTTTGTTAGTAGTGCAACAAGTAGCTAAGAGTGCTCAATGTTTTAATGGCTTGCTGAATAGTTACTTGGATAAATGTTTAGACATAATTGCCACTTTTATGGCTTCGAAATCTCTCACGTGTCAAGAGAAGCCAATTCAGTCGCAAATGATTTGGCTCAGCAAGCATCTGGCTACCAAGTCAGGAGAGGAAAATTTTCTGTATTAGAGAAGTCGGTGTTTGGTCTCACTGACGAAGCCAATAATGTTGGGCAGACACACCCTCCGGATCGAACCCCTCTGGCCGCCGAAGATCACTGAGCGCCAAAGATCCTGGACCGGAGTACCCTACCGATCGAAGGAGCTAGCACGCCGAAGTCTGTAGGTCGAAGCCTCCTGCACGGAGAAGGTTCCCCGGAGTCCGAACCCTCTGGAGGGCTTCGGCCCAGCACACTCCGAACGGCCACCCCGACCAGGCTTTGGCAGGAGTTGGGATGGCTCGGGGGGCACCCCGAGGTAAGTAATTTAGAAATTACTTCGGAAGGTGGGCCAGCGAGACCCTCTAAAACCTATAAGGGCGATTGGAGAGTCCCAATCATCTAGTATTTGAGAGACCCTAGCCAAAGGGTTAATCAGAAGGTTCGGCGACAAGTGTTCAAATTCGTGTTGATAGACGACACATTGTATCCCAGGTGGCTACAGGAGAAATCTATGAAGGGCTTTGCGGCACTCATCAGTCGGCCCAAAAAATGAGTTGGATGCTCAAAAGAGCGGGGTTTTATTGGTCGAATATGACTAAAGATTGTTTCAAGTACTATAGAGGGTGTGAAGCATGTCAGAAGTTTGGCAATATCCAGTTAGCTCCTGCCTCATTGCTCAATCCCATCATCAAGCCATGGTCGTTTCGAGGATGGGGTTTAGACTTCATCGGCCAGATTCACCCTCCTTCCTCAAAAGGGCATCGGTTCGTGTTGATGGCGATGAATTACTTCACTAAATGGACCGAGGCCATACCTCTCAAGAACATGACTCACAATGAGGTACGTGATTTTATTTTAAAACACATCATACATAGATTCGGCATTCCTCAAACTCTTACTACGAATCAAGGTAGTTCATTTGTCTCTAGAGAAGTAAGGGACTTCACCGAATACTATGGTAGTAAGTTGATAAACTCTTCACCTTACTATGCTCAGGCCATTGGTCATACCGAGTCTAGTAATACAACCGTGATTAAGCTTATTGAGAAGAAAATTGAAGAGTTTCCTAAAAGGTGGCATGAAGTGCTTTCCGAGGCGCTATGGGCGTGTAGGATTACAAAGCACGGTGCTACCAAAGTCAGTCCATATGAATTGGTATATGGACAAGAAGTCATTCTGCCCGTAGAGGTAGATCTTGGCTCCCTAAGAGTATTAAAGCAAGATGGCTTATCGGTCGACGAGTATGAAACTCTTCTAAAGGATAATCTAGAGGAAGTGACCGATAAGAGACTAAGGGCTTTAGAAGCCATAGAAGTAGATAAGAGGAGAGTAGCTAAAGCCTACAATAAAAAGGTTAAACCAAAATCGTTTCAAATAGGAGACTTGCTGTGGAAAACGATTTTACCCTTAGGCAAGAAGAGTCCTAAGTTTGGTAAATGGCCACCTAGTTGGGAAGGTCCTTTTAAGGTAACCGAAATCGCTCCCAGCAACGCATACGTGTTGGAATCCCCGCAGGGAGAGCGGTTTCGACGAGCTTTGAATGGTAGGTACTTGAAAAGGTATTTCCCAAGTGTGTGGCAAACATCATAGAAGTGTCGAAAAGCTGATATGGATGGTATCGTCTTCAGCTCTTTGTGCTTTTAGTTCAGTCAGTTCACTAAAAGGAAGGGGGGCATGTGTTAATAGCAAAAAATGGCATTAATGGCTAGATTGTCAAAATATCAATTTTGGTGATTTGGGCCAAAAATACACATGCCCAGGGTCCGTCCGAAGCCCTACAGGGCCGAAGGTCCATTGAGCTATGGGCTTTGAAGGCCTATAGCCAGCCCACGGCCTTCGGCCAGGAAGCCTTCGCAGGCCCACGCCACCGAAAGCTTCGGCCCGAGAAGCAGGCATCGACGAGCTTGGCCGAAGCCCACTTCGGCAAAGATGGAGTTGTATGCGATTCCAGCTCAATTCTTATCTCCATCTGGCTGGGTTAATAGAAGATTAGATCGGGAATTAAGCCCCTATAAATAGAGGCGATGCCAGCGTAGAGGCCCCCCCCCCCCAACTCAAACCAAACCAAAGCCCTAACTTTGATCGTATTTACTTTACCTTTATTTTCCTGTACCTCTTCGTGGGTTTGCCTGGAAGCCCTCCGCTGGCCACTATGGAACAGTGGTAACACTTGTTACTTCGCTTGTGAAGTATTTGTTAATCTACGTAATAGATTGCTATCGCCTTGTTACTTCGCCTGTGAAGTATCCGCTAATCTGCGTAATAGATTGCTACATTCGCTACTAGTTCAACACTTAGCAGAATTCGGTCCTCAGGCCGAATTGGTATTTCAAACTCTCTTTGTTGCAGGTTCCCACTTTCGGAGCTACTTCTTCAGAGGTGTCCGGAGCTAAGAGATCGGTTTCGGAGGTCACCAGGACACCCTTCGACCGGATTGCAGGCTCCGGCAACAGGCTTCGCCAGCATACTTCGTCACCACAGGCTTCGCCACGACCATACTCCGCACTGGACGAAGTTACGCTCGCGCGTGACCCTCGTGTCATTATTTTGTAGTTTGCTGTATCAGAAACCTCACGCTGAACCCCACTGTTTGGAGGTGATTATCGCGTCTAGATCAATTCGGAGTCCATCTTCGGCCGGATTAGTCCGAACGCCGAAGCACTCTTTGGTGGGACACTTCGCACCAGACGCCAAAGGTACACTTCGGTGACCCCTTCGCATCAGACTTCGAAGCAGACAGGCTCCGACCGGTTTGCTGATTTTATTCTGTTTAATATATTTCTTTTGGCTAATTTGGTTATTTTGTGTGATATGATTGCCTGGCGACTCCACCCCCCTTATCACGACTAAGGGTAGTTGGAACGCGACGTCGGTGCTGCGTCACGCTTGGGCTTGTCCCTAAGTATCCGCACACTTTTGGATCGTCGAACTGACCCAAGTGCGGGGGCACGTTCTCGTGTCAACAGAACGATGATGTACGCAAGGACTAGAATGAGGAATTGTAGTAGTACTCCGCCCATGGCAGCCACCTGAGCCAATCCTGTGGACGATCTCCGGAGAGACACCGACGATACATGGAGATGATTATTTTTGTCACCTCGGACTGGCCATCGTACTGCGAGTGGAATGCTAATGAGAAGTAGAGAGAAACCCCAGCCAAAGAGAACAACTCCTGCCAGAACCATCATGTGAATGCCGGGTCCCTGCGCTCACCATCGAACTCGGCACCCCATGAAGCTTGACGATGGTGTCGAAGAATGCGTGTGCCACTGTTGTTGATGTGTATGGATGACCGAGTGGCATGAAGTGTGCGTACTTGGAGAAGCAATCGACGACTGTGAGGATGATTGTCTTGCCGTTGACCTTTGGTAGCCCCTCAAAAAATTGAGGGTGATATCTGCCCATACTGTGGTCGGCACTTCCAATGGTTGTAGCAATCCCACGGGTTGCAACTGCCCGGTCTTGTTGCGTTGGCACACAAGACATGCGCGAACGAAGTCACGGACCGTCGTTCTAGTGCCTGGAATGTGGAAATCTGCCCAAAGTCGGTGAAGGGTCTTCTCGGTGCCCTCATGGCCTTGACCATGGGAACTGGTCAGGATGTCCTAGAGCAGCGGGGAAGAGGCCGGCACAACAACCTTGTCATTCCTAGTCACCAGGCCATCCACGATGCACCACTTGTCATCATGCGCTCCCTCCTGGACTTCCTGCTTCAATTTGATTATGGCGGGATCTTGTCTCAAATCATCAAAAAGGGTAAAACTTGGGGCCGATAATGCCAAAACATGGCAACTGGCAACACTGTTTCTCAAAATATAACCAGAGTGAGGAAAATAAAAGGCAAAATGTCACCGGTTGCAAGAGAGGACAGGTATGGACAAATACTTTGCCTTAGATTATATTTAGAGGAAACAGCAGACTGAAGTCCCAAACCTCAGCGACGCGGAGGCACCGTCTTGGCGCCGACGAAGCTAGGCTGAACACCTGACCGAACTAGGAATAGTTCCTATTAAAACTAATCTGAGGAGCTAGTCTCCCCTGCCTTCGGTTTATATAGGACCGAAGCTAACTAACAACCCAATCGTATACCTAAAAAATAGCTAACAACTCGAAGATAAAGATAAACTAACATAAGAGATAAACTAATCTTGAGATAGAGATAAACTAATCCTAACCACCAGGGAAATCAGGGGCTATGGTCGGGCGCACCCTTGGGCCTAAGCCTAACTACCAGGGAAATCAAGGGCTATGGCCGGGCGCACCCTTGGGCCTGCACCGGCCATTCAGGGGGCTAGGGTTGGGCGCATGCCCTTGGGCCCGCGCCGGCCATAAGTCAGGCCCACCCTGACACAAAATCATATAGGGTCTAGATGGTCAGGAAAATCTTACAATATTACAACAAAAGGCAATAGTATAACTGGGCTAAAGGCACAAGCAACAGGCTTATGCTTATCGAGTTGTGCCTACAGATGTTTGTATTTTGTAGCATCAAGATAGAATACAACTAGTAAAAGCTTTCACTAAAAGAATTCCAGTTACAAAATCTTAGCTAGGGTTATGCCCAAATGTAGAATTAGCAATGTAAAAGGGAACCAAATATAATGAAATCACGGCAATATCAGTCATGTGAACTAACTCATTGAATGGGCTCTGACCAGCAAAATTGTAGGCATCCTCACACCCTAACTCTTTTGAGGATAAGTGAGCAATAGCGTCAAAACATTAGAGCTTAAATACTCTGAGTAAATCAACCCTTTTGATCATGCAAAAATGCATACCAGAACAACTCTGTTCAAGCACATTATGCAAGCAGTACATCAAACAAGGCAATCCTAATGCAAATAAGCATTCAATAGAAAGTCAGTGAGATTCAAAGGGGATACTTGTTGCCGTATGACAATGCGTCGGCATGAAACTGTGATAAGCTAGCACCACCGAGTGACAGGCAGTGGGTTTTGACCCCCACAACCAGTGATGGGATAGGTGCATCAGCATCTGTAGGACCGAAAGTAGCGACCAGAGGGGGGGTGAATGGGCGCCTAAAAATTCTTTCGAATCAATGGCCTGCTCCCAATACCCAACGCACCTCTAAAGACTAAATAGCACAGAAAGAACAGATCACCTAAGTCTAAAGGTATCTAGCCTAGAAGCAACTGTTGATAAACAGAGAAATGTCAATGCAGTGCTAATAGACAGATAAATAGTATAAGAAAGACAAGGCAAGATAAACTTCTCAGTATAAATGCACAAGGAGTGAAATGAGAAGTTACTGTTCGAAATCTATCTCCTGTTCGAAGCTTGGCGAAGCCTGCTTCTCTTGGTCGAAGCCTGCTTCGCAGTGTCGAAGCCTGCTTCACAGTGTCGAAGCCTGCTTCAGAGTCCCTTGTCGAAGTCTGCTTCGAATGACGAAGAAGTCTGTCGAAGGTGTGTTGTCTATCCAAGGTCAAGTGTGAATGAGAGCGAAGTATGACAGAGTCAGAGCCTGCTTCGAAGTGTGTACTTCGAAGGCAAGGCTTCGAACACAGCTTCGAACACGCACAAAGAGCAAACAACCTTCGAAAGGAAAAGCGAAGGCTGACACGCGACAGAGAAAACAAAACGAAGCCTACACTCTACCTTCGAACAAAACACAAAAGCACCTTCGAAGAGCACGAATGCAAACACTGAGCGAAGTCTAACAGAAAGACAAGCTTCGAAGCCAACTTCGAAACTTGTCGAAGTATGGACTTCTCAAGTCGGAGTACCTTCGCACAGACGTTCGAAGTATGAAACACAGACAGTTCAAAAATTACTTCGAAGCTAGCAACACAGCACAAACTTGAAGCCGAGGTTCAAGCGAAGCCTTCGAAGGATTCAGATCGAAGCCTGCCTCATGGAGCTGAGGGGATTTGAACGGAGAAGGGGCTTCGCCAGAGAATAGCCAGAAAAGGGACTTTAGTCCTGTCAACTCGATCAAAAAGTTGTGCAGTAAAAGCAAAAGCTGGTACTAGTGTACTGTTGCTACATTGTAGTAGTACTACTTGCAACAGCAAGAACTAGTACTACTTGCGTGAAGAACACACGCAACAGAAGCACCTTCTCGGGAATAAAATCAACCGCACACATCAAACCGAAGCTTCTGCTTCAGAGAAATCAATGCACGCATCCAAACACGAACAGGAAATGGAATCCCACGGGAACAAATAAAATCAAGAGGATGCAGTAATGAGGCAAAACACCAAACAGATCCTGGCGGCGCACGCATGAACAGGAAAGGAAAGGGAAGGTGCAAGAGACAAAATGACCCAAAGGAGTAGTATTGATTTCAGCCAAAAGGGTAGTCCAACCCTAGGGATTGGGGTCCTATTTATAGGCTGCCCAACACTAGGAATATTCCACCAGCCCCTTATGGTTTTTTTACAGACGCAGGAATAAAGGAAAAGACTCTACTGCCCTTAAGTATTTTTACAGACACGACTGACTGACTGTGGGCCTAGAGATACAGATGACTTATCCGGAAGCTAAGTTTTCGTAGCGACTACGGCTTCTCTTCTGGACAGTCGGATACAAGATCAACGGTCGTCAGTTTTGTGCCGAAACTGACAAAGCCTCCACCGACTTTGCACCAGGTACCCGGATTGGGCCGGCCTGACTCCGCAGCTCTCTCAGCTCGGCAATCGCTCACCGCCCGTGTACCTGTGTCAACCCTGGTCAACAGCCTAGTGGGTCTTCTGCTGCTCCTAGCCCATGTACCCAGATTGGGCCAGCCCGACTTCGCAGCCTCCTCTGCTCGACAGTCGCTCGCTGCCCATGTACCTGAGTCACACGCGGCCCATGAAACAGCAGATCTCTTCTTCTTTTGTCCTCTTGGACTATCGTTGACAATGACTCATCACTTCTGGAGCCATGAGGCCCACACTATTCAGCATGGCTCCTCAATCTCCCCCTTGATGAGTGCATTGTCAACACTCCTCTTTTTCAGCTCTTTAGCACCTGCGAGCAAATGTGGAAACACGAAAACAAAATACAAGAAAAAAACAAAGAAGAAGAAAAATAAGGTAAAAAGTTTAACCCTAATGACCAAAAGCCGAACAAAAGCAAGAAGCGGTCATTATGGTTAACCAAAACGTAAAATCTCAAAATGAGTGTGATTTCAGAACAACAAGGATATCAACAGAGTAAGAACTCCCCCTGAAACTCTGATCCCAAATTTTCTCCCCCTTGTTGACAAGTGAACTCATCAAGCACTCAAAAGAGACACATACTCCCCGTAAAATGCAACTCCCCCTCAAAATATGCAGTAACTTCAACTGGAGTGCATGTGGAGTGTAGAAAGCATGCTTCTCAAATATGATTGACTGCAATTACAACATCTAACAAGTATAGCAAAAGACATACTGTCTAAGACACATGGCATGATCAGTGCAACAGATGATATCTAAGGAAAGTCATTAGCACGCATTTTTCAGTTTTTGCAAACAAAAGCATCACCACATTTTCCAGTACACAAGCGAGGTAAAGCATGAGATGCAAAAGCTAACTGATATTTACCAAGATAAGCATTGTCCAAAACAAAGTGCTTCAGCAAACTTGTTATCATTTCAATGTTCAAGCTTTTTCTTTTCTCTTTTTCATTAATGCCAGGGGTTATTTGCATGTCAAAACCTCACGCTGACCGACCAAGTCAAGCCTAGGCCAGAACTGGACCATCAGAAGCTTAAGACATTGGTCTTGGCATACACTACATTGTCCCGGTTCATACCAAAGTGCTATGGTATGCAGTCCAGAACAATGCAATGCGGCAAAGCAAACCCACCTGGATCTTTACAAGTTATGCATAAAGAGGCATGGAATTTTCATTTTTCTTGATTTTTATAGCATATTTCCATGTTTTTTAAAGCAGAAGGATGTCCAAGTTGCATGTTTGCATCTAAGTCAGGAACTAGCTACAAGGCATGTAACAGATAGCAAAAACAGTCAGCCTACCCATGCTAGTTACCAGAGGCAATGGTGATCATTTTTCAAATTTAAAGCATAAAAGCCATGCATATGACAGATATCAGACATATCAAGTGAACTGAAGCAAAGCATGATCATCGACAAGTAATCAAAAGCATGTACCAGCTAGAATAAGTAAAGCAGTTCAATCATATAATAGAAGCAAGCTCAAAAGTGTGATATGTGAATATGCAAGATATGAACACACACAAAAAGACTCAAGAAACGAGTAAAGAGGAAAGAAAACTGACAAAAAATATCCTAGAAAGGATACACAGCACCCAAATCCCCTCGTAAACGCTCAAAGGTAGACTGATCTAGGGGTTTGGTGAAAATGTCAGCCAACTGATGATGGGTATCAACATGAACAAGGTCAATGACACCTTTCTCATATTGATCCCACAGAAAATGAAAGCGCACATCAATGTGTTTGGTTTTTGAATGGAGACACGGGTTTTTCCCTACACTAATAGCACTGGTGCTGTCGCAAAACAATGGAACCCTGGTAGGAAAGAACAACCCAAAATCTCGCAGAGTGGAAATCATCCAAACCAACTGTGAGCAGCAGCTAGCAGCAGCTACGTACTCAGCCTCTGTGGTCAAAAGAGCAACGCCAGATTGCTTTCGAGAAGACCAAGAGACAAGAGAAGAACCAAGAAACTGGCAAGTACCGGTAGTCGACTTGCAATCCAACCGGCACCCACCAAAGTCGGCATCCGAAAATCCAGATAAATCAAGAGATGATGATGCTGAATAGTAAAGACCAAGATCGGGCGCATAAGTAAGATACCTGAATATGTGCTTGACAGCCTGCCGATGAGACGCGTGAGGTGAAGACTGGAAGCGCGCGCACAGTCCCACGGCGAACTGAATGTCCGGTCTGGTCGCCGTCAAGTAGAGCAGCGAACCGATCATCCCTCGAAACTCCCTTTCGTTGACCTTGACGCCACTCTCATCCTTGTCCAGACCCCCAGAAGTACCCATCGGGGTCATCTGCGGCTTCAATTTACCACCAAAGTCAAATTTCTTCAACATGTCACGAGTGTACTTACCTTGGTGGATGAAGGTGCCGTCCTTGGTCTGCTTGATCTGGAGCCCTAAGAAGTACTTGAGCTCACCCATGAGACTCATCTCAAACTCGCTGTGCATCTGCTCAGAAAACTTGGACACAAGAGAATCAGTAGTACCGCCAAAAATAATATCGTCCACATAAATCTGAGCGACTAAGAAATCTGAAGCATCTCTAAGCAAGAAAAGAGTTTTATCCACAGAACCCATCACAAAGCCCTTCCCCAACAAAAATTGCTTTAACCGGTCATACCAGGCCCTGGGGGCTTGTTTCAACCCGTATAAAGCCTTTTGCAATTTAAAAACATGTCGACGAAACTTAGGGTTCTCAAAACCGGGGGGCTGCCTAACATAAACTTCCTCCTCTATAAATCTGTTCAGAAAAGCACTCTTAACATCCATTTGAAAAAGCTTAAAACCCTTCGAAATGGCAAAAGCTAGAAGAATACGAATGGACTCAAGACGGGCAACAGGAGCGAAGGTTTCTTCAAAGTCAATACCTTCCTTCTGGCAATAACCCTGGGCAACTAGTCGAGCTTTGTTTCGCATCACAACCCCATCTTCACCTTGTTTGTTCTTGAATACCCACTTGGTGACTATGGGGTTGCATTCTGGTGGCAGCTCAACTAGTGTCCAAACCTGATTGCAGACAAAGTTCTCAAGCTCTTCTTGCATAGCATTAATCCAATTAGAATCAGAAATAGCATGAGAAACGTCTCTGGGCTCAAAAGATGCAACAAACGCAGATTCAGCAAACACATCAAGAGAGGCAGAAGAACGCAAAGTTCTCTCAGTCAAATCACCAATGATGAGCTCTGAGGGGTGATCACGCTGAACTGCTCGGGTTCCCTGGTGATCAGAAGTCACCTCACCGGAGTCAGCAGTTGGCACCTCTGGACTCGACTGAGGGGGCTCGATCATAGTGGAAGAAGTGATCAGAGGTCCACCGTCATCCTCAGTCAAAGTCTCAGAAGGTGTGGGCTCTGCTGGGGGTGCATAAGGCCCACCCTCATCAGCAGCTGGAGTATCCTCATCTTCCTCGAAGATGGACTCTCCGAGCTCATCATCACCAGAAGGCTCAAAAGGAGTCAAAGAAGGCAAGGACTCATCAAATGAAACTTCGCAAGTCTCGACAAGCTGCTGGGTTTCGAGTTTCCAAACACGGAAACCTCGAGAATGTAATGCATAACCAAGAAAAATACCATCCCAGCAACGAGACACAAACTTGTCCAAATGCCCTCCCTTCTTGAGCACAAAGCACTTGCAGCCAAACGCTCGCAAGTGACTCACCTTGGGCTATCTGCCAAACCGCAGTTCATATGATGTCTTACCAAGGTAAGCTCTAAGAAAGATGCGGTTGGCCAGATAGCAAGCCGTGTTCATGGCTTCAGCCCAAAAACGCCTAGGAGTCCTGTGCTCATCGAGCATTGTCCTGGCCATCTTGACTAGCATGCCGTTCTTTCGTTCCACAACGCCGTTCTGTGGGGGAGTGTAGGGGGAAGAAAACTGATGGTCAAGACATTGATCACTACAGAAGTTGATGAAATGAGAGTTCTTGAACTCAGAGCCATTGTCAGAGCGAATTGCTCGCATCCGACCATTGTTCTCATTCTTCAACTTCAAAATCAGGTCATGAACAAACTGAAAAGTTTCATCCTTAGACTCCAAAAAGAAAACCCACGAGAATCAAGAAAAGTCGTCAACAATCACAAGTGCGTACCACTTCCCACCGACTGAACGTACCCGAGCTGGACCAATAGTGTCCAAGTGTAAAAGCTCGCCCGGATACGAAGTCATCACCTGAGTCACAGGTGAGTGAGAAGCGGCAACCATTTTCCCATGACGACAGGGATGACAAACTAGATCCTTCTCCATCTTAAGCTTGGGCAATCCTCAGATGAGGTCCATAGAGCTTAACCTGACTAGCAGATCAAAACTCAAATGACCTAACCTCCTATGCCACTTCCAGAGCTCAGAAGAAGATCCATCAATCAAACAGTGAGAAGGGCCAAAAGAACTAGAGAAGTCAATTCGAAAAACTTTACCGAAAGGTAAAATCTGGCAAATCAAAGACCATCTAGAATTAACCACAGAAGAATTTCCCTTCTTAAAAAGCACTTCCAAACCATCCTCAAGAAGTTGCGAAACAGAAATCAAATTGAAGTTCAAATTTTTAACCAAAGCAACATTCTTTAAAGAGAAATGATCTGAAATGCGAATAGAGCCTATGCCACTTACCTTCCCTTGACCACTGTTCCCGAATGTGATGTATTCTTTGGAACTCGGGGGAGTGAGACTGGAGAACCATCTGCGATGTCCCGTCATGTGGCGGGAGCATCCTGAGTCCATGATCCAAACGTCCTCCAGTCCCCGATCCTGCACAATCAGTGGCTCTAAGTGGGAGCAAACGGTCCGGCACCAGGTTTAGCAAAAGAGCTAAACCAGTGTCGAGCCATCTGCTCAATAGATGGAAAGAGAAAACCATCAAGAGAGTTTGGACCAAAACGCGGCTCAAAGCGTGGTCCTCGGTTCTGCCTAAGCCTGCCGCCACGAGGTCCAGGACCGTAGCCAACATGGCCTGGAACTCTGCCGGAACGGACACCACCATCTGGAGCACGACCATGAAAGCTGTCTCCTCTACCACCACAACAAAACGCGGCCTGGCCTCCAGCCTCTCCCCGTGTCGAGGAACACGCAGTCTACCACCCTGTTGGTAGAACTGCTCCTGACCACCACGAGCTCTCTCTGCTCTCTCAACCCGCTTCCTCCTGAAGCAAAACTCCACAAGATGCCCGTCTCTCTGATAGTACTCACAATGATAGGTGGGCTTCTTGGGATGTGGTTGAGGCTTGGGATGTTTGGTCTTGATGGTGTTTGGTGTGGTCTTCTTGGGTTGAGAGGGTCCAGGAAGAGAGTCAAGAGAAGTGTGGAGGTGTTTGGGCTTTGGAACCCAGATAGGCTTCTTGGGTGGAGCTTTGGGTGGCTCATGGATCACTCCATCCTTGGGCTGACAAGCCTGGGAAGACTTAGTGGAGTGAGTCTTGGGATACCTCTGCTTTGGAGTCATTTTACTCCACTCCACTGCCCGGCTAATGGCACTCTCAAAGTTAGCCTTGGTGTAGGTATAACCTACTCCAAACCCATCCTGCCTCTTGAATTGCTGGATCATCATGCCGAGCTGAGGCTCTCTGGCACTGATCCAACTCAGGATAGAACGGAGGTAAAAGTTCTCATTCTGAGAATCTGCTAGCTCCTCTCTCATGGAAGCTAGAACCTCCACCTGAGACAAGCAGGTCTCACACTCACTCTCTACTTGAACAGACTTCTCGGCTTTCAGTTTAATCAACTCCATTCTAAGAGACAGGCAGTTCTCACAGACAGTGGGTGGAACTGACAGTGTCTCAAGCTCTAGCCTAGTCTGCGCAAGCTCAGCTCTCAACCTCTCCAAATCACCCAAATGCTCATCGCCCTTGGATTTCAGCTCAACTAAGGCAGCTAGATGAGATTGGCAATCAACACAGGGTGCAACGACAGTGGCTAGAGCATCTTTCAGCTCCAGCTGAGCGCTTTCAAGCTCAGTGGCCAAAGCGTCCATCTCATCAACCCTTTCTGTGTACCTGGACTTCAGAGTCGACAGGTCACACAGAAGCACCTCACACTTCGGGCACTCACTGCTATCACCCAAGCAAGGGGAAGAAGATAGACTCTCAATTCTGCTGTTTGCCATGGCAAGCTCACTCTCTAACTCATCTATCCTCTTCTTAGCCCCCCTAAGCAGTTTTTCCCGATATTTGAACTCCTAATGATTGCTCTCAAGTAAATCAATGATTTCGCGCTCATAGGATGATACCTTTTCATTGTCGTCGTCGTCGGAGTCATCGGAGGAGCTCTTTTCTTCCTTATCCCCAAGAGCCATTGAACAGAAGCTCTTGTGGGATCTTTGGTGCTGGTGTGAGCGGCTCTTCGGTTTGTCTCCGAAGGCCATAAAGTAGAGACCCGCCGGATCATCCATGTCCTTCTCCTTCCTAATGGCGATCTCCTCATCGCTTGAGCTCGATGAAGAGGAAGAAGACGTGGACCGCTTGGAGTAGCTCTTCTCCATCTCGGTGAAGAAGGCCTTGTCGCGCTTCTTGTTCTCTCGCCGGTAATCCTTCAGGGCCTTCTTGAAGAATCTGGTCTTCGGCTTGCCCTTGTTGAAGGATGAGCTCTCGTGCTTGCCGGAGTCGTGGAAGCCACCACCGGTGCCCTTCTTGTGACCATTGCGCTTGGGGCAGTTGGCGATGAAGTGTCCTAGATCACCACACTCAAAGCATCCGGATTTTGTGCCGAGTCTTTTGAACATTCTCTTGTCATAGACACGACGCACCCGGTTGTTAAAAAGACACAAATCATCATCTCCCAACAACTCAAGCTGGTTCTCAGTGATAGACATCAAAGAGAACCCAGCACAGCTCACAGAAGAGGGATCAACAGAAGGTGTAGCAAGGGCCAGAGATTTTGATCCAGAACCAGTGAGTTTTGATCTCAGCTGGAGATCAACCTCAGTAGCCTTCAGCTTGCTAAACAACTCAGAAATGGTCAAGGTATCATAAGAAGTACTCTCAATGATAAAAGATACCTTGATCTCCCAGATCTTTGGGTCCAAGGTATGGAGAACCTTGAGCGCCTGCTCATGATCTGAGACTAACTGAGCACCCTCAGCCTTGTTGTCCCGAAGCTTGTTTATGATCGACTGAAAACGACCAAACAAAGCCTCAACAGATTCACCCGGCTTCTGTGTGAAATTCTCATATTCACGCCGGTAGGTCTGATAGAGCCGAGCCTTGACCTGTGCTGTTCACTCATGGTGTGCCTTGAGGGTAGCCCAGATCTCTCTCGCAATGGAGAGATGGCTCACACGCTCAAACTCAGTGGGACCTAAACCTGAGAAAAGAATGTTCACAGCCTTACTGTTGCTCAGATGCTGAGCAATGATACCTGCAGTACCATGCTCAGCGACTGGCAGTATAACGAACGTGGTGTGAACGCAAATGTCCCATATGTCCGAACCCTAGCTCATAAGATAGGCTCGCATGCGAGTCTTCCAATAGTTATAGCCATAGGCTTCCAAGGACATGACCTTGCCAAGAGATGTCATGGTCACTACTGGGGTTTTAGAACAGGTTAAGGTATGGAAAAAAAACCTAACCTTGCTCTGATACCACTTGTAGGACCGAAAGTAGCGACCAGAGGGGGGTGAATGGGCGCCTAAAAATTCTTTCGAATCAATGGCCTGCTCCCAATACCCAACGCACCTCTAAAGACTAAACAACGCAGAAAGAACAGATAGCCTAAGTCTAAAGGTATCTAGCCTAGAAGCAACTGTTGATAAACAGAGAAATGTCAATGCAGTGCTAATAGACAGATAAACAGTATAAGAAAGACAAGGCAAGATAAACTTCTCAGTATAAATGCACAAGGAGTGAAATGAGAAGTTACTGTTCGAAATATGTCTCCTGTTCGAAGCTTGGCGAAGCCTGCTTCGCTTGGTCGAAGCCTGCTTCGCAGTGTCGAAGCCTGCTTCACAGTGTCGAAGCCTGCTTCAGAGTCCCTTGTCAAAGTCTGCTTCGAATGACGAAGAAGTCTGTCGAAGGTGTGTTGTCTATCCAAGGTCAAGTGTGAATGAGAGCGAAGTATGACAGAGTCGGAGCCTGCTTTGAAGTGTGTACTTCGAAGGCAAGGCTTCGAACACAGCTTCGAACACGCACACAGAGCAAACAACCTTCGAAAGGAAAAGCAAAGGCTGACACGCGACAGAGAAAACAAAACGAAGCCTACACTCTACCTTCGAACAAAACACAACAAGCACCTTCGAAGAGGACGGATGCAAACACTGAGCGAAGTCTAACAGAAAGACAAGCTTCGAAGCCAACTTCGAAACTTGTCGAAGTATGGACTTCTCAAGTTGGAGTACCTTCGCACAGACGTTCGAAGTATGAAACACAGACAGTTCAAAAATTACTTCGAAGCTAGCAACACAACACAAACTTAAAGCCGAGGTTCAAGCGAAGCCTTCGAAGATTTCAGATCGATGCCTGCCTCACGGAGCTGAGGGGCTTTGAACGGAGAAGGGGCTTCGCCAGAGAACAGCCAGAAAAGGGACTTTAGTCCTGTCAACTCGATCAAAAAGTTGTGCAGTAAAAGCAAAAGCTGGTACTAGTGTACTGTTGCTACAGTGTAGTACTACTTGCAACAGCAAGAACTAGTACAACTTGCGTGAAGAACACACGCAACAGAAGCACCTTCTCAGGAATAAAATCAACCGCACACATCAAACCGAAGCTTCTGCTTCAGAGAAATCAATGCATGCATCCAAACACGAACATGAAATGGAATCCCACGGGAACAAATAAAATCAAGAGGATGCAGTAATGAGGCAAAACACCAAACAGATCCTGGCGGCGCATGCATGAACAGGAAAGGAAATAGAAGGTGCAAGAGACAAAATGACCCAAAGGAGTAGTATTGATTTCAGCCAAAAGGGTAGTCCAACCCTAGGGATTGGGGTCCTATTTATAGGCTGCCCAACACTAGGAATATTCCACCAGTCCCTTAGGGTTTTTTTTACAGACGCAGGAATAAAGGAAAAGACTCTACTGCCCGTAGGTATTTTTACAGACACGACTGACTGACTGTGGGCCTAGAGATACAGATGACTTATCCGGAAGCTAAGTTTTCGTAGCGACTACGGCTTCTCTTCTGGATAGTCGGATACAAGATCAACGGTCATCAGTTTTGCGCCGAAACTGACAAAGCCTCCACCGACTTTGCACCAGGTACCCGGATTGGGCCGGCCCGACTCCGCAGCTCTCTCAGCCCGGCAATCGCTCAACGCCCGTGTACCTGAGTCAACCCTGGTCAACAGCCCAGTGGGTCTTCTGCTGCTCCTGGCCCATGTACCCGGATTGGGCCAGCTCGACTTCGAGCCTCCTCTGCTCGATAGTCGCTCGCTGCCCGTGTACCTGAGTCACACGCAACCCATGAAACAGCAGATCTCTTCTTCTTTTGTACTCTTTGACTATCGTTGACAATGACTCATCACTTCTGGAGCCATGAGGCCCACACTATTTAGCATGGCTCCTCAGCATCGTGGGTTGCAGTTGTCACGGTGGACCGTTGGGGCTGTGACTGGGCCGCAGGGGCAGCAGTCCTGGATTCCACAGGCTTTCTTGAACGGTTGCGGCCACGGTGCATGTGGCGCTCGCAGTACTTGGAGTCAGGGTGCGCCTCCTTGGAGCACCGCCATTTCTTGCCATCAGTGCAGCGGCACCGCCACGGCTCTAGGTCCAGCTTCTTCCCATAGTAGGCGTTGTAACTTACTGCAATGTTATAAACAAGAACATTTAACCGACAACTATAATACCAGTGTTCATTGTTTCAATCAAGACTAGATAAAACTCAAAGCCACTTCAACATTTCACCAACCCAAAGCAAAGGTGGTATGTTATGCTTAGAATATAAGCTTGAGTAAAGGATCAATCAAATGGCTTGAACGAGCATGTAAGCAGAGATCCATTACTTGTGTGCTTATCTAGCAATAAATCGTTGGAGCAAAAGTAAGTCAATCCCAACGAGTAGCAGAGAGGATGAGATCCTCTCCTGTAAGGGGGAAACAAATCTCGATAAATCATTTTTTCTCTGATTCAATATTCATTTTGAATGCCCCGCAAGAAGCAAAGCATCCACCATTTGTGCAGAGCTACGAGCCTACGAGATAGGGGTGAGAAGACGGGCGAGATTACGGGACGGGTGGTGGTGATGGTGGTAGAAGGGCGCGGCGGCAGGGTTGGCGAAAGAGTAGATGGCGGCGGCGGCAGAATGGGAGCGGAGTGGGAGGAGGAGATCGCCCGGCACGGGTACCCTGGCCATGAGGTACTTGTATATGAGCGTCTGCTGCTCCAGCTCCGCCCACTGCGCCGCTGTGAATACGGTCGACTCCTGATGCCGCTGGTATCCTCCCATCCCCACCGCCGAGGGCGATGAGCCCAGCATCCCTTGGCGAAACGCAAACCAACTTGACCTCTTGGGTGGTCGGGGATGGGAGTCGGGGCGGGGTGGGTGGGAGTCGGGAGGCGGCTTGCTTACGGGAGGAGGGAGGTCACGCACGTGGGGGTTGGGAGGTTCTTGGTGGCGGCCATTAATGCGGGAGAGGGAAGTAGTTGGTTTAGGGATGGCAACAGGTAGAATATTTGTGGGTATTGTTCATTTATATTCGTAGCTGAATGAATGAATCTATACATGAATCCGTACCCGCCCGCGGGTATCACTTTGATCTCATACTCGTACCCACATGGGTATTTGATACTCGATGGGTACCCATAACCGCAACAGTCAAAGAAATAAGTAACAAAAACAAGCAGCAAGCTAGCAGCCCAACACAAATATAATTATAAAAGTAAGTATTCAGTTTTGAAATATGTAGAATATAGCACAATTATAACACTCATAAACTATGTACAAATGAAAAACATGTAATGCAATGTTCATGGCTAATGTGTTGTTGTCTGGTTCACTTAGTTTATCTCCTAATCTCCCTGGTCATCACTTAGACTATCACCACTCCCTTCTAAATCTTGATTTCCGGAGTAGATAAGCTATCAAAAAATTGCTAGACCCTGCAAAGCATGAAAAAAAAGGAATAAAAAGTATTGAAATATGTTACGAGGAAAGGAGTAAAAAGTATAAGTTTGCAATAATACATCACCTCAATCCCTTCTTAGATCTCTTGGAGGCAAATCCAAAAGCTTTCAAGGTTACCACTGTTTTCATCATCTGGTAAAAATATTTACAATAATTCAATTCATACATTGCAATGAAAAGATTACAGTAGTATGAAATATATGTATATCTACACCTTTATATTTATTTCGTAACTAATCTTATAAACACACCAGTGCCTCCAAAATATCAGGATTGAGCCTGCTGTGATGCTCACTAACAACCCCCCACTAGTGTTGAAGGTGGACTCAAATGTAACTGTGCTAACTGGAATAGCAAATATATCACATGCAATCTTTATTAATGTAGGATAACGTGTCCCAACCACCATCCACCAATCTAAAATCTGAAAGTTCTCCATTAAAATTGAAACCAACTCATCCGCCAAGTACCTATCTAACTCTAATTTCACTCTTGTTCTTGTTGGCCTTCTTACTGCAACACGTGCACTAATTGTAGACAATAAACTAGAATTATCAAGTGAAGGAGCAGATGACTCTGTGTTATCTTCATCCTCTTTTGCTTGATACTCCTTCATCAAATAACATAAAGAGTCTCTAACTTTCTCAACTTTATCATAGCAAATTTCACTATGCTGGCCTAAAAGAGTCTCAAAGAACCAAAGAATGTAATCGGTCTTAAATCTAGGATCAAGAATAGTGGATATTCCCATTGGTCCTGTGACATCCTGTTTACAGCAAAAAATGGTATTAATGGTCGAAATTGTCAAAATATCAATTTTTGGTAATTTGGGCCAAAAATATGTCTTCCTTGACACAGGTCGGTCCAACCGGCGAGGCAGGCTTCGGTCAGACCGGCCTAGTCCGAAGGGTAGATATAAGAATTAGATTTCGGTTTGGTTTTATCTTTAAGCAAGATCCTAGCTAATTTGGTCGAATCCTACTTGATGCAGGCGCCAGGGAGTCCAACTCCAGCCCCTATAAATATAAGGGTGAGGCCGATTCATAACCCCCCACAGATCAATACTTCAAAACCCTAGTTTTCAATCGTACCTTTACTTTTCAATCTTCTTTCCACATTAGTTTAGTCCATCTTCGTGGGTTTGCGCTAAAAGCCCTTTGTACATCACGTCGTAACCGTGGTAAGCCTTGTTGATTCGCTTGTGAATCACCCGTTTAATCCACGTAACGGATTTTTATTGTCTTTATCGGTTTTTCTGTCTACTCTTGGGAATTCGGTCTCTAGGGCGAATTGTATTTGATCTCTTATTGTTTTGTAGAGGAATCACTTCTAAAATCATCGTCAAGAGGTTTGAGGGTGATTGGAAATCATTTACATGGTCGCCGTAGCCTTTAGGCGATCAGACCAGAGCTTGTTGGTCCGACTGATAGGGCTTCGCCGGTCTGACCGGACGATGCCGTGCTGGGCCATTAGGCTGTTGCTAGCATGGTCCCCGTAGCCCTCAGCACCACACGTGCCGAGGCCGCGCGCCCAACGTCATCCTCCGGTCCGACCGAGGAATCTTCACCGGTCCGACCGGACCCCTCCGCAACAATCTGCTTCGTGACGGAGTACCCTTCGCATCGGATCCCTTCGCGCCAGTCTTCGGAGGACTCCCTATGTGCCCTCGGTCCGATCAGAAGGTTGTTCCCAGTCTGACCTCTTGCCACCCGAAGCCCCTTCAGGGCACTTTGGATCGTCCCTCACCGAACGTCGAAGGGTACCCCTTCGGTGACACTTCGTATCACCGGTCCGACTGGGGTGTACCTCCGATCCCACCGCCCATTTATTACAGATTGGAATCGACCTTGGCTTGGCCGATTTAGGTACTTACTTTTGTATAACACTTCGGCTAATTGAACTTTATTTCTTAATATTTGTTTGATTACCTAGTGACTCTGTTTTCTCCTTACCACTGATTTAGGATTGTCGAAATGCGACGTCAATGTCTCTTGATGTTTTGGATCATCAAACCGATCCAAGTACGGGGACACGTTTTCGTGTCAACACACTTTTTGGCGACTCCGCTAGGGAAGGCTACGCCAACATGACGAGGATATCTACATCGGCTGCAAGTACCTCTACGATGAATACTACGTCTACAACGCCGATGGATCCCATGCGGGGCGCAGAGATCGACAACCACACCATCATGATGCTCACCCTTCCTAATATCCCCGAGGAAGGTTGGGCGGAGATCGAGGCAAAGATGAAAGAGCTCCAAGATCTCATGCTCGGGAGTAACGTCAAGATACGTGCGGGCTTCATCAAGCGTGGCGTCAACATCCCCGACCTCGCCCGGAATCAGGTAACACCAGTGTCACGTCCTTTATCTTCTTTAGAGATTGAGAAAAAGATAGCTGCATCTGTAGATCAACCCGTTAGCGCTTCACTAGCCAACCGTCTAGATTTGGCAGTTAGCTCTCAGGTAGAGGCAATGTTTAGAAGCGGCTTTACCCAGGCCGTTCCTCCAACTCCAATCGCTAGTGTACCCCCGGTAAATCGCATTTATAGCAGAACTGACGGTAGTACTAGCAAAGATATCACATCTCCGGCCTGAACATCTACGGCCGAGACAAGTCACTACACTTATGGCCAAGCTAACCCTGCTTATTATGTGCTGCCTCCACCTACGCCTGCACCAGCTTTTTCCACGCTGCCTGCGCCGCGCGCTCCTACGCACCCACATCGACCCGAGCACGTCATATAACCTAAGCCAACACGAGAGGAGGAGCCCCGTGGCCGACACGCATATATACAACCGTGTGTCGTGCCCCCGCATAAGAGACGCGCACAGGCAGGAGCCCAGGACGACATTGAGGAGCGGATCCGCGCGCTGTTTAGAGAGTGTATCGACTTCGCACCTTGGAATCGAGCTAGGATCTACCGAAAACCGTACCCGAACACTTCGATACCATAACCTACCCTCGCGGCTATAGAGTCCCTGAATTCACCAAATTCGATGGCGAGGGTAACAAGACCACACTAGAGCATGCCAGCCAATTCTTAGCACAGTGTGGAGAAGCTAGTGGGTCAGACGCATTAAAACTTAGATTGTTTCTCTTTCGCTATCCGACACTGCTTTCACTTGGTTTTCGCACGCTACTGCCGAACTCCGTCCAAACATGGGCCCAATTAGAACAGAAGTTCCATGACTATTTTTATACAAGAGAGATGGAACTTAGGCTTTCACACTTCACATCGGTCAAATAGAAATCTAATGAGAGTGTCGCTCAGTACGTCAAGCGCTTTAAAGACAATAGGAACCGATGTTTTAGTCTCAATATTTCAAAAGAGATTTGGCGGATCTAGCTTTTAATGGATTGCGTTCTGAAATTAAAAAGAGGTTAGACAACCAAAATTTTTTAGAGGTCAGCCAAGTTCTCTAGCAGGCTCTAGTACAAGAAGG
Organism: Zizania palustris; assembly: GCA_019279435.1. NCBI lineage: Eukaryota > Viridiplantae > Streptophyta > Magnoliopsida > Poales > Poaceae > Zizania > Zizania palustris. Next base: position 3,068,622 of record JAAALK010000283.1, on the reverse strand, counting down.
CCGAGCCAAGGATACGAAATTCACTAAAACATTTAACAAACCTATAGCTGAAGTTAACATCATAGAGCACTCCGACGAGGAAGAGTCGAGGGAAGAGGATGATTTGGCCGATATGTACGTGGCCGAATGGGCCTGGAACGCTATGAACAAACATGTCACTTGTTCCGAACTACGACCGTCTCCTACTAAGAGTCAGCCCAACGAGGCTATGTACTATTTTGATGTGACTAAATGCGATAAAATATTTGATTTCCTCTTGAAGAGCGAGCTTCTTAGGTTGCCCAAGGGCCAAGTCATCGCGACCGCCGACGAACTAAAGAAACACCCCTATTATAAGTGGCATGATTCACATTCTCATTATACTAATGATTGCAATGTTTTCCATCGGTAGGTTCAATCGGCCATAGAAGAAGGACAATTGAAAATAGATTACGATTTGAAGATGAAGCTGGACAAAGACCCCTTTCCCGTGAACACCATAGATCTTGACAAGAAGAAGGTGTTGATTCGGCTAGAATAGGCCGAGTCGTCTAAGGGGAAAATGGTTGTTATTGGGGAACCTCGCACACGTACACTCGTACCAAAGAACCCTGAAGTAGGAGTGTGGAAAAAGAACATCGACGTGTCATCTTCGACTAAGGCTCGTAAGAAGCCGAGAGTAACATACCAGATGTTGTTGAGTAAATGTAGGACCGAGAGTAGCGACTAGAGGTGGGGGGTGAATGAGCGCCTAAAAAATTCTTTCGAATCAATGGCCTTCTCCCAATACCCAACGCACCTCAAGAGATAACCAAAAACGTAGACCAAAAACACAGATGAAAATAGCTCTATCAATCTCCTGTCAGATATGATGTGATGCGAGAGTCTAAGATATCATAAGCATTAAAAATAATCTAGCCCTCAAAAACACACTGATGTCCTAATTGAAAAGACAACAATACAACACACACGAGGCAGATTAATAACCATGCACAGACTAGGCAGGCAAACCATCAAGTGCTAAAAATAAAACACAGTAATCTCAAAAAGCACAACCAACACATCCACAATGCACAAGAATTTGATTGAATGCTGAAAATAAATGTGATTGTAGACGATTTAACAAACACTTAACATGCACTGGGGTCACACACATAAATCACTGAATAGGATATTTAATATGAAAACAAGTGCTTGAAGAAATTTAATCAATAGCAAACTAATCAGAGATTAAATCTCTAAATGCACGAGGATCAAGAATGGAGATTACTGTTCATGATTTGCACCCAAGTCACTGTGCTCCGCTGTTCCTGGAAAGCTTCGGCCTTGCATTCTCCGTTGCTCCACGGGCCACTGTGCTGCCTGCTCTGCTCGCTCCCCGGTTTTCCTGAGGAAAACTATTGCTGCTCCTTGCGCTATGCACTTGTCCGAAGAAAACCGGCGGGCTCCGCTGCTCCGAGTGCTCCGCCGCCCAGCACCGCCTCCCGACGCACTGTACTATGTCGCCTCCCACGAAAACCACAGCCGGTTCCGGTTCTAGAGGGAAAGAAAAGACCGATGAAATCATGAAAACCGGAGTGAACTACTGTGCTGCGGTGGAGAAGAAAGCAACAGTGAAGTTTTTTTAGCGGCGCTTAAACAGGGAAGAAGCAACACGACATAAAATTTGAAATGAGTGCATTATCAATACCCTCTTCATCAACGCTTTAGATCCAGCAAAACATGTGGAAACACGAAAAACAAAACACAAGAGAACAGAAAGAAGAAAATAAAATAAAAGGTTTAACCTTAATGACCAAAAGCCAAATAAAATCCATAAAATAGTCATTATGATTAATCAGAAAAGAAATCAAAAATTTCAAATAAAACTCAAACGAGTGCAATCTCTGAATTATCAACAAGGATATCTAAAGAGTAAAAACAAAAGAGACTAAAACTCCCCTGAAACAAATCACAGAGAAAGCCAAAACTCCCCCTAAACTCTTTTAAAAGATCAAGTAACCCAAAATTTCTCCCTTTTATTGACAATTGGACTCATCAAGTGAGACAAAATGCACTCAAAAAAGACACAAACTCAAACTCCCCCTGAAATGCAACCCCCTCAAAATATGCAATGAATGCAACTGGGTGCAAGTGGAGTGTAAAAAGCATGCTTCTCAGATATGATTGATTGCAATTATAACATCTAGCAAGTATAACACACAAATATTGTCTAAGACACATGACATGATCAGTGCAATAGATGATATCCAAAGAAAGTCATTAGCATGTGTTGGGGGAACATACTTCATCCTCAAGGTCACTACAGTAACAAGACGAAGGCAATCTATTAAACTGAAGTTCCAGTATCTAACTCCGGTTTAGTACTAGGTCAAGTTCGAAGAATCGAAGTGGACTCTTGTTCGGAGTATATCTTCAAACGTCGACTCTTCAAAGAACCTCCCTGCCAGCTAGGATGAAAGACTTATCTTCTTTCTCATTAGATTAGTATTTGACCAATTTAGCCCTATTAAGGGTACCAAATAGTTTCCACAATGTCGGTTGTAATAGAGGGGTAAAAAGGTCTTTTCCTTAAGATATTTGCCTATAAACACCGCCTTTTTTACCCTGCAATGATCATCGAATACTGAGTTATTCAATACACATCTTCGAACTTCTTCGAGCTATTATCCAATTCGGAGACTTGAAATAGTTCACTTCGCAAACACTTTGTTTGTTAGTTTCTAATCTCTGAAAACCTGTTAGCGTAATCTTTTACACCAACAGTTGGCGCCGTCCGTGGGGAAGTAGGTCAAAAAAAACTTCGTTCTCTACCAAGTTCTCAAACCATGCCTCCCAAGCGGAGTTCAGGTGCTAGTCCTACTCGGAGGTCTCCTCAGACCTCCGGAGTAAGATCTTCGAACACAGTCGAGGTCGTTGGACCTTCAGTAATTCCTCCACCTTAGACCCCCGAAGGGATTCCCCTTCCTAGAGCATACGGAGTTCCTCCTCCAACTCCATCTATACTTCGGCCAGCTGGAGTCCCTTCTCCAGCTCCGATTCCGCTTCGAACTGACACGTACAGTTCTCAAGACCCAAAAGGTTCTTCCGAAGGAAATGAAGATGGTCTTGGTGACATGGTAGCCCAAATGGCTAGTCTCCAAGCTAAAGTGGCGAGGTGGAGTCAAGAAGCCATAGATAGGATTCGTTCTCAGGCCACCCTAGTCATTTCCGAAGTGCCTCAAGACGACGATCTTCCTTATCCCGAAGCCCAGAGAACGCTTCCTTCGATAGCGAGTCTCCGCTGCATCCCGAGCTGCAGAAAGTGCGCTTCGACCCTATGTTTAAAACTTCGAAGCTTTGTAAATATTGCGAAGACGAGGACCCCGGGGAGTTCTCCCGTTCTTATGCTTTGGCAATTGAGGCCAGTGGAGGAGTGCGAGACACCATGGCCAAGTGTTTCCCTCTTGCTCTTGAAGGGGTGGCTTTGCGGTGGTTTTGGTCCCTAAAGACGGGATCAATTAGAACCTGGGAGCAATTAAGGAAGAAGTTCATAAGTAACTTTCAGGGTACCTTCGTACCCCCAATGTCTACGGGAAGACTTTTCCAGGTGAAGCAGCTGCCTGGAGAGACTTTAAAACAATTTTTCAAGCGCTTCGCCTATACGAAGTCGCAAATTCGAGGGCTGACTACATCCTCCATAGTTGATGCAGCTTGAGAGGGAGTTACCCATGCGGGCCTCCTTGATAAACTTCATCGGAAACAGATATCCTCTGTTGCTCAGGTGATGGCTTATTTTGAAGAATATACTAGGTCAAAAGAAGGGTGGCTTCGGAGAACTGCTTCAACTCCGTCAATCCTGCAAGAAGTAAAGTTTGAAGTAAAGACTTCAACACCTCAGACTCCTGAAGGGATTCCCCTTCCTCGAGCATACGGAGTTCCTCCCCAAACTCCATCTATACTTCGGCCAGCCGGAGTCCCTCTTCCAGCTCAGATTCTGCTTCGAACTGACGCGTACAGTTCTCAAGACACGGAAGGTCCTTCTGGAGGAGATGAAGATGGTCTTGGCGACATGGCCACCCAAATGACCAGTCTCCAAGCTGAAGTGGCGAGGTGGAGGCAAGAAGCCACATATAGGCTTCGTTCTCAAGCCACCCCGTTCATTCCTGAAGTGCCCCAAGACGACGAACTTTCTTATCCCGAAGCCCCGGAGAACGCTTCCTTCGATAGCGAGTCTCCACTGCATCATGAGCTACAGAAAGTGCGCTTCAATCCTAAGTTTAAAACTTCGAAGCACTGCAAATATTCTGGAGACGAGGACCCTAGGGAGTTCTCCCATTCTTATGTGTTGGCAATTGAGGCCAGTGGAGGAGTGCGAGACACCATGGCCAAATGTTTCCCTCTAGCTCTTGAAGGGGTGGCTCTGCGGTGGTTTTGGTCCCTGAAGCCAGGGTCAATTAGAACATGGGAGCAATTAAGGAAGAAGTTCATAAGTAACTTTCAGGGTAACTTCGTACCCCCAATGTCTACGGGAAGTCTTTTCCAGGTGAAGCAGCTGCCTTGAGAGACTTTAAAACAATTTTTCAAGCGCTTCGCCTATACGAAGTCGCAAATTCGAGGGCTGACTACATCCTCCATAGTTGATGCAGCTTGAGAGGGAGTTACCCATGCGGGCCTCCTTGATAAACTTCATCGGAAACAGATATCCTCTGTTGCTCAGCTGATGGCTTATTTGGAAGAATATACTAGGTCAAAAGAAGGGTGGCTTCGGAGAACTGCTTCAACTCCATCAATCCTGCAAGAAGTCAAGTTCGAAGTAAAGACCTCAACACCTCAGACTCCCAAAGGGATTCCCCTTCCTCGAGCATACGGAGTTCCTCCCCCAACTCCATCTATACTTCGGCCAGCCGGAGTCCCTCTTCCAGCTCAGATTCTGCTTCGAACTGACGCGTACAATTCTCAAGACACAGAAGGTCCTTCCAGAGGAGATGAAGATGGTCTTGGCGACATGGCCGCCCAAATGACCAGTCTCCAAGCTGAAGTGGTGAGGTGGAGGCAAGAAGCCACAGATAGGCTTCATTCTCAAGCCACCCCGTTCATTCCTGAAGTGCCCCAAGACGACGAACTTTCTTATCCCGAAGCCCCGGAGAACGCTTCCTTCGACAGCGAGTCTCCACTGCATCTTGAGCTACAGAAAGTGCGCTTCAATCCTAAGTTTAAAACTTTGAAGCTCTGCAAATATTCTGGAGACGAGGACCCTAGGAAGTTCTCCAATTCTTATGTGTTGGCAATTGAGGCCAGTGGAGGAGTGCGAGACACCATGGCCAAATGTTTCCCTCTAGCTCTTGAAGGGGTGGCTCTGCGGTGGTTTTGGTCCCTAAAGCCAGGGTCAATTAGAACATGGGAGCAATTAAGGAAGAAGTTCATAAGTAACTTTCATGGTAACTTCGTACCCCCAATGTCTACGGGAAGTCTTTTCCAGGTGAAGCAGCTGCCTAGAGAGACTTTAAGACAATTTTTCAAGCGCTTCACCCATACGAAGTCGCAAATTTGAGGGCCGACCACATCCTCCGTAGTTGATGGAGCTCGAGAGGGAGTTACCCATGCGGTCCTCCTTGATAAACTTCATCAGAAGCAGATATCCTTTGTTGCTCAGTTGATTTCTTATTTCGAAGAGTATGCCAGGTCAGAAGAAGGGTGGCTTCGGAGAACTGCTTCAACTCCGTTAGTCCTGCAAGAAGTCAAGTTGGAAGTGAAGACTTCCACACCTCAGACTCCCGAAGGGATTCCCCTTCCTCGAGCATACGGAGTTCCTCCCCCAACTCCATCTATACTTCGGCCAGCCGGAGTCCCTCTTCTGACGCGTACAATTCTCAAGACACGGAAGGTCCTTCCGGAGGAGATGAAGATGGTCTTGGCGACATGGCCGCCCAAATGACCAATCTCCAAGCTGAAGTGGCGAGGTGGAGGCAAGAAGCCACAGATAGGATTCTGTTGGGGGAAAATATCTCATCTTCGGGGTTATTGCCGAAGCAACATAAAGGCAGACAGCGGATTCGAAGGTTCCCAGACGATCATCTTCGAAGATACCCGGAACCAAGTTCGAAGTACGAAGATAGGCATTGGTTCGGAGTACATCTTCGAACTAAGGCTTTTCAAGATCTTTTCTGCCAGCTAAGATGGAAGACTTATCTTCTTTCTCATTAGATTAGTCTTTTACCATTTTAGCCCTATTAAGGGAACCGAATAGTTTCCACTATGTCGGTTGTAATAGAGGGGTAAATAGGTCTTTTCCTTAATGTTTGGGCCTATAAATACCCCCCATTTCACCCTGTAATAGGGACCGAATACAAGTTATTCAATACACACATTCGAACTATTCTAAGTTATTATTCTTTCGGAGGCTTAGAACAGTTCTCTCCGCAAACACTTCGTTTGTTAGTTTCTCTTCTACAGAAACCTGTTAGCGTAATCTTTTACGCCAATAGTTGGCGCCGTCCGTGGGGAACCTAGTCCGAAAAACTTCGTTCTCTACCAACTTCTTACATCATGCCTCCTAAGCGGAGCGCACCCCGCAATCCCACTCGGAGGTCCTCTCGGATCTTCGGAGAGATACCCTTCGACACAGTTGAAGTCGGAGGGCCTTCGACATTCCCTCCGCAAACTCCAGAAGGGGCTTCCATCCCTCGAACATACGAAGCTTCTCCGCCAACCCCTTCCATACTCCGACCGCCCGGAGTCCCTTCTCCACCCTCCATCCCGATTCGAACTGATCCTACCAGTTCTCAAGACCCGGAAGATCCTTCCGGAGGAAATGAAAATAGTCTTGGAGATATGGCCACTCAAATGGCCAACCTTCAAGCTGAAGTGGCAAGGTGGCGACAGGAAGCTGCGAGCAGGCTTCGCTCTCAAGCCACCCCAACCATCCCAGAAGTGCCCGAAGACGATGATCTCGATTATCCCGAAGCCCCGGAGAACGCCTCCTTCGACAATGAATCTCCGCTGCATCCTGAGCTGAAGAAGGTTCGCTTTGATCCAAAGTTTAAAACTTCGAAGCTCTGCAAGTATGCCGGAGATGAAGATCCCGGAGAGTTCGTTCGTTCTTATGCCCTAGCAATTGAGGCTAGCGGAGGAGTTCGAGACACCATGGCGAAGTGCTTCCCTTTAGCTCTTCAAGGAGTGGCATTGAGATGGTTCTGGTCCTTGAAGCCAGGATCAATCAATTCATGGTCGCAGCTGAAGAAGAAGTTTATAAGCAACTTTCAGGGCACCTTCGTGCCTCCTATGTCAACAGGAAGCCTTTTCCAGGTGAAACAGCTCCCCGGAGAAACATTGAGGCAGTACTTTAAGCGCTTCGCTCATACGAAGTCGCAAATTCGGGGGTTGTCCGCATCTTCAGTGGTTGATGCAGCTCGGGAAGGCGTCAGTCATCAAGGCCTTCTGGATAAGCTTCATCGGAAAAGCATCTCCTCGGTCTCTCAGTTGATGTCATACTTCGAGGAGTATGCGAGGTCAGAAGAGGGTTGGCTTCGGAGGACTGCTGCTACTTCGTCCATATTGCAAGAAGTCAAAGTAGAAGTGAAAACTTCGGCACAGCCGCAGGAACCAGTCTTCGAAGTGCAACATGATCGGAGAAGAGGGCAAAAGCACCCTCGTTCTGAAGTCATGAATATTGCACCCCCACAGAAGTTTGCACCAAGAGCTCCACAGTTTGCGGGGAACAAGGCCAGCGGCTGTAGGCCGCCAGGGAAAATGGCTGGCAAGGGCCAGACCCTTTTCTGCTGCATTCACGGAGAAAATCGAAGCCATGCAACTGATACTTTCAAGGCTATACTTACCCTAAGGGGAGAGTACTTAGAGAGAACTTCAGGTCGAGGCAGTACCGACTGAAGTCCAGTGGCAACGCACCCAGAGCCGGTCCAGGCTGTGGCGCGGATAGAAAATTTTGATGCGGCAAGACACCCTCCGGTGGCCGATGTTATGCCACCTCCGAAGCAAGAGGAAGGGCAAGATAGAGGAAAAAGAGTAGTTCTCCCTATCTCTGGAGGAGGTACCCTCGGAAGCATGTCCAAGAGACAGCGAAGAGAGTACGTTCGGGAAGTAGGTCATATTGGGACTTCGTCGTCTGCAGCTGCAATGCCGGAGTGGTCTCACGTTCCGATATCCTTTTCTGCGGAGGATGCAGCTGGTATTAAATTCCCGCACGCAGATCCATTGGTTATCACTGCTGATATTGCGGGCACTGAAGTCCAAAGGGTGCTGATTGACTCAGGTAGTTCGGCAGATATCATTTTTGTTCAAGCCTTCGATCAGTTGTGCATTTCCAGGGAGCATCTACTTTCAGCGGCTCGTCCTCTGCAAGGCTTCGCAGGACCCCCGCTTGATGCACTTGGCCAGATAGGCCTGGAAGTTACCTTCGGAGAAGGTTTATTGGCCCGGACTAAAGAAGTAATCTTCGATGTGATAGATGCCCCGTATGCTTACAACGTCATCTTCGGGAGGGGCATGCTAAACCAGTTCGGAGCTGTGGCGCATCACAATTATTTGTGCATGAAGATGCCCACACAAGCAGGAGTCCTTACAATCTTCGGAGATCAAGCCATTGCTCTCAGGGCGGAATATGGTCATGGTCCCCCTCTTGATCCGAGGCAAGTAAACAGTGTGCATGACAATGAAGAAATTTTTTCAGCCTCCTCCGAAGCTTCGAAGAAGTCCTTTCCGAGAACAAGTCCCGAAGGAGAGATTGCAACGAAGGTCATTGTTAAAGATGGTAAAGAGTACACTTTTCAATTTGGTAAAGATTTACCTCCTGAAGTTGCAACCTCCTTGGAAAAAGTGGTGGAAGAAAATTTGGATGTCTTCGCTTGGTCTGACGAAGATATCACCGGAGTCGATCGGGATATCATTGAACACAGTTTACTTGTAAACCCGAAGGCCCGGCCTATTCGACAAGGTCTCCGGAAGATGTCCGCAGAAAGAGCTGCTCTAGCTAAGGACGAAGTTGAAAAATTGTTGAAGGCTGGGATTATCAGAGAAGTGGCTCACACAGAATGGTTAGCCAACCCAGTCTTCGTCAGAAAGAAGTCTTCCGGGAAGTGGCGCATGTGCATTGATTTCACATCCTTGAATAAAGCATGCCCACGTGACCCCTACCCCATGCCCCGAATTGATCAACTGGTTGACTCCACTGCAGGTTCGGAGTTATTAAGCTTCCTTGACGCGTATTCTGGTTAACATCAAATATGGTTGAAGCGCGAAGATGAAATCAAGACAAGCTTCGTAACTCCTTCGGGAGTTTTCTGTTATGTAAGAATGCCCTTCGGCTTAAGAAATGCCGGGGCTACTTTTTCGAGATTAGTTGCTAAGGCTCTAGGTAATCAACTAGGTCGCAATGTGGAGGCCTATATGGATGATATTGTAATAAAGAGTGCTTTAAAGCACCAACATAGCCTAGACTTAGCAGAAACATTCAATAGCCTTCGGGCATGTGGGATCCGTCTTAACCCCGAAAAATGTATATTCGGAGCTAAGGCTGGAAAATTGTTAGGGTATTTAGTTTCAAGTAGGGGAATTGAAGCTAGCCCTACTCAAATAACTGCGCTGCAGAAGATGGCTCCTCCGGAAAATTTAAAGCAAGTTCAAAAGCTGACTGGGCATCTAGCCGCACTTAGCAGGTTTTTATCAAGGTCTCCGGAGAGGAGTTTGCCTATATTCAAAGCATTGAAAGGGTCCGAAGATTTTGCATGGACACCGGAGTGTCAAAAAAGTTTCGAAGATATTAAAGAGTATCTCAGTAATCTTGCTACACTCACGGTGCCTACTGCGGACGAAACCCTACTCCTGTACCTTGCAGCTACAGGTTCAGCTGTCAGCGCAGTTCTTGTCGGAGAAGTGGATTTCAATGGGAAGTTGGTCCAAAATCCTGTTTATTTCGTATCCGAAGCATTATCAGGAGCGAAGACAAGATACTCCGAACTTGAGAAGTTCGTTTATGCTCTGATAATGGCTTCGAGGAAGCTAAGACATTATTTTTTGGCTCACAATGTAATTGTACCAACTTCGTATCCTTTAGGAGATATGCTCCGAAGCAAAGATTCCACTGGAAGGATTGGAAAGTGGGCAGTCGAGCTGGCACCCTTCGGCATATCTTTCTTGGCAAGGACAGCTATCAAATCTCAAGTCCTAGCAGACTTTATAGCAGAGTGGACTCCACCTGCGAATTTAGCTCCGGAGAAGTCAAGTGACGGAGTTTGGACTGTTTACTCCGATGGGGCTTTCCAAGCATCCAGAGCAGGCATTGGGGCAGTGTTGATTTCACCGTCAGGGCAAAGAGCAATGTACTCCGCAAGACTCAATTTTAAGTCTACCAATAATATAGCGGAGTACGAAGGGATTTTATTGGGACTCCGGAAAGCACGTGCTCTAGGGGCTACAAGAATAATTATAAAGATAGATTCTCAGATAGTAGCAGGGCACGTAGACAAAAGTTTTCAAGTTCGGCATCCACAGCTTGCAAAGTACTTAGAAGAAATCCATAAAATCGAAGCACACTTCAAGGGTATTTCCATTCGGAGTATACCAATAGCAGAAAACGTGCAAGCGGATATCTTAGCGAAGGCTGCAGCCGGAGCTGTGGATGTGCCCGAAGAAGCTTTCTACGAGGAACTCAATATACCTTCGGTGCCACAAATTCCCTCTGTGGAGATTCTTTGCATTCCTAGTGCAGATTGGAAAAATTCGATCATGGAACTTTTGCAAGGAGGAACAAATTTGCCCAAAGAGCCCCGGCTGTCAAGATTAAAGCTCAGAGCCAGAAACTATGAAATAATCAACGGTATATTATACAAGGCCGGAGTATGTTCCCCTCTACTCCGATGTATATCTCAAGCCGAAGGCCAAGAAATTCTTCGAGAAATTCACGAAGGCCTTTGCGGCAGCCATTTAGCCCCTAGAGCTTTGGCAAGAAAAACACTTCGCCAGGGGCTTTATTGGCCTACAATCACAGCTGATGCGGAAAGCTTGGTCCGCACTTGTCAAGGGTGCCAATGGATGGATCGACGGAGTCATCGCCCACCAACAGCTCTTCAAGTCATTACTCCGGTATGGCCTATGGCCAGATGGGGTATGGATTTAATTGGTCCCTTTCCGGTAGCCAAGGGAAACCTGAAGTTCGCAGTGGTAGCTATTGAATATTTTTCTAAGTGGGTGGAAGCAGAACCCTTAACAGCTATCACTTCGAACAATGTACAGAAATTCTTCTGGAAGAACATTATTTGCCTGTTCGGAGTGCCTAGATACCTCACAGTTGATAATGGAACACAATTCGACGCAGAACCTTTCAGGAAGTTTTGCGAAGATCTAGGCATTCAGCTATGTTTTGCTGCAGTGAGGCATCCTCAGTCTAATGGAGCCGTAGAGCGAGCCAATGGAAATATTTTATCAGGGCTAAATCGAAGAATAGTAGGATTAGCAAAGGGACTGTGGACCGAAGAGCTTCCGAAGATTCTGTGGTCCATTCGGACTACGCAAACAAGGTCCACAGGTTTTACTCCGTTCAGACTACTATTCGGAGATGAAGCTATGACTCCAACAGAGCTCAAAGGGGGATCATTTTGCAGCACCGAACCGGACATTGAAAAAGAAAGACAAGCTTCGTTATATTTATGAGAAGAAACAAGACTTCGGGTTGTAGCTAATTTATCAAAGTATCATCAGCAGACGAAGGCTTGGTATGACCCGAAGGTTAAGCTCAATGAACTAAGACCGGGTCATCTTGTTCTACGAAGCATTATAGCACCAGGGAAGTTAGGCAATAAATGGGAAGGTCCATACCTAATTGTCCGTTCAGGGCGCCCTGGTTCATTTAAATTAGCTAATTTAGAAGGTGAAGAGTTAGCACATACTTGGCATGCGGAGCACCTAAAGCGATACTTCGCATAAGGGCTCCTTGTAATTCGCTTGTAATCATCTCCTAAATCAATAAAGCATATGATCCTGATAGTGCCTTCCCTCATAGACTTCCAGCTTCCAAGTGGACGCACTGGAACCGCGGGGTCGACCGAGAGGGAAGTGTCATGAAGCTGGGTTGTATTTTCGGACTTCGAACCCATAAAGTTCGAAGCTTCCGACGTGGGGGCTGGCATAATCCGGAGCCCAGGCCACCGGCTTGTAGGCATCCGTAAAAGAGCCCAAAACCACATCCTACGGAGTCAAAGCCATTGGCTGGTAGACTTCCGTAAAAATAGCCGAAGGTGGCCAAAATCTGCGGAGTCCAAGCCATTGGCTGGTAGACTTCCGTAAAAAGAGCCGAAGGTGGCCAAAATCTGCGGAGTCCAAGCCATTGGCTGGTAGACTTCTGCAAAAAGAGCCGAAGGTGGCCAAAATATACGGAGTCCAAGCCATTGGCTGGTAGACATCCGTAAAAAGAGTCCAAAGAGACCATTGCAAACTCCGAACCATTGGTTCGACAGAGATCGCAAAAATAAGCCGAAGGTGGCTAAAGCAAAACAGAATTTGAGCCATGAGCTTCGAATGTCTGTTAACATAGTCCAAAGTGACAAATTTTTTAAGACACTAAAGTGTCCTGAAAGTTATCTCAAGTGATTTCTTTCATAAAACAAAGGTACTAAGTTACCATTCTTCCGACTGCAAAAAGTCGAAGACATTTCATAAGATTTTAAAAGATCTTTAAATGACAGAGGGGCTCCGAACCCCCAAAAAATTGTACTCCGAAGTTTTTTCTTTGCGCATAACCATCTTTGAATACATTTCGAAGTTGCTTATACCCAAAGAGGGGCTAGTAAATATGGAGACAATTTTAAATCGACATTCATTATTGAAATAAATGTGTTTACAGATTACACTATGAAAAATTGGTATCTATACCAAGAAGGAATCGGAGACCTCTTCGGTCCCTAGAGCTAGGGGTGGAACGACTAGTTCCAACATCGGAAGTTCTAATAACTTTACATTTAACTCTCTTCCTCCCCCTCGAAGCTCTAAAATCCTTTTGTTCTTGTTGAAGTTCAGCCCAAGTTCGAAGTCGTTCGGGGCTTCTTTCCCAGCTTCTAAGATCTTCAGATCTTTTATTTCGAGCTTCACCTTCGTCTTCAGACTAAATAGTGTCTTCGGAAGACGAGGTGTTTACGTTAACCTCTTTCTCTTCCTCTTTAATATAAGACATTACATCTTTGATTACTTCGGGTGCAATTATGCCGGAGTCATCTCGAGGAATTAGAAATCGAGGATGCTTGTAAGTCTTTAGAAGTTCGAAGGTATTCCATAATGAGCGGAGTTCGTCGTTAAGCTCTAACACTTCGATATCTTCCATAAGAGGCAAAGCCTAAAAATATGACAAACAAGATTTTCATTGATAAATGTTTACAAGCATGAAGCTTTACATAGTCAAAAATCCTAAATTATTCCTAAACCTGCGGGTTCGGAGGAGGCTGACTGCTCGAAGCTTGGTTCCGAACTTGCTTCTGGCGTTGGCCTTCGTCGATCCAAGCCTTGATCGCCGAACGACCTTCGGCTCTCCATGAGGTTTGAAAGGCTCGCCAGGCAGCAGTCACACCTTCGGAAGGATTTAAAAGCCGCTCGTCGTCGAAGGTAATGGAGCCCTCTGCGCTCGGAGTGATTTTTCGGCCCAAATCCTCGTAGTAACGAAGTAGTCCGAGGGCAGACACTTGTCCGGAGAGTTCTCCATAACGAATGCCTGCCGTCTTCATTTGCTTCGCTGCTCCTTGGATCCTTTTTAACCGTTGCAGCAGAGTGACGTTGTCATCTGAAGGGAGTGATCCAGTAGTACCGAAGTACTCTAGAACACCTAGCATCTGTTCTATGACCTCCGTAGCTACCTTCTCAGACTTAAGCTTTTCTTCGATTAATGCATCCTTGCTCGAAGTCATTTCCGTTAGAACTCCAGAAGTCCTAGCATTCTCCGTAGTTAAAATATTCTTCTGATTTAGGAGTTGGCTAGCTTCCTCTTGGAGCCTCACAAGTTCGGACCCAGCACTAGCATGCTCCAACCGCACTTTTTCAATTTCTGCTCGAAGCACGATTCTTTCTGCTTCGAGCTCTTTATTAGCAGCCTCCAAGCCCTGTCTGGCCCTACGCTCCGTTGAAATCATGTTATCCATTTGAACCACTCTAGCTTCGGAGAAAGACAAGTTGCGTTTGAGAGCTTCATTTTCTTCCTGAAGCTGAGCAATTTCATTTTCGCTCGATAAAGTTGCAGCGCGGGCCAAGACCGCTTGCTAAGAAAAGAAAAAATTGAAGTAAGAAATTATTCATGTATAATTTGCTATTCGTTCGAAGGTGCTCCGTACCTGGTAGGCTGCTCGTTCCATGGCAACGTTAAGCTCCGAACTCTTCGCCCTGCTTAAGATTGCTACCAGCTCTGTCTCCCCGACTTCGCGACTTACTCGACCTAAAGGTTTGAGCAGAGTCCGAAGCCCGATTCTTTGCTCCAAAAAAGGAGTTAAAAGAGGGAGCATTGCTGAAGCCTCTTGGTCATTCCTGCTTGGCGAAGCTCCGGAGCGTTCTCCTGAGGTCCTTGGAACTTCGGTAGATGGCCCCCCCTCAGTTGATTCACTTTCATCGGTTGATTCAGATGAAGTTGATCCTTGAGTAGGGAGAGGCTCTATATGTCTTTTACCCCTTCCAGGCCCCTGTTGAGCGACCTCCGGGTGCGGCTCCGAAGTTGTCGAAGGCCCTGGAATGGGATCTTCGTGATGTACTTCTACAGAAGGGGGCTCTGCAAAAGCAAAGGTATTATACATTGTATAATTTTGCAGAAAATAATAAAAGAATTGTACGAAGTTTACCTTCGGCATTCTGGGGGAGGTCGAGCACCGGACTGCTCGGAGGATCAAAGGTGAGGTCTTCGTCTGAATCCACAGTTAAAACTTCAACTACCGGAGTATCTCCGAGAGCAGTCCTCCCTTCATCCACAACTGAAGTTGTAGTAACTTCAACTTCTCCTTCGCCCACAGGGGCTTCGATTCGCTCTTCCTCTTGAGCATCCGGAGCTCTCACTTCTTCAATGATAGCCTGAGACTCCGGCATACCTGCAGTATCTTCAATATGAATATCTTTTTGAGCCGCATCTTCATCAATCAACCTCACTAATAGTTTACCTTCATCTTCTTTAGATCCGGAGGTTGAGTTTCTTGGGCTCGGAGATGTAGGTTTTTTAGGCTTCCGAGCCACTTTCTTCACCGGAGTCTTGGTGGAGCTCGAAGCTCCAGCTTCGGCTATCCTCTTCTTGGGCCCTTTCTCCGAAGGCACCCAATCCATCAGAGGGGGCGGAGTCATCTCCAACATTCCCCATACTCTGTTAAACCTCTCCCAACTCCCGACCAATTTAACTCTCCATTCTTTTTCAGTCAGAGTTGGGGCACCCAAAATCTTCTCCGAAGCCTTTATAATTTGCTCTGAAGTAATAGGGGCTGAAGAAGCTAAAAAATAAATAATTCAAGTTAGTCTTTCTTCGAAGTAAATATGTATAATACATGTTGGTTTCGAAGTTACCTGCAGGGCTCGAAGTCAAGTTAATTTTGCGGAGACCGCCTTCCGAGTCATCCTCGAAGACGATAGGCCAGTTGGCCATCAGCGGAGAAATTTGCAGGCCGAGGAATTCTTCGGCCAAGTCTCGCATACTTAACCTTCGGCTAATCTTTTGAAGCAGGTTAAGACGGGCTTCGAGTTGACCTTCGTTGGGCTGCACTAAAGCTTCCTTCCGGAATTGAATTTCTTTAAGGGGCCCGGCCAGAGGACTGCTTGCCCCAACTTCGGCATAGAACCATCTCAGAATCCAATCAGTATACCATCTTGCATTGATGGCCTTGGCAGGAAATTGGAGGGCATACTCATCTCGAAGCCTAAAGTTGATACTGCCGAAGGATACCACTACTTTTTCACCTCCGGGGCCTACGAAGGTCTTTGGTTGGCATGTAGCCCTATGTAATGCAGCGAAGATCTCTGCCCTTCCTTCGCACCCTTCGGCTCTCAAGGCCCATTCGAAGATAGCCAGTCTAGCTACCGCATTCGGAGATAATTGGGGGAGGGTTACATGGAACAGATCAAGTACCTCCGCCAGGAAGTCTACTGCAGGAAGGCCCAAGCCAGCTTCGAAGAAAGCTTCGAATACAACTACTTCTCCGGGTCTTGGCGATGGAATCATTTCTTTGCCTGGCTTCCGAATCATAACTCCATTACTGATTTTTCCTCCCGCTGCGATTGCCAGTGACTCTCTTTTGCGGGTAGAAGGTCCCAACTGGAAAGATTGATCCAAATATTTTGTTGATGGCGGGCACAGACTTTGGTCATCGACGATTTGGGGATTTCTCCCCCCTGCCGCCATGGATGTCACCGCCGGTATCGAAGGTGCCGCCGCCAACATTGCAGCCGCTGCTGCTGCAGCCGCCTGCTGCCGGGCCAAGGCCGACGGAGGTGCAGATCCTTTAGTCTTCACCATTGCGGTCGATGGATTGCTTTGGGGAAAATGGAGGCTAGGGCTCAAGAACTCAAAGGGCTCGAAAGTTTTTTGGTTGCGAGAAGACGGTGAAAAGGTAACCGGGTAAGTTATAGGCCTTCTATTTATAGCCTAGATCTTACTTTTTATCGTTAGTCTATGTCGTTTCGCATTCTTGCCGTTACTTTTCCCCGAGATTAACGCTTATTACAGGTTCCATTGGAAACAGAAACTTAACGGCTATTTTCTCTAAGTCTAAAAGACTTTCGAACTTCTTGAGTCGGTTCTAAGATAGTTCGAAAAGCAATTACCTTAAGACTGATTCGGAGTTTATATCTTCATGCATTTCGGAGATGAACTAAAAACCAATAACCCCTATGTTTGGTTATCTTTTCCTTCCGTATACTGCTCTCCTAACGTTACAGGTCAAACGGAGAAGCGTATTCGAGGGGCTACTGTTGGGGGAAAATATCTC
Source organism: Zizania palustris (assembly GCA_019279435.1). Classification (NCBI taxonomy): domain Eukaryota; kingdom Viridiplantae; phylum Streptophyta; class Magnoliopsida; order Poales; family Poaceae; genus Zizania; species Zizania palustris. Next base: position 3,051,715 of record JAAALK010000283.1, on the reverse strand, counting down.
ATCTTCGAGGTTATTGCCGAAGCAACATAAAGGCAGACAACGGATTCGAAGGTTCCCAGACGATCATCTTCGAAGATACCCGGAACCAAGTTCGAAGTACGAAGATAGGCATTGGTTCGGAGTACATCTTCGAACTAAGGCTTTTCATGATCTTTTCTGCCAGCTAAGATGGAAGACTTATCTTCTTTCTCATTAGATTAGTCTTTTACCATTTTAGCCCTATTAAGGGAACCGAATAGTTTCCACTATGTCGGTTGTAATAGAGGGGTAAATAGGTCTTTTCCTTAATGTTTGGGCCTATAAATACCCCCCATTTCACCCTGTAATAGGGACCGAATACAAGTTATTCAATACACACATTCGAACTATTCTAAGTTATTATCCTTTCGGAGGCTTAGAACAGTTCTCTCCGCAAACACTTCGTTTGTTAGTTTCTCTTCTACAGAAACCTGTTAGCGTAATCTTTTACGCCAACAGCTTCGTTCTCAAGCCACCCCGTTCATTCCTGAAGTGCCGCAAGACGACGAACTTTCTTATCCCGAAGCCCCGGAGAACGCTTCCTTCGACAGCGAGTCTCCACTGCATCTTGAGCTACAGAAAGTGCGCTTCAATCCTAAGTTTAAAACTTCGAAGCTCTGCAAATATTCTGGAGACGAGGACCCTAGGGAGTTCTCCCATTCTTATGTGTTGGCAATTGAGGCCAGTGGAGGAGTGCGAGACACCATGGCCAAATGTTTCCCTCTAGCTCTTGAAGGGGTGGCTCTGCGGTGGTTTTGGTCCCTAAAGCCAGGGTCAATTAGAACATGGGAGCAATTAAGGAAGAAGTTCATAAGTAACTTTCAGGGTAACTTCGTACCCCCAATGTCTACGGGAAGTCTTTTCCAGGTGAAGCAGCTGCCTAGAGAGACTTTAAGACAATTTTTCAAGTGCTTCACCCATACGAAGTCACAAATTTGAGGGCCGACCACATCCTCCGTAGTTGATGCAGCTCGAGAGGGAGTTACCCATGCGGTCCTCCTTGATAAACTTCATCAGAAGCAGATATCCTCTGTTGCTCAGTTGATTTCTTATTTCGAAGAGTATGCCAGGTCAGAAGAAGGGTGGCTTCGGAGAACTGCTTCAACTCCGTTAGTCCTGCAAGAAGTCAAGTTGGAAGTGAAGACTTCAACACCTTCGCAGGGGCCTAACATCGAAGTCCAGCATGACAGACGTCTGGGGCAAAAGCATACTCGTTCATAAGTCTTGAACATTGCTCCGCAGCAGAAATTTGCCCCTAAGACTTCACAAGCTTCTAGAAGCAAGACCAGCGGCTGGAGGCCACTAGGGAAGCTGGCTGGCAAAGCCCAGGCCTTCTTCTACTGCGTCCATGGTGAGAATCGAAGTCACGCTACTCATGCATGCAAGTCTATACTCGCTATAAGAGGCGAGTACCTTGAAAGAACCTCAGGGCGAAGCACTACTGACCGAGTTCCTTCCGAGGTGCGTCCGGAGCCTGTCAAGGCTGTGGCACGTATAGACAACTTCGACCCTGCAAGGCAACATCCGGTGGTCAATATTATGCCACCTCCGAAGCAGGAAGATGGTCAAGATCGAGGTAAAAGAGTAGTCCTCCCCATTTCCGGAGGAGGGACCCTCGGTAGTATGTCAAAGAGACAGTGAAGAGAATATGTCCGGGAAGTGGGCCATATTGGAACTTCTTCGTCCGCAACTACCATGCCTGAGTGGTCCCATGTGCTGATATCTTTTTCCGCAGATGAAGCAACTGGCATAAAGTTTACGCATGCAGATCCCCTTGTCATTACTACCGACATAGCAGGGACTGAAGTCCGGAGAGTGCTGATTGATGGAGGGAGTTCAACATATATTATCTTCATTCAAGCCTTCGATAAGCTCTGTATCTCCAGGAAACATCTCCTCCCCGCAACTCGTCCTTTGCAAGGCTTCGCAGGACCCCCTCTTGATGCCCTCGGCCAAATCGGTCTGGAGGTCGCTTTCGGAGAGGGGCTAATGGCAAGGACGGAGGAGGTGATTTTCGATGTTGTATATGCCCCGTACGCATATAATGTTATTTTCGGGAGAGGCATGTTAAATCAGTTCGAAGTCGTGGCCCATCATAATTATTTATATATAAAGATGCCCACGCAAGCGAGAGTGCTCACTGTCTTCGAAGATCAGGCCACTGCGCGAAGAGAAGAATATGGTCATGGCCCCCCTCTTAACCCGAGACAAGTGAACAACGTACAAGGAAACTCGGAGGATATCTCTGCTTCAGGTGAACCTTCAAAGAAGTCCTTCCTGAGACCCAGCCCAGAAGGGGAGATTGTAACGAAGGTTATTGTCAAAGACGGCAAACACTATTCACTTCAGTTCGGCAAGGATTTGCCTCCAGAAGTCGCTACTTCGTTAGAAAAAGTAGTTGAAGAAAATTTGGATGTCTTTGCATGGTCTGATGAGGACATTCCCGGAGTCAGTCGAGATATTATTGAGCATAGCTTGCTTGTGAACCCGAGGGTTCGGCCTGTCCGACAAGGACTATGGAAGTTATCTGCGGAGAGGGCCATCCTTGCTAAGGCAGAAGTGGAATAGTTGTCGAAGGCTGGGATTATCAGAGAAGTAGCTCATATGGAGTGGGTGGCCAACCCAGTCTTCGTTAGGAAGAAATCTTCCGAGAAGTGGCGCATGTGTATTGACTTTACATCCGTGAATAAAGCATGCCCCCGTGACCCCTATCCCATGCCCCGAATTGATCAATTAGTTGACTCCACTGCTGGTTCGAAGTTATTAATCTTCCTCGACGCATATTCTAGCTATCATCAAATCTGGTTAAAGCGCGGATATAAAATTAAAACAAGTTTTGTAACTCCTTCGGGAGTCTTCAGCTATGTAAGAATGCCTTTCGGCTTAAGAAATGCTGGGGCAACTTTTTCGAGGTTAATTGCTAAAGCTCTAGGTCATCAAATAGGCCGCAATGTAGAAGCCTATATGGATGATATTGTAATAAAGAGTGCTTTAAAGCACCAACATAGCCTAGACTTAGCAAAAATGTTCAATAGCCTTCGGGCATGTGGAGTCCATCTCAACCCCGAAAAATGTATCTTCGGGGCTCAGGCTAGAAAATTGTTAGGGTATCTAGTTTCAAGCAGAGGGATCGAAGCTAGCACTAGTCAAATAACTGCATTACAAAGGATGGCTCCTCCGGAAAATTTAAAGCAGGTGCAAAAGCTAACAGGCCACCTAGCAGCACTTAGCAGGTTCCAAGCAAGGTCTGTGGAGAGAAGTTTGCCCATTTTCAAAGCATTGAAAGGGTCCGAAGATTTTGCATGGACACCGGAGTGTCAAAAGAGTTTTGATGATATTAAGAATTATCTCAGTAATCTCGCTACACTCACGGTGCCTATTGCGGACGAAACCCTACTACCCTATCTTGCAGCTACTTGCCCTGCTGTAAGTGCAGTCCTTGTCAGAGAAGTTGATTTCAACGGGAAGTTGGTATAGAATACAGTCTATTTTGTATCCAAAGCATTGTCTGGAGCGAAAACAAGATATTCTGAGCTTGAGAAGTTCACCTATGTTCTGATAATGGCTTCGAGGAAGTTGGGGCATTATTTTCTCGCACATAATGTGATTGTACCAACTTCGTATCCCTTAGGAGATATGCTCCAAAGCAAGAATTCTCCAGGAAGAATTTTGAAATGGGTTGTTGAATTGGCACCCTTCGGCATCTCCTTCGTGGCAAGGACAGCGATCAAGTCACAGGTGGTGGCAGATTTTGTGGCAGAATGGACTCCTTCCGCAGTGTGGGCTCCGGAGAAATCAAATGAAGGAATTTGTACTACATACTCCGACGGAGCTTTCCAAGCATCTGGAGCAGGCATCGGAGCAGTAATAATTTCCCCTTCAGGGCAAAAGGCAATGTACTCCGCAAGGCTCAACTTTAAGTCCACCAATAATATAGCGGAGTATGAAGGAATTTTGCTAGGGCTTCGAAAGGAGTGTGCTTTAGGTGCTACAAGAGTTGTTCTTAAAACATATTCTCAAATTATAGCAGGGCACGTTGATAAAAGTTTTCAAGTTCGTCACCCCCACCTTGCAAAGTATTTGGAAGAGATCTGTAAGATTGAAGCAGCATTTAAAGGGATTTCCATCCGAAGTATACCCAGAGCTGAAAATATGCAAGCCGATACCTTAGCAAAAGCTGCGGCCGGAGCTATGGACAGTCCGAAAGGAGTTTTTTACGAAGAGCTTAGTTCACCTTCAGTGCCACAGATCCCTTCTGTGGAAGTTCTTTGCATTCCAAGTACTGATTGGCAGAGTTTAATTATGGAATTGTTGCAAGGTGAAGCAAATTTACCTAAAGGGCCACAACTTTCGAGGTTAAAGCTCATAGTTCGAAATTATCATATAATCAATGGTATTCTCTACAAGGTCGGAGTATGTTCCACTCTGCTCCGATTTATATCTCAAGCCGAAGGTCAAGAGATACTCGGAGAAATTCATGAAGGCCTTTGTGGTAGCCATCTGGCCCCTCGGGCTTTGGTAGGAAAAACACTTCGCTAGGGGATTTATTGGCCTACAATAGTAGCTAATGCGGAGAGCCTAGTTCGCACGTGCTAGGGTTGTCAATGGATGGGAAGAAGAAGTTATCGTTCGCCAACAACTCTTCAAGTCATTGCCCCAGTTTGGCCCATGGCCAGATGGGGCATGGACCTTATTGGCCCCTTCCCAGTAGCAAAAGGAAATCTGAAATTCACAGTGTTAGCAATTGAGTATTTTTCCAAGTAGGTCGAAGCAGAACCCCTCACAGCTATCACTTCGAATAATATACAAAAAATTTTCTGGAAATGTATTATATGCATGTTCGGAGTGCCTCGACAGCTCACAGTTGACAATGGGACACAGTTTGATACAGAGCCCCTACAAATATGCTTTGCTGTTGTGCGCCATCCTCAGTCTAACGGAGCTGTAGAAAGAGCCAATGGTAATATCTTGTCAGGTTGAATCAAAGAATAGTAGGGTTGGCAAAAGGGCTGTGGACCGAAGAGCTCCCGAAGATTTTATGGTCCATTCGGACCACCCAAACAAGGTCCACAGATTTCACTCCTTTTAGACTATTATTCGGAGACGAAGCTATGACGCCAACGGAGCTTAAAGGAGGATCTCTTCGTAGCACCGAACCTGAGATAGAAGGAGAAAGGCAAGCTTCACTTGATTTAATAGAAGAAACAAGACGTCGAGTTGTCACCAATCTGTCGAAATATCAACAGCAAATGAAGACTTGGTTTGACCCGAAGGTTAAGCTTAATGAACTTAAGCCAGGTCATCTAGTTTTGCGAAGCTTTATAGCACTAGGGAAATTAGGAAATAAGTGGGAAGGTCCATACATTATTCTCCGTTCAGGACGCCCTGGTTCTTTTAAGCTAGCTAAGTTAGAAGGCGAAGAGTTAAAGCATGCCTGGCATGCGAAGCTCTTAAAGCGATATTTCGCATAGGGGCTCCTTGTAATCATTTGTAAACACCTTTTGAATTAATAAAGTTCATGGTCAGATAATGCCTACCTCTCAAACACTTCCTACTTCTAGTGGACGCACTGGAAGAACGAAGTTGGTTGTGAGGGAAGTGTCATTCATTTGAACCAATTTTGTGGACTTCGAACCACTAGTTCGAAGCTTCCGACGAGGTGGGAAAGTCACTGAAAAATGGATTCCAAGCCACCGGCTTGAAAGCATCCGTAAAAAGAGTCCAAGGAGACCAAATGATGCGGATTCTAGGCTCCGGCCTGAAAGCATCCGTAAAAAGAGTCCAAGGAGACCACTGCGAATTTCGAACCACTAGTTTGATAGCATTCGCAAAAAGAGCTGAAGGAGGCCAAAGAAAATAGAGTTTGAGCTGATAAGCTTCGAATATCTGTAGAAAGAGTCCAAAGTGACCAATCATTTTGGATGCTAAGGTATCCGGAAAATTAGTCCGAAGTGACTACTTTCAAACAAAAGGTACTAAGTTACCAGTTTTCAGACTCCAAGTAGTCGAAGACATTTTGTGAGATTTTAATCAATCTCTAAGTTGCTAAGGGGCTCTGAGCCTCCAAAATTGCACTCCTAAGTCATTTTTCTTTGCGCATAACCGTCTTCGACAAAAATCAAAGTTACTTACGCCCAAAGCAGGGCTGGGAAGTAGGGATACAATTTTAAAATCTCAATCTTTATCATTCGAACAAATTACATTACATTACGAAAAATCTATGTCTATACCAAGAAGGAAACGAAGACCCCTTCGATCCCTAGAGCTACCACTAAAGCCAACACGACTAGTTCCGGAGCCGGGAGTCCTAATAACTTTACGTTTAATTCATCTCCCTCCCCTCGAAGCTCGAAAATCATTTTGTTCCTGTTGGAGTTCAGCCCAAGTTCGAAGTCGCTCGGGGCTTCTCTCCCAGCTTCGAAGCTCTTCAGGGTTCTTTCTTTGTTCTTCAGCAATACTCTCTTCTTCGGACCATTCAGCGTCTTCAGAAGATGAAGTTTCCAAGTTAACTTCTTTTTCTTCCTCTTTAATATAAGATAATATATCTTTGAGTATTTCGGGCGCAATTGCACCAGAGCTTTCTCGTGGAATCAGAAATCGAGGTCATTTGTGAAGTTTTAGAAGGTCGAAGGTAGCCCATAGCAGGCGAAGTTATTCGGTAACATTTAATACTTCGAGATCATCCATACGAGGTTGAGAAGCCTAAAAACATTTTCAAATAAGTCTTCATTCATAATAGATGAAAGCATAAATTTTTACATATTCGGACCCCTAAACAAAACTAAACCTGCGGGTCTAGCGGAGACTGGTTTCTCGAAGCCTACGACCGAGCTTGTTTCTGGCGAATCCCTTCATCAATCCAAGCCTTGATCGCTGTTCGATCTTCGGCTCTCCATGACACTTGGAAGGCTTGCCAGGCTGTGGCCACATCTTCAGAAGGGTTTAACAGTTGGTTGTCATCGAAGGTAATAGGAACCTCCCCCAAGTCTGGTGCTACTGATAGCCACTACAAGAAAACAGAAAGTTTTCGTCGGCTATTTTATCTTCCGTCGGCTTTTCCAAAAGCCGACAGAAGTTAAATAACTTCCATCAGCCTAGTGGAGCTGACGGAAGTTAAGCTAACTTTCGTCGGCTTTTCACAGTGGCTGACGGAAGATAGAGGCATTTTTTCCCCGCCCGGTATAAATCCCCTAACTTCCGTCGGCCAGCATTAAAGCCGACGGAAGTTAAAATTAACTTTCGTCGGCTTTAGATGTGGCCGACGGAAGTTAAGTTTCCAGCCACACGCTTTTTTTTCCCAGCCCCCGCCCTCTTTTTCCCAGCCTTAGGTTTTTCCCTTCTCTTCTTCCCTGCCACCGCCTCCGCGCGACTATGCCCGCCGCCTCCCCGGCCTCCCGCCGCCTCTGCTCGCCTCCCCGGCCTCTGCTGCCTCCCTGGCCTCCCGCTGCCACCGCTCACCTCACCGGCATCCGCCGCCTCCCCGGCCTCCCGCCGCCTCTGCCGCCTCCCAAGCCTCCCGCCGCCTCCTCCGCCTCCCCGGCCTCCCGCTGCCTCCGACGCGTCCCCGGCCTCCCGCCGCCTCCGCCCGCCTCCCCGACCTCCCGCCGCCTCAACCCGAGTCCTGCCTCCCTTCTCTGATCGCGGCTGGAGCAGCTTCAGGTGAGACTCCTCCCAGCGCCTCTCGATTCGCGTGGACGTACATTTCCTATGGAGTTCGTGCTCTCGATCTAGATTTCGCCTGTTTTGGTCATGACTTGGCTTGGAAGTTGGAAGCGTTGGGAGGGGAGCTGCAGTGGTTCATCTCTAGGAGGATGTTTTAGTGAGCTATTTAACAAGATTCAGTAGCAAGGTCATTACAGCGAGCGGAAGGCTGCAGAGCTTATAAGAATTATTGTTGGTATCATAGCAACTTGTCATTCACATGGAGTGATGCACCGTGATCTCAAGCCAGAAAATTTCCTCTTACTGAATACAGATGATGACTTGTCGGTTAAAGCAATTTATTTTGGTCTATCTGTGTTCTTCAAACTAGGTATATGTTAAAGTCACTAAGTCAGTGCTCTGTACATTCAAGGGACTATTTGTGTTTATAGTCACAGGATAGGAATCAGTGGTTTGATATGTCATGGTGATACAACAGTTCAAATTAGTTAGTGATGTAAATAATTTTGTTGGAAGAGTAAGGTCAAAATATGTCATGGTGATACAACAGTTCAAATTAAAGTTCAAGCCAGTAATTTAGTCTCGGAAAGCATTAGTAATGTTTACTTTTGTATATGATATATGCTCCCTTTTGCTGTTTTCCTAACTGATTTATATCTAACCACAAATCAGGTCAGGTTTTCACACAGTTAGTGGGAAGCCCATATTACATTGCTCCAGAGGTACTGCAAAAGCGCTATGGATCAAAGGCTGATATATGGACAGCTAGAGTGATACTCTATGTATTTGCTAAGAGTGAAAGACATACTTTTAGCAATTCAGCACAACCAGTGAAGCAGAATTTTTTTTTTGGATTTTTTAGTTAACTTCCGTCGGCCAATATTAGCCGACAAAAGTTATTGGCCCGTCGACAGAAAAAAAAGAAAAAACAAAAAAAAGTAATTTTTGTCGGCTAGGATTTGGCCGACGGAAGTTACCGATTTCCTGGATTGTTGTAGTGAGCCCTAGATCTTTGTAGTAGTGAAGTATTCCGAGAGCGGATACTTGGCCGGAGATTTCTCCATACTAAATACCCACTATCTTCATCATCTTCGCTGCTCCTTGGATTATTTTCAATCGTCGCAGGAACGGGACATTGTCAGTCGAAGATAGTGTCCAAGAAGTACCGAAGTACTCTAAGACACCTAAAATGTTATCCATGACCTCCACAGCTACTTTCTACGACTTCACCTTGTCTTCGATTAAAGCATCCCTTGATGAAGATAGCTCATCTACCACAGAGGATAGTTTAGCTGCCTCCGTAGCCAAAGAGTTCTTCTGGCTAAGCAGGTTGCTGGCTTCCTCCATGGCCTTCGTCTTTTCTTCTCGGAGCTTAACCAGCTCAGCCCCCGCGGTTGCATGCTCTGCCCGCATTCTTTCTATTTCAGCCCGAAGCACGATTTGCTTGGCTTCGAGCATCTGATTTGCATCCTCCAGACCAAGTCTAGCTCTCCTCTCCGCTGCTACCATCTCGTCCAAGCTGGAAATTCGAATTTCGGAGCCCTCAAGACTCCTTTGGTAGATACTTCATACCTGGTATGCTGCCCGTTCCAAAGCTGCATTCATCTCTGACCCTTCAGCCTCCCCAAGTATGGCTACTAAGTCAGTTCTCCCAACTTCGCGGTTAGCTCGATCCAAAGGTTTTAGCAAGGTTCAAAGTTCGGTCCTTCGCTCCAGAAAAGGAGCTAGGAGGGGAGCATTGACAAATCCCTTTGATCATCTTTGTTGGGTGAAGGGCCGGAGCGCTGCGACGCATCCCCGGAAACTTCGGTGGACTGGCCCCCCTCGGTAGATTGTCCTCCGTCTGTCGATTCCAACGGAGTTAATCCCGAGTTCGGAGCAGGAAAAGGGTCCATTTTTCCTTTACCTTTTCCGGGCCCCGTCTGTGAAACATCTGGAACCGACCTCAGAGATGTCGAAGTCCCAGGAGCAGTCTTCGCAGGAGGAGTCATCTCCATGGGAGCAGACCCTGCCAGAACGAAGGTATTATATATTGCATAATTTTGCAGGGCGAAGAAAAAGGTGCTTTAATGAAGTTTACCTCTAAAATCCTGTCAGCGAATGAGTACGGGGCTACTTGGAGGGTCAAAGGCCCCTTCGAAGTCTTCATCAGACTCGGGGTCTGGAACCGAAGGGTTGGCTGTTGGAGCCTCCCTTGGAGCAACAGTTACCACTTCGTCCAGAATCGAAGCTTGTTCAGCTACAACTTCGACTCTGCCTTCAACTGCAGGGGCTTCTTGACGTGGCAAGTCAGGCTGGACACTCGAGGTCCCGGCCTGTTCGGAGTTGTCTGGTACAGCCGGCACACCTGCTACGTCACCAGTGTCTACATCTTCGACATTCGCCTGCGCTTCATCTTCGGTAATAAGGTTCACAAGGACCCTTTGCATTTCTCTCACTCCCTCATCTTTAGATGATCCTAAAGACGAAGCAGCATGCCTAGAAGGAACCACATTTTTAGGCTTTTGGGCTAACTTTTTATGGGATTCTTGGCTGGTGCCGAAGTCCCAGTATCTGCTTTCCTCTTCTTCGGGCATAACTCAAAAGGCACCTAGTCCGGAAGAGGGGGGCTACAACTCCGAGTATGACCCATACTCGGTTAAGTCGCTCCCAACTGCCCAGCAGTTTCTTCATCCACTCCTTTTCAGCCTGAGTAGGAGCTCCAAGAATCTTCTCTGAAACTCGAACGACTTGCTCCGAAGTCATAGGGGCTTGTGAAGCTGAAAGATAAGGTTCTATTAGTCATTTCATTAAATAATCATATATAAAACATGTTGTAGTTTTCGAAGTTACCTGCAGGGCTCAAGTTCAACGAAATTTTTTGGAGTCCTCCCTCTAGATCTTCTTCGAAGTTGATAGGCCAGTTGGCCATCAAAGGTGGAATTTGGAGCCTAATGAACTCCTCCGCTAAGTCCCGCATACTCATGCGGTGACTAATTCATTGGAGCAGGTTAAGGCGGGCTTCGAGCTGGCCGGGGTCTGGGTGGACTTCGGCTTCCCTTCGAAAATATATGTCTTGTAGGGGTCCGGCCAGACGGCTGTCTACTCCAACTTCTGCGTAGAACCATTAGAGAATCCAATATGTGTACCATCTGGCGTTGATGGCCTTCGCTGGTAATCGTAGTTGGAATTCATCTTGGAGCCTGAAGTTGATGTTGCCGAAGGCTACTATGATTTTTTCCCCTCTAGAGCCTTGGTAATTCTTCGGCTGGCAAGATGCTTTGTGCAGTGCTGCAAATATCTCTGCTCTTCCTTCGCAGCCTTCAGCCCACAGCGCCCATTGAAAGATAGCTTGGCGCACTATTGCGTTTGGAAATAACTGGGGAAGGGTGACATGGAAGAGATCCAGTACCTTTGACAGGAAGTCCACGACCGGGAGTCCTAACCCTGCTTCGAAGAAAGCTTCGAATACGACGACTTCTCCGGGCCGCGACAAAGGGATGGCTTCCTTCCCCGGTTTGCGGACATTAATCTCTGGGCTAATCTTCCCTTCGACCACTGTTGCGATCGTCTTCCTCTTGCAGGTGGATGGCCCCAGTTTATAAGACTAGTCGGAGTACTTCGAAGAGGCCGGGAGGAGGTCATGGGGACCGATCTGTTGGGGATTCCCTGCCGGCGCCGCCGCAGCTACTGCCGCCGCTGCCGCCGCCATGGCCTGTTGCCGGGCTAGGGCCGAAGTCACACCGGGAGCCTTGAAGCTTGTCTTCGCCATTGATTTGAACCGAGCGATTGAGGCTAAGGTTTGGATGCTAATGGTTGATTGCGCAACGACGGTGAGAAAGGTGTTTGAGACGTTTCTAGGTCCTTTATTTATAGCCTAGGTTCACAATTCTTTATCGTTCAGACTTGCCATTTCGCATTCTTAACCATTAATGTTTGCGAAATTAACGCACCGCATAACTTCTTCTGAAAGGAAAAGGCCAATGACTATTTCTTCTAAGTCTAAAGGGCTTTCTGGCATCATAAAAGTTTATTTCAGAATTGTTCGAATAGAACTCCCTTAGAAATTAATTCGATGTTATGAATCCTTGCATATTCCGAAGGTTGATTAAATTTATTAACCCCTTCGCATGATTATTTTTCTTACGTATACTGCTCTCCTAACCTTACAGATCTTGCGGAGAAGCGTATTCGAGGGGCTACCGTTGGGGGAAAATACTTCATCCTCAGGGTTACTACAGTAACAAGACGAAGGCAATCTATTAAACCGAAGTTCCAGTATCTAACTCCGGTTTAGTACTAGGTCAAGTTCGACCCTTGTTCGGAGTATATCTGTTGACACAGAAACATGCCCCCACACTTGGGTCAGTTCGACGATCCAAAAGTGGACGGATACTTAGGGACAAGCCTAAGCGTGACGTTGAACCAACGTCGCATTCCGACTACCCTTAATAGTGATAAGGGGGTGGAGTCGGCAGGCAACCAGATTACACAAAATAATCCAATTAGCCGAAAAAGATAGATTAAACAAAATAAAATCAGCAAACCAGACGGAGCCCATCTGGTTCGAAATCTGGTGCGAAGGGGTCACCGAAGTGTACCTTCGGCGTCTGGTGCGAAGTACTCCACCGAAGGGTGCTTCAGCGTTCGGACTAATCCGGTCGAAGATGGACTCCGAACGGATCTAGACGCGATGATCACCTCTGAACAGCAGGGTTCGACTTGAGATCTCCCATACAGCAAACTACGGAATAATGACGCGAGGGCCACGCGCGAGTGCAACTTCGTCCGGTGTGGAGTATGGTCGTGGTGAAGCCTGTTGACGAAGTATGCTGGTGAAGCATGTTGCCAGAGCATGCAGTCCCACCGAAGAGTGTTTGACAACCTCTGAAACTGATCTCTCAGCTCCGAACACCTCCGACGAAGTGGCTCCGAACATGCGAACCGTCAACAGAAGAGTGCAAAGTATCAATTCGGCCTGAGGACCGAATTTTGCTAAGTGTTGCACTAGTAGCGAAGGTAGCAATCTATTACGCAGATTAGCGGATACTTCATAGGTGAAGTAACAAGGCGATAACGATCTATTACGTAGATTAATGGATACTTCACAGGCGAAGTAACAAGGATTACCACTCTTCCGTAGTGGCCGGCGGAGGGCTTCCAGGAAAACCCACGAAGAGGTACAGGAAAATAAAGGTAAAGTAAATACGATCAAAGCATGAGCTTTGGTTTGGTTTGAGTTGGGTGGGGCTCTCCACGCCGGCCTTGCCTCTCTATTTATAGGGGCTTAACTCCTAATCTAATCTGCTATTAATCCGGCCAGATAGAGATAAAGATTGAGCTGGAAACACATACAACTCTATCTCTGCCAAGGTGGGCTTCGTCTAGGCCCGTCGAGGCCCGCTCCTCAGGCCGTAGCTTCGGTAGCGTGGACTTCGGCCAGGCCCGTCGAGGCCTACTCCTCGGGCCGAAGCTTCGGTAGCGTAGGCCTCCGAAGGCTTCCCGGCCGAAGCCCATGGGCTGGCTCGAGGCTTTCGGAGCCCATAGCTTGATGGACTTCGGCCCTATAGGGCTTCGGGCAGAACATGGACATGTGTATTTTCGGCTCAAATCGCCACAATTGATATTTTGACAATCTAGCTATTAATGCCATTTTTTGCTATCAACACATGCCCCCCTGCCTTTTCGTGAACTAGTGAACTAAAAGCACAACGAGCTAAAGACGATACCATCCATATCGGCCTTGGGATGCTACCATCACCTACGTCGACCTCCTCTAAGGGATCGGTCGATGCAAAACCCTGTCCTTACTTCTCTACTTCGCTAAAGTCCTCGATGGCTTCGGCAATACCATCTTTATTAGATCGATACTGCTCCACACGAGACTTTAGCCAATCTAGATTATTCTTGCTAGACATGACCATTAATATAAAAATAGTCGTGCTACTCCAGCCGACTTTACAGACAATGGTACAGACCGTCCTCCGGATTAACTAACAAAATCATAATCTGAAAGATCTCTACCTGATAGACACTCTACTTTGTTATGGACGACGTCAACCGACACATCGTCCAAAGCTACATGGGCCGAAGTATCTGCGGGAATGACCTCCACCTCATCGCTGTCCCACTGTATCAAGCACTGGTGTAGAGTAGAGGGAATGCAACAGTTTGCGTGAATCTAGTCGCGTCCGAGTAATACGCTATAGTTACCTTGTACGTCGGCGACAAAAAACGTTGTTGGCAACGTCTTGTTGCCCACCGTCAACTCCATAGAGAGTGCTCCCTTGGCCTCGGAGCTCTCGCCATTGAAGCCGTTGAGCATCAAGTTGGTCTTCTTCAGGTCATCTTCGTCCCTGCCAAGTTTCTTCAACAACGAATAAGGCATTAAGTTAACAGTGGCGCCGCCGTCGAGCATCTGGGAAATCAGCTTCCCATCAATGTGACCCCTGACATAGAGGGGCTTTAGATGGCGAGCCGAGTCCTCGGGCTTCTCGAAGATGGCATTGCGTGGGTCGAGGTTCAACTAAGCGACCTTGGCCTCGTCCCGTGGTAGGGCGAACTCGGCAAGCAGCGTGACGATGTTGATGTCCATCACCTCGGGTGCGGGTACCTCAAAGATGGGCGAGTAATCGTTGTCGAGCATGTCGTCCTCGTCATCACTTGGACTAGGAGCCAGGTTGGTTATCTCAACCGGCTTCTCCCTCCATACCTGTTTGGTAGCTGGCCGAGGGTGGATCTCTTCAAAGATAGCGTCGTGCTCAGCCTCAGCTTCCTTCTCGTGCATCTCTTATGCCCGTAACCATTGTAAGCATCTCTTCTGTGATTTGGACATGCCCGAATGTGCCCAAGATGGATGAAGCTTTGTGTCGGGTGCTACTATTCGACTTTTATTAATTCTGGCCAAAGTGGCACTGCGCCCTTTGGCCTTGTACACCATGTGTTCGGAGGGGGGCTTCGCTGCGAACCTCATCGGATGGACCGGCCTGGTTCGGCCGATCGAACCAAGCTTCGGCGCAAAGCTCGACCGAAGCATGAGACTTACCTCCGTCAGACCTCGGTCACAAAGTCTTCTGGATTGGGACTTCCTGATACCCAACTCTGATGGTTATGGCTTCGGACTCCCTGACTTCGGCCTCTACGTGCTCGCACCCTTCGGCTTCGCTCTGCATGGTCCTATTTGGAGGCACCACGGACAATATATGGACGATGCCCCCTCCGATGTGTCTGTTTGCCCCTGCCATCCATAGTATTCCGAAGGAAAACAAGGCATAATGTTAGGTCGCGGAGGGCACCCTGACCTAGATACGTACGGAGCCCATGGGGTCCCCGCCCAGTTATACGGTGGAGGCATCGGTGACTCTAGTGTCCTCGCCCACTATGACCCCAACCCGTTACCTGGAGGGGGGTTTGACCAAGTCGAAGGTATCTCGGACCACACCAGTGAAGGGTTCTGCCAGGCCGGAGGTACGTTCAGCCAGTGCGGGCCGAATCCTCCCGTCGGACACGTCCAACACAGTGCGGGGTTCGGCCATTGGGGGACAGAGTTGTTGCATAGGGATCCGACCACTAGGGCTCTAAGCTGTCGTGCGGGGTGTTCGGCCGTCGTGGCTCAGAACCACCGTGCGGAGCATCAGGCCACCGCGGCCCAAAGCCTTCGCGCGGGGGGTTCGCGTGCTTCGGTCCGAAGCCACCCTTCGAGGGTCTTGGACCCTTCGGCTATTTTAGCTTGGCGTGTGGACATGCTTCCTTGGCCCTTCTCTGATGCTTGTTTAACAGCATATCATATGTCACCTTCGGCCTCTTGCGAGCCTTGGCCGAAGGGGTATTAACGTTCTGTTTCCACACTCCTACCTCGGGGTTCTTTGGCACGAGTGTGCGAGTGCGCGGTTCTCCAATAATTACATCCTTCCCTTTAGCTAACTCGGCCTGTTCTGGCCGAATCAACACCTTCTTTTCACTGAGGTCGATGGCATTGTCTGGAAAAGGATCTTTATCCAGCTTCATCTTTGGATCATGTTCTATCTTCAATCATCCTTCTTCTATGGCTGATTGTATCTGCCGTTGAAAAACATTGCAATCATTAGTATTATGCGAATGTGAATCATGCCACTTACAGTATGGATGCTTCTTTAACTCATCGGCAGGTGGGATGACTTGACCCTTAGGTAACCCGAGAAGCTGACTTTTTAAGAGAAAATCAAATATTTTATCACACTTAGTTATATCGAATGAGTACTTGACCTCACTAAGTCTATTCTTTGTGGGGGATGGTCCTAACTCGGAGCAAGTGACAGGTTTATTTTTAGTGTTCCAAACCCATTCGGCCGCGTACATGTCGGCCGAATCCTCCTCCTCCGACTCCTCATCAGATTGTTCCATGATGTGGATTTCGGCCCTAGGCTTGCTAAACGTCTTAATAAATTTCTTATCTTTGGCTCGACCTTCTTGGACCAGAGCTTGCTGTAGAACTTGGCTAACTTCTAAAAAGTTTTGGTTATCTAACCTTTCTTTAATTTCGGAACGCAACCCATTAAAAGATAACTCCGCCAAGTCCCTCTCTGAAATATTAAGGCTAAATCATTGGTTTCTAGTATCCCTGAAACGCTTGATGTACTCAGAGGCGCTCTCACTAGATTTCTATTTGATCGATGTCAAATGCGAAAGTCTAAGTTCTGTCTCACCAGTGTAGAAATAATCATGGAATTTCTGCTCCAAATCGTCCCACGTGTGGATGGAGTTCGGCTGGAGCGCCAAAATCCAAGTGAAAGCAGTGCTGGATAGCGAGACAAAAAATAGTCTAACCTTTAGAGCATCTATCCCGCTAACTTCTCCACACTGCGCCAATAATTGACTAACGTGCTCTAGTGTAGTCTTGCTACCCTCGCCATCGAACTTAGTGAATTCAGGGATCCTATAGCCGTGGGGGTAGGGTACTGTATCAAGATGGTCGGGGTAGGGCTTACGGTAAACCCTAACCCATCCCTTGGGCATGAAGCCGGCACACTCTCTAAATAGTGCGCGGACCCGCTCCTCTATGTCATCTTGGTACGTTGCTTGTGCGCGCCTCTCGTGCGGGGGCGCGACACGCGGTGGGATATCGGCGTGTTAGCCATGGGCCTCTTCCCTACACACTATTTGTATGGCATGTTCGTGCCTGGGCGCCTGCGCATGTGGTGGGGGCAGCGCGAGCATTGGTGCAGGTGGTGGTGCATTGTATGCAGTATTAGTTTGACTGTAAGTGTAATTATTGGTCTCGGCCATAAGTGATGAGGCCGGAGACATGATTGCGCTAGTGCTGTCGTTAGTTCTACCGTACACGTGATTTGCTGGAGGTGCACTAGCTATAGGAACCGGGGGTACGGCCCTAGTAAATCCGAACCTTCTAAGAGCTGCCTCTACTTGAGAGCTGACTGCCGAATCTAAACGGTTGGCTAGCGAAGCGCTAAAGGCTTGATCTACTGACGCGACTATTTTTTACTGAATTTCTAAAGAAGATAAACAGGGTGATACAGGTGTGACCTAGACCTGAGCGAGGTCGGGGGTGACGATGCCGCGCTTGTTGAAGCCCGCGCGCATCTTGTCGTAGCCCCCAAGCATCATGTCTTGGAGCGCCTTTAACTTAGCCTCGATCTCTGCTCTGTCTTCTGTGAGGATATCTTCAAGTGTAGGTGACAATATGTTGCGGCTGTCGATATCCGCGCCTCCTATTGCGTCCATCGGTGGTGTAGACGTAGTAGTCGATGTAGATGTACCGGTGGCCGATGTAGATGTACTCATTATGTTGGCGTAGCCATCCCGAGCGGAGTCGCCAAAAAGTGTGTTGACACGGAAACGTGCTCCCGCACTGGGTTAGTTCGACGATCCAAAAGTGCACGAATATTAAGGGACAAGCCTAAGCGTGACATGGAACCGACGTCGCGTTACGACTACCCTTAATAGTGATAAGGGGGTGGAGTCGCCAGGCAACCAGATTACACAAAATAATCCAATTAACCGAAAAAGATAGATTAAATAGAATAAAATCAGCAAACCAGTCGGAGCCCGCCTGGTTCGAAGTCTGGTGCGAAGGGGTCACCGAAGTGAACCTTCGGTGTCTGGTGCAATGTACTCCGCCGAAGGGTACATCAGTGTTCGGACTGATCCGGTCGAAGATGGACTCCGAACAGATCTGGACGCGATGATCACCTCCGAACAGCATGGTTCGGCGTGAGATCACCAATATAGCAAACTACGGAATAATGACGCGAGGGCCACGCGCGAGTGCAACTTCGTCTGGTGTGGAGTATGGTCGTGGCGAAGCCTGTTGACGAAGTATGCTGGCGAAGCCTGTTGCCGAAGCCTGCAGTCCCACCGAAGGGTGTCTGACAACCTCCGAAACCGATCTCTCTGCTCCGAACACCTCCAACGAAGTGGCTCCGAACATGCGAACCTCCAACAGAAGAGTGCGAAGTATCAATTCGGCCTGAGGACCGAATTTTGCTAAGTGTTGCACTAGTAGCGAAGGTAGCAATCTATTACGCAGATTAGCGGATACTTCACAAGCGAAGTAACAAGGCGATAACAATCTATTATGTAGATTAGCGGATACATCACAGGCGAAGTAACAAGGATTACCACTGTTCCGTAGTGGCTGGCGGAGTGCTTCCAGGAAAACCCACGAAGAGGTACAGGAAAATAAAGGTAAAGTAAATACGATCAAAGTATGTGCTTTGGTTTTGTTTGAGTTGGGGGGGCTCTTGATGGGGGATTGGTCCCGATCTTCCGCTAGGTAAAGGATAAACTTGCGTTGGTGGAGAATCTCGACGTTGGCGATCCAAGGCTCTGGTCCGGCGGATCAAAACCTTGCAATCGTTACACCACTATCTCCGTTGGTTATCAACCACGTAGGACGCGATTGACCTCGCCACGAAGGCTAATTCCTGCAAGCGAACCCAAGAACACAAGCAAGAACAGGAAGGATACAAATCAAATGCCAAATCACAGACAAACGATGAAAGGTGAGGTTTCACAAACGCCTATGCAGCAGCCAATCGGTCCGGTGCAAGGGGCGGGATCTAAACACACAAGTGTAGATGCAAACAAAGCAAAACCAAACCCTAAATGCGGCTGGAGTGAGTTATATAGGGCGTGGGCAGCCTGTGGAAGGCGAACAGACTCAGTAGAAGGTGAACAGACTCAGACTATGGCCCAACATGCCCAGTTCTGTCACGCAGGACGGTTTCAATCCCACAGAACGACTCGAGACTCCAAATGAGGTGAAACCAACGGCAAACGATCCGTCTTCTCCTCAGCTTTCCAAAAAGGCAAAGAACGCTCCAATCGGACTTCGTATGAGGAAGTTATGCCCATTTTGGTGCATGGTGGTCGATGTAGTCCGAACCAGCGAAATCTTGACTTCAAAACATCCGTGCGACTCCGTCTTTAACTCCAACTCTTCTATTCCATCTCCCATGTTCCTAAGCAACAAAATATCACTAGTATTCAGTAGCATCCCATCCAAACAAATATTAACATAGTTGCTAAGGAAAGAATTAACCTCATGGTTCAAGCGACGGGCACGGGCGCGTGTCATTGGTCCTAGTAATTGAATTGTAGGTGGAGGCTCCATGTGTGTATCATGTGAAGTGATGTCCTCATCATCCTCCCCTTCTTGAATTGGAGTCGTCCTCAAATCAAGCTCATCGTCAGCTCCCAAATAGGGTTTTAAATCATCAGCACGGGGCATCAATTTAAACTTTCTCAAATCAGGAAAACGATCCTTGCGCAAGTACAACCAAACAAGATCTCCTGGTTTGAAAAACATCTTCTTTCTTCCTTTATTTGTCTTTTGAGCAAAATAGCGTGCCTTCTTTTCTATAACATCCTTGGTCTTCAGATGCATAGCTTTCACAAACTCTTCACGCTTAGTTGCCTCCATGTTTGCTCTCTCTTGAAAAGGAAGTGGCAGCAAATCAAGTGGTGTGATTGGCTTAAAACCATACACCACTTCAGACGGGCACAATTGTGTTGTTGAGTGAACAGCTCTATTGTATGCAAATTCAACATGTGGAAGGCAGTCCTCCCATTCCTTCAAGTTCTTCTTAATCATTGTTCGCAGCAACATGGAGAGTGTACGGTTTACCACCTCTGTTTGACCTTCAGTTTGCGGGTGACAAGTTGTTGCAACTAGCAATTTTGTGCCAAGCTTGGCTCACATTGTCTTCCAAAAGTAACTCATAAACTTCACATCACGATCTGAAACAATGGTTCTAGGCATCCCGTGCAATCTCACAATTTCCCTGAAAAATAAATCAGTAATATGTGAAGCATCGTTGGTCTTGTGACAGGGAATAAAGTGTGCCATTTTAGAAAACCTATCCACTCTTACAAATATGGAGTCTCTCCCCTCTTTGTCCTAGGCAATCCCACAATAAAGTCCATGCTAATATCTTCCCAAGGTGCACTAGAAACAGGAAGTGGAGTATACAAACCATATGGGTTAAGTTTGGACTTAGCTTTATGGTATGTGGCACAACGCTGCACAAATCGTTCAAAGTCTCTCCGCATCTTGAGCCAATAAAAATTATTGGACAGCAGGGCCAAAGTCTTTTCTCTCCCAAAATGTTCCATTAATCCACCGCCATGTGATGCCTGCAACAACAGCAAACGTACGGACGAATATGGAACACATAGCTTGTTAGCATGGAACAAGAACCCGTTATAAACATGAAATTTTTTACAGCCTTTCCCATCATTACATTTAGTGTATGGTTCATCAAAATCTTTATCTACAACATACAAATCTTTCAAACTTTCCAAATCTGGAACGTTGATATCAAGTTGAGATAAAAGAACAATCCTACGAGACAATGCATCAGTAACCACATTTTCTTTGCCATTCTTGTATTTCACAATGTATGGGAAAGATTCAATAAATTCAACCCATTTATCATGGCTACGGTTCAGTTTAGCTTGCCCTCTCAAATATTTTAGTGCTTCATGATCAGAATGTATAATAAACTCCTTAGGCAAAAGGTAATGTTGCCAAGTTTCAAGCACACGCACTAAGGCATATAATTCCTTATCATAGGTAGAATAATTCAATTGTGGACCATGCAATTTCTCACTAGAATAGGTCACGGGTTTACCTCCTTGTAGCAGCACATCTCCTATTCCAAAATCACTAGCATCACATTCTAACTCAAAAGGCTTACTGGAGTCGGGTAGCTGAAGTAGAGGTGCACGTGTAAGGCGATCCTTGAGTGTGGCCAAAGCTTGTTCTTGTGCTGGCTCCCAAGTAGAAGTAACTCCCTTCTTGGTAAACTCAGGTAAAGGACCGGCTATGGTGCCGAAATCTTTCACAAAACGCCGGTAGAAACCTGCAAGACCAAGAAAACTACGTACTGCAAGATTAGTTTTAGTTGCATGCATGACACATCCTTTCAGATTAATAACTTGTGATGAGGAAGGAGAAACAACTTTGTCTTTTTGTTGCCTCGAAAGTGTTTTAGCTACTTGCTGATTTTCAGAAAGTTGTTTGCTCTTTTGTGCGTCCCTAGCACGTTTTTCTTGTTCAAATTTCACAATTTCAGCAGGAGTCATAGGAAGCAATGTAACTTTCTTTCCTTTATACATAAATGTGTACTTATTGCTCCTACCATGGTGTGTAGCATCAGTATCATATACCCATGGTCTACCAAGTAATAGAGAACATGCTTGCATTGGTACTACATCAAAATCAGCAACTCCGAAGTATGTACCAATGGAAAATTCGATGTGAGCAGTTTGTGTTACCTTGACCTTACCGCTATCGTTGAGCCATTGCACATGGTAAGGGTGTGGATGTGCACGTGTGGGAAGTTGAAGCTTAGTTACCATGTCGAGGCTCACCAAATTGTTGCAACTACCACTGTCGATGATGACACGTACACGACGGTTGTTGACGAGGAAGAAGGTCTGAAACAGATTGTTCCGTTGTTCCTGGTCGTCCTGGCCCATGTGAGTGCTCAAGTCACGTTGTACAATAAGTGCTGCCATGTTAGTGAAAAGACAAAACAACAAAGAATAATCCTATGTAAAACAGCTAGGTGGGGTGGTGGGTTTGTGGTGGAAGCAATCCGTCAAGCGCCTTACCCACGCTTGCAAGTGTTCTTACCACGCCGCAGTGAGGTCACCGACCTACAGGTGATGAACCAAGTGGAGGGTGGTGTACAATTGCAAGAAATGAACCTGTCCTGACCAAGAGAAAGGTGTAGCTTGGAAGGCAAAGTGAGTAGCAAGGATTAGCGATAGTAATAACAGTTAAACCAAGTTCAATAAGTATTCCCTAGTACTCGTCAAAGTTGCTGGCCTTAGTGCTCCCAATGTGAAAATTCAATCAATAGAGGGAAACTATGTGCCCAAAACTCAAATGGAAGCAAAATTAGGCCAAATTAAGCTCTCTGCAGATCGGACAAGAGATCGGACAAGGGATCGGACAAAGGATCTATTACTGCCGCTGATAACTCTGTTACTACCGCGGACCGGACAAGAGTTCGGACAAGAGATCGGACAAGCAACTAACAGGATCACTTCTCTTTTCTTCTTTTTTTTTGCTCTTTTTTTCACTCTATTTTTTTTAACAAGGATGACAAGAGATGCAACCACAAAAATTGGCACCTACAACTGAGGTGGAATGTGTTTCACAGAAATTCAACAAGTTCGCTGACCGGCGAGCAAAAACTTTGACCAATTTTTTTCTTTATCTTCCTGATTTTTTTGGCGATTTTGCTGAGGGCTAACAGGGGAACCGTGTTAGGGTACCCACCCAAATTGGGTCAGGAACACGCTCAAAAAAATTCAGATTTTTCTGCCAAACGAGCGAAAAGTTATGCCTGTTTTACTGAAGGGGGGTCACAAAGACTCGATGTGGAAAACGAATAGGGTTGCGGAAGGGGGGTTTTTTTTTGGGTGGGGAAATTTTTGAGACACAAGAACAACTACTACTCAAACGACACAGAGGGATGACTAAACCAGCAACAAGACTCGACCAAGAACACGAACTCAACAAAGTTAAAACTAAAATTAAAATCGCAAGGCACAAAGGGGTTCTCGGTGGGGAATTTTTTTGGTGCGGTTTTCTGGACTCTAGGTAAAAACAAAAGCAGATCGAGATTACCTAACGGGAAATCTGAGCTCTGATACCAACTGATGGTGGATTGGTCCCGATCTTCCGCTAGGTAAAGGATAAACTTGGGTTGGTGGAGAATCTCGACGTTGGCGATCCAAGGCTCCGGTCCGGCGGATCAAAACATTGCAATCATTACACCACTGTCTCCGTTGGTTATCAACCACGCAGGACGCGATTGACCTCGCCACGAAGGCTAATTCCTGCAAGCGAACCCAAGAACACAAGCAAGAACAGGAAGGATACAAATCGAATGCCAAATCACAGACAAACGATGAAAGGTGAGGTTTCACAAACGCCTATGCAGCAGCCAATCAGTCCGGTGCAAGGGGCAGGATCTAAACACACAAGTGTAGATGCAAAAAAAGCAAAACCTAATCCTAAAGGCGGCTGGAGTGAGTTATATAGGGCGTTGGCAGCCTGTGAAAGGCGAACAGACTCAGCAGAAGGTGAACAGACTCAGACTCTGGCCCAACATGGCCCAGTTCTGTCACGCAGGACGGTTTCAATCCCACAGAACGACTCGAGACTCCAAATGAGGTGAAACCAACGGCAAAAGATCCGTCTTCTCCTCAGCTTTCCAAAATGTCAAAGAACGCTCCAATCGGACTTCGTATGAGGAAGTTATGCCCATTTTGGTGCATGGTGGTCGATGTAGTCCGAACCAGCGAAATCTTGACTTCAAAACATCCGTGCGACTCCGTCTTTAACTCCAACTCTTCTATTCCATCTCCCATGTTCCTAAGCAACAAAATATCACTAGTATTCAGTAGCATCCCATCCAAACAAATATTAACATAGTTGCTAAGGAAAGAATTAACCTCATGGTTCAAGCGACGGGCACGGGCGCGTGTCATTGGTCCTAGTAATTGAATTGTAGGTGGAGGCTCCATGTGTGTATCATGTGAAGTGATGTCCTCATCATCCTCCCCCTCTTGAATTGGAGTCGTCCTCAACTCAAGCTCATCGTCAGCTCCCAAATAGTGTTTTAAATCATCAGCACGGGGCATCAATTTAAACTTTCTCAAATCAGGAAAACGATCCTTGCGCAAGTACAACCAAACAAGATCTCCTGGTTTGAAAAACATCTTCTTTCTTCCTTTATTTGTCTTTTGAGCAAAATAGCGTGCCTTCTTTTCTATAACTTCCTTGGTCTTCAGATGCATAGCTTTCATAAACTCTGCACGCTTAGTTGCCTCCATGTTTGCTCTCTCTTGAAAAGGAAGTGGCAGCAAATCAAGTGGTGTGATTGGCTTAAAACCATACACCACTTCAGACGGGCACAATTGTGTTGTTGAGTGAACAGCTCTATTGTATGCAAATTCAACATGTGGAAGGCAGTCCTCCCATTCCTTCAAGTTCTTCTTAATCATTGTTCGCAGCAACATGGAGAGTGTACGGTTTACCACCTCTGTTTGACCTTCAGTTTGCGGGTGACAAGTTGTTGCAAATAGCAATTTTGTGCCAAGCTTGGCTCACATTGTCTTCCAAAAGTAACTCATAAACTTCACATCACGATCTGAAATAATGGTTCTAGGCATCCCGTGCAATCTCACAATTTCCCTGAAAAATAAATCAGCAATATGTGAAGCATCGTTGGTCTTGTGACAGGGAATAAAGTGTGCCATTTTAGAAAACCTATCCACTCTTACAAATATGGAGTCTCTCCCCCTCTTTGTCCTAGGCAATCCCACAATAAAGTCCATGCTAATATCTTCCCAAGGTGCACTAGAAACAGGAAGTGGAGTATACAAACCATATGGGTTAAGTTTGGACTTAGCTTTATGGTATGTGGCACAACGCTGCACAAATCGTTCAAAGTCTCTCCGCATCTTGAGCCAATAAAAATTATTGGACAGCAGGGCCAAAGTCTTTTCTCTCCCAAAATGTTCCATTAATCCACCGCCATGTGATGCCTGCAACAACAGCAAACGTACGGACGAATATAGAACACATAGCTTGTTAGCTTGGAACAAGAACCCGTCATAAACATGAAATTTTTTCCAGCCTTTCCCATCATTACATTTAGTGTATGGTTCATCAAATTCTTTATCTACAACATACAAATCTTTCAAACTTTCCAAATCTGGAACGTTGATATCAAGTTGAGATAAAAGAACAATCCTACGAGACAATGCATCAGTAACCACATTTTCTTTGCCATTCTTGTATTTCACAATGTATGGTAAAGGATAAACTTGGGTTGGTGGAGAATCTCGACGTTGGCGATCCAAGGCTCCGGTCCGGCGGATCAAAACCTTGCAATCGTTACACCACTGTCTCCGTTGGTTATCAACCACGCAGGACGCGATTGACCTCGCCACGAAGGCTAATTCCTGCAAGCGAACCCAAGAACACAAGCAAGAACAGGAAGGATACAAATCGAATGCCAAATCACAGACAAACGATGAAAGGTGAGGTTTCACAAACGCCTATGCAGCAGCCAATTGGTCCGGTGCAAGGGGCGGGATCTAAACACACAAGTGTAGATGCAAACAAAGCAAAACCTAACCCTAAAGGCGGCTGGAGTGAGTTATATAGGGCGTGGGCAGCCTGTGGAAGGCGAACAGACTCAGTAGAAGGTGAACAGACTCAGACTATGGCCCAACACGGCCCAGTTCTGTCATGCAGGACGGTTTCAATCACACAGAACGACTCGAGACTCCAAATGAGGTGAAACCAACGGCAAACGATCCGTCTTCTCCTCAACTTTCCAAAAAGTCAAAGAACGCTCCAATCGGACTTCGTATGAGGAAGTTATGCCCATTTTGGTGCATGGTGGTCGATGTAGTCCGAACCAGCGAAATCTTGACTTCAAAACATCCGTGCGACTCCGTCTTTAACTTCAACTCTTCTATTCCATCTCCCATGTTCCTAAGCAACAAAATATCACTAGTATTCAATAGAATCCCGTCCAAACAAATATTAACATAGTTGCTAAGGAAAGAATTAACCTCATGGTTCAAGCGACGGGCACGGGCGCGTGTCATTGGTCCTAGTAATTGAATTGTAGGTGGAGGCTCCATGTGTGTATCATGTGAAGTGATGTCCTCATCAGCTCTCCACGCTGGCCTTGCCTCTCTATTTATAGGGGCTTAAGTCCTAATCTAATCTGCTATTAATCCGGCAAGATAGAGATAAAGATTGAGCTGGAAACACATACAACTCTATCTCTGCCAAGGTGGGCTTCATCTAGGCCCGTCGAGGCCCGCTCCTCGGGCCGAAGCTTCGGTAGCATGGGCTTCGGCCAGGCCCGTCGAGGCCTACTCCTCGGGCCGAAGCTTCAGTAGCGTAGGCCTCCGAAGGCTTCCCGGCCAAAGCCCATGGGCTGGCTCGAGGGTTTCGGAGCCCATAGCTTGATGGACTTCGGCCCTGTAGGGCTTCGGGCAGAACATGGACATGTGTATTTTCGGCTCAAATAACCACAATTGATATTTTGACAATCTAGCTATTAATGCCATTTTTTGCTATCAACACATGCCCCCCTGCCTTTTAGTGAACTAGTGAACTAAAAGCACAACGAGCTAAAGACGATACCATCCATATCGGCCTTGGGATGCTACCATCACCTACGCCGACCTCCTCTAAGGGATCAGTCGATGAAAAACCCTGTCCTAACTTCTCTACTTCGCTAAAGTTCTCGATGGCTTCGGCAATACCGTCTTTATTAGACCGATACTGCTCCACACGAGACTTTAGCCAATCTAGATTATTCTTGCTAGACATGACCATTAATATAAAAATAGTCGTGCTACTCCAGCCGGCTTTACAGACACTGGTACAAACTATCCTCCAGATAAACTAACAAAATCGTAATCCGAAATATCTCTACCTGATAGACACTCTACTTTGTTATGGACGACGTCAACCGACACATCGTCCAAAGCTACTTGGGCCGAAGTATCCGCCGGAATGACCTCCACCTCATCGCTGTCCCACTTTATCAAGCACCGATGTAGAGTAGAGGGAATGCAACAGTTTGCGTGAATCTAGTCGCGTCCGAGTAATACGCTATAGTTACCTTGTACGTCGACGACGAAAAACGCTGTTGGCAACGTCTTGTTGCCCACCGTCAACTCCGTAGAGAGTACTCCCTTGGCCTCGGAGCTCTCGCTGTTGAAGTCGTTGAGCATTAAGTTGGTCTTCTTCAGGTCATCTTCGTCCCTGCCAAGTTTCTTCAACAACGAATAAGGCATTAAGTTAACAGTGGCACCGCCGTCGACGAGCATCTAGGAAATCAGCTTCCCATCGATATGACCCCTAACATAGAGGGGCTTTAGATGGCGAGCCGAGTCCTCGGGCTTCTCGAAGATGGCATTGCGTGGGTCGAGGTTCAACTGAGCGACCTTTATGACCCCTAACATAGTGAACTAAAAGCACAACGAGCTAAAGACGATACCAAGATGGCTGAGGCTTGGTGCCGGGTGCTACTATTCGACTTTTATTAATTCTGGCCAAAGTGGCACTGCGCCCTTTGGCCTTGTACACCCTGTGTTCGGAGGGGGCTTCGCTGCGAACCCCGTCGGATGGACCGGCCTCGTTCGGCCGATCGAACCAAGCTTCGGCGCAAAGCTCGGCCGAAGCATGAGACTTACCTCCATCAGACCTCGGTCACAAAGTCTTCTGGATTGGGACTTCCTGAGACCCAACTCTGATGGTTATGGCTTCGGACTCCCTGACTTCGGCCTCTGCGTGCTCACACCCTTCGGCTTCGCTCTGCATGGTCCGATTTGGAGGCACCACGGACAGTATATGGACGATGCCCCCCTCCACTGTGTCTGTTGGCCCCTGCCATCCATAGTATTCCGAAGGAAAACAAGGCATAATGTTAGGTCGCGGAGGGCACCCTGACCTAGATACGTACGGAGCCCATGGGGTCCCCGCCCAGTTATACGGTGGAGGCATCGGTGGCTCTAGTGTCCTCGCCCACTGTGAGCCCAACTCGTTACTTGGAGGGTGGTTTGACCAAGTCGAAGGTATCTTGGACCACACCAGCGAAGGGTTCTGCCAGGCTAGAGGTACGTTTAGCCAGTGCGGGCTGAATCCTCCCGTCGGAGACGTCCAACACGGTGCGGGGTTCGGCCATTGGGGGGCGAAGTTGTTACATAGGGATCCAACCACTGGGGCTCGAAGCTGCCGTGCGGGGTGTTCGGCCGTTGTGGCTCAGAACCACCGTGCAGAGCATCAGGCCACCGCGGCCCGAAGCCTTCGTGCGGGGGGGTTCGCGTGCTTCGGTCCGAAGCCACCCTTCGAGGGTCTTGGACCCTTCGGCTGTTTTAGCTTGGCGTGTGGACATGTTTCCTTGGCCCTTCTCTGATGCTTGTTTAACAACATATCATATGTCACCTTCGGCCTCTTGCGAGCCTTGGCCGGAGGGGTATTAACGTTCTGTTTCCACACTCCTACCTCGGGGTTCTTTGGCACGAGTGTGCGAGTGCGTGGTTCTCCAACAATTACATCCATCCCTTTAGCTAACTCGGCCTGTTCTGGCCGAATCAACACCTTCTTTTCGCTGAGGTCGATGGCGTTGACTGGAAAAGGATCTTTATCCAGCTTCATCTTTGGATCATGTTCTATCTTCAATCGTCCTTCTTCTATGGCCGATTGTATCTACCGTCGAAAAACATTGCAATCATTAGTATTATGCGAAGCTTACTTTTTAAGAGAAAATCAAATATTTTATCACAGTTAGTTATATCGAACGAGTACTTGACCTCACTAAGTCTATTCTTTGTGGGGGATGGTCGTAACTCGGAGCAAGTGACATGTTTATTTTTAGTGTTCCAAACCCATTCGGCCACGTACATGTCGGCTGAATCCTCCTCCTCTGACTCCTCATCAGAGCGTTCCATGATGTGGATTTCGGCCCTAGGCTTGCTAAACGTCTTAATAAATTTCTTATCATTGGCTCGGCCTTCTTGGACCAGAGCCTGCTGTAGAACATGCCTAACTTCTATAAAGTTTTGGTTATCTAACCTTTCTTTAATTTCGGAACGCAACCCATTAAAAGATAACTCCGCCAAGTCCTTCTCTGAAATATTAAGGCTAAATCATTGGTTTCTAGTATCCCTGAAACGCTTGATGTACTCAGAGGCGCTCTCACTAGATTTCTATTTGATCGATGTCAAATGCGAAAGTCTAAGTTCTGTCTCACCAGTGTAGAAATAATCATGGAATTTCTGCTCCAAATCGTCCCACGTGTGGATGGAGTTCGGCTGGAGCGCCAAAAACCAAGTGAAAGCAGTGCTGGATAGCGAGACAAAAAATAGTCTAACCTTTAGAGCATCTATCCCGCTAACTTCTCCACAATGCGCCAATAATTGACTAACGTGCTCTAGTGTAGTCTTGCTACCCTCGCCATCGAACTTAGTGAATTCAGGGATCCTATAGCCGCGGGGGTAGGGTACTGTATCAAGATGGTCGGGGTAGGGCTTACGGTAAACCCTAACCCATCCCTTGGGCACGAAGCCGGCACACTCTCTAAATAGTGCGCGGACCCACTCCTCTATGTCATCTTGGTACGTTGCTTGTGCGCGCCTCTCGTGCGGGGGCGCGACACGCGGTGGGATATCGGCGTGTTAGCCATGGGCCTCTTCCCTACACGCTATTTGTATGGCATTGGTGCATTGGTGCAGGTGGTGGTGTGTGGTATGCAGTATAAGTTTCACCGTAAGTGTAATGATTGGTATCGGCCATAAGTGATGAGGCCGGAGACATGATTGCGCCAGTGCTGTCATTAGTTCTACCGTACACGTGATTTGCCGGAGGTGCACTAGCTATAGGAACCGGGGGTACGGCCTTAGTAAAGCTGAACCTTCTAAGAGTTGCCTCTACTTGGGAGCTGACTGCCGAATCTAAACGGTTGGTTAGCGAAGCGCTAACGGCTTGATCTATTGACGCGACTATTTTTTGCTCAATTTCTAAAGAACATAAACGAGGCGATACAGGTGTTACCTGGACCTGAGCGTGGTCGGGGGTGACGATGCCGCGCTTGATGAAGCCTGCGCGCGTCATGACGTAGCCCCCAAGCTTCATGTCTTGGAGTGCCTTTAAATTAGCCTCGATCTCTGCTCGGTCTTCTGTGGGGATATCTTCAAGTGTAGGTGACAATATGTTGCGGTTGTCGATATCCGCGCCTCCTACTGCGTCCATCGGCGGTGTAGACGTAGTAGTCGATGTAGATGTACCGGTGGCTGATGTAGACATACTCATTATGTTGGCGTAGCCTTCCCCAGCGGAGTCGCCAAAAAGTGTGTTGACACGGAAACGTGCCCCTGCACTTGCGTCAGTTCGACGATCCAAAAGTGCACGAATACTTAGGGACAAGCCTAAGCGTGACATGGAACCGACGTCGCGTTCCGACTACCCTTAATAGTGATAAGGGGGTGGAGTCGCCAGGCAACCAGATTACACAAAATAATCCAATTAGCCGAAAAAGATAGATTAAACAGAATAAAATCAGCAAACCAGTCGGAGCCCATCTGGTTCAAAGTCTGGTGCGAAGGGGTCACCGAACTGTACCTTCAGCGTCTGGTGCGAAGTACTCCACCGAAGAGTGCTTCGGCGTTCGGACTGATCCGGTCGAAGATGGACTCCGAACGGATCTGGACGCGATGATCACCTCCGAACAGCAGGGTTCGGTGTGAGATCTCCAATACAGCAAACTACGGAATAATGACGCGAGGGCCACGCATGAGTGCAACTTCGTCCGGTGCAGAGTATGGTCGTGGCGAAGCCAGTCTGACGACCTCCGAAACCGATCTCTCAGCTCCGGACACCTCTGACGAAGTGGCTCCGAACGTGCGAACCTGCAACAGAAGAGTGCAAAGTATCAATTCGGCCTGAGGACCAAATTTTGCTAAGTGTTGCACTAGTAGCGAAGGTAGCAATCTATTACGCAGATTAGCGGATACTTCACAGGCGAAGTAACAAGGCGATAACAATCTATTACGTAGATTAACGGATACTTCACAAGCGAAGTAACAAGGATTACCACTGTTCCGTAGTGGCCGTCGGAGGGCTTCCAGGCAAACCCATGAAGAGGTACAGGAAAATAAAGGTAAAGTAAATACGATCAAATCATGTGCTTTGGTTTGGTTTGAGTTGGGGGGGGCTCTCCACGTCGACCTTGCCTCTCTATTTATAGGGGCTTAGCTCCTAATCTAATCTGCTATTAATCCAGCCAGATAGAGATAAAGATTGAGCTGGAAACGCATACAACTCTATCTCTGCCGAGGTGGGCTTCGGCCAGGCCCGTCGAGGCCCGCTCCTCGGGCCGAAGCTTCGGTAGCGTGGGTCTCTGAAGGCTTCTCGCCGAAGCCCATGGGCTGGCTCGAGGCTTTTGGAGCCCATAGCTTGACGGACTTCGGCCCTATAGGGCTTCGTGCAGACCATGGACATGTGTATTTTCGGCCCAAATCACCACAATTGATATTTTGACAATCTAGCCATTAATGCCATTTTTTGCAATCAACAATATCTTTGAACGTCAACTCTTCAGAGAACCTCCCTGCCAGCTAGGATGGAAGACTTATCTTCTTTCTCATTAGATTAGTCTTTGACCATTTTAGCCCTATTAAGGGTACCGAATAGTTTCCACTATGTCGGTTGTAATAGAGGGGTAAAAAGGTCTTTTCCTTAAGATTTTTGCCTATAAATACCCCCCGTTTTACCCTATAATGATCATCGAATACTGAGTTATTCAATACACATCTTCGAACTGCTTCGAGCTCCGATCCAATTCGGAGGCTTGAAATAGTTCACTTCGCAAACACTTCTTTTGTTAGTTTCTAATCTATGAAAACCTGTTAGCGTAATCTTTTACACCAACAGCATGCATTTTCAGATTGTTGCAAACAAAAACAAAACCACATTTTCTAGTCGATAATCAATGTAAAACATGAGATGCAAAAGCTAACTGATATCTACCAAGATAAGCATTGTCCAGAACAAAGAGTTTCAGCAAACTTGTTATCTTTTTAATTTTCAGCCTTTTTCTTTTCATTTTTCCTTTTTTCCAGGGGTTGTTTGCATGTCAACCTTATGCTAACTGACCAAATCAAGCCTAGGCCAGAACAGGACCATCAGAAGATTAAGACATTGGTCTTGGCATACATTACAATGTCCTAGTTCATACCAAAGTGCTATGGTAAGCAGTCCAGAACAATGCAATGCGACACAACAAACCCACTTGGATCTTTTCAATTAAGCATAAAAGGCATGGATTTTTCATTTTTTTGATTTTAATCATTTTATAGCATATTTTCCATGTTAAAGCATTTAGATGTCCGAGTTGCATATCTACATCTAAGTAAGGAACTAACTACCAAGCATGTAAAAGATAGCAAAAGCATTCAACCTATACATGCTAGTTACCAGAAGAAATGGTGATCATTTTTCAATTTTAAAGCATAAAATCCATGCATATGATACATATGAGATATCATGTGAACTGAAGCAAAGCATGATCATCGATGTCATGCCCCGATTTAATAAATGAGGACCTTTATTGAAATTACATAGAAAATCAATAAAACAAGACGGTCATCATGCGACCACATACAATACGGGCAATCATCCACGGTTCGTAGACCGTATTAGTACAAAAGTGAATAAAGGTGAAGAGAAACTAATAAAACAAAGGGTCCTAGATGACCGCCTCGTTCCAGTCTTGCCTTGACTGGGTCGCTACTCCAGACCTTCATCCTCCTCGTAGTAGACGGGCTCTGGTGGTGTAAGTCAATGGGGGTGAGTATAAACGTACTCAGCAAGCCACCGGATGCAAATATAATGCAGAGTAATAACAAGGGAGATAGTGGCTAATTTTGCGGAAAAGCATAATTGTAAAGCAATTAAATGTGATCAAGTTATTAGTACTGAAATGTAAACATGTGTATGCATCATCATCTTCTAACTCGAGGGGTACAGTCAGCCCCACCTCGCTCGACAGTCCTTACATGCCATGAATAACTCAACCATTAAAACAATTGTAAACTAACTGCGATGAGTCACACAACCTGCCCTTGTCCGTGGGCTCGAAATTTTGAAATGATTGAATACTCTGATAAAAGGTGTACCACTGTACCCACAAGGCACGCACTCATCACTTACACCAAAGTGTAATGAGATGACCCATACCACGAGAACTCGTGCCAAAACCTTCCATATGGTCCTCCTCAACCCGACAGCACCCTCTTATGGGTTTCATATGGTGTCCCAACGTGTCGAGCCTCACCATACCCCCCCTTGAGCCACGTCGGTACAAGTCACCCGCAGGTTGCCCCTTGCTCCCTCCACTATGGTGCATCGAGTCGGATTGTTCCATACTTTCAGTTAGGACTTACCCATTAGACTTGTGGTTAGAACGGAAGTGCTTTGCAACAGATCCCGCAGACCGATCCTTATATTGCCCCAGGTGCAACCAACCAATGCCCTAGCTTGCACCTGGAACCCACCATACTTATAACATAGCCAACTCCACAGAGTCCAGAGACGAGAATAACGAGGAAATACATATAGTGGAATCCATCTATCTAGGACTCATTCTTTTTATCCTATAGCAGTTGTGTCGATACATTGGACACTAGCTAATATAATATTTGTAAAGTGACAAGGAGTGTAGGCTCAATAAGCATGACTTGGGTTTGCACACAAGGACGGGGATCTAATAAATATAAGTGTAGGGCTTGATATTTGACTAATGCAATATTATCCTATGAGTTATAGCGATAATTTATTAAAACATGGGCTCAATGATGATCAAAATGGGGGTTGTGACTTGCCTTGATCCGCAAATGGTGAAGGTGGAACCTCGGGGTAAAACTTGGGATCTTTGATGGCGTCGTAATCTTCTCGATACGGAAAATAAACACGACATTCAATAAACAATCCAAAAGTCACCAAAATTCATAACTTGCTCATTTTAACTCCAAATTTCACCATTCATTACTCAATAAATAATCAGGAAGACCCCTAAAAATTAATCTTTAGTATTCTTTCAGCATGACATCAGAATAAAGAGGATTAATTCCCCTTATATAAAACCATAAACTTGTATGTTTATACTTTGTGCTATTTGATTGTTTATTAAATGTTATGTTTGCTTTTTCCGTATCGAGAAGACTACGAGTACGTCGAGGAGCCTGAGTTATTCCTCGAGGTTCCACCATCACCATTTGCTGATCAAGGCATGTCACAACCCCCATTTTGATCATCATTGAGCCCATGTTTTAATAAATTATCGCTATAACCCATAGGATAATATTGCATTAGTCAAATATCAAGCCCTACATTATATTTATTAGATCCTTGTCCTTGTGTGCAAACCCAAGCCATGCTTATTGAGCCTTAACTCCTTGTCACTCTACTATAAAAATATTAGATAGTGCCCATTGTACCGGCACAACTGCTATAGGATAACAAGAATGAGTCGTAGATAGTTGGATTCTGTTATATGAATTTCCCCGTTATTCTCGTCTCTGGACTCTGTTGGAGTTGGCTATGTTATAAGTATGGTGGGTTCCGGGTGCAAGCTAGGGCATTGGTTGGTCGCACCCAGGGCACTATAAGTACCGGTCTGCGGGATCTGTTGCAAAGCACTTCCGTACCAACCACAAGTCTAATGCGTAAGTCCTAACTGAAAGTATGGAACAATCCGACTCGATGCACCATAGTGGAGGGGGCAAGGGGCAACCTGCGAGTGACTTGTACCGACGTGGCTCAAGGGGGGTATGGTGAGGCTCGACGCGTCGGGACACCATATGAAACCCATAAGAGGGTGTTGTCGGGTCGAGGAGGACCATATGGAAGGTTTTGGCACGAGTTCCCGTGGTATGGGTCATCTCGTTACACTTTGTTGTGAGTGATGAGTGCGTGCCTTGTGGGTACAGTGGTACATCTCTAATCAGAGTATTTAATCTTTTCAAAAAGCCGAGCCCACGATCAAGGGCGGGTTGTGTGACTACTCACAGTTAGTTTATAATTGTTTGAATGGTTGAGATATCCATGGCATGTAAGGACTGTTGAGCGAGGTGGGGCTGACTGTACCCCTCGAGTTAGAAGATGATGATGCATACACATGTTTACATTTCAGTACTAATAACTTGATCACATTTAATTGCTTTACAATTATGCTTTTCCGCAAAATTAGCCACTATCTCCCTTGTTATGACTGTGCATTATATTTGCATCTGATGGCTTGCTGAGTACGTTTGTACTCACCCCCGTTGACTTACACCACCAGAGCTCGTCTACTACGAGGAGGATGAAGGTCTGGAGTAGCGACCCAGTCAAGGCGAGACTGGAAGGAGGCGTTCATCTAGGAACCTTTGTTTTATTAGTTTCTCTTAACCTTTATTCACTTTTGTACTAATACGATCTACGAACCATGAATGATTGCCCGTATTGTACGTGGTCGCATTATTAACGTCTTGTTTTATTGATTTTCTATGGAATTTCAATAAAGGTCCTGATTTATTAAATCGGGGCGTGACAAGATGGTATCAGAGTCGACTTGACTGTAGGAAGCCAAACAGACCTGACCCTAGGACTTATATTAGCCATATTTTCTTACAAACTTACTTCACCTTTCATCTTCTGAAGTTTTCACAAAAATTTTCTCTCTTTTGTAGATGCTGGTCCATACCATGAGTGGGACTCTTCGCGACGAGGCCGGATTCATCCGTGAGCTTCGTATGCTCGTCGACTTCCTTGGATTCGTCCATGAGCCCGCGTTCCACGGGATCTTTCCTGATGCGAGCAAGAGCTATTGCGAGGTCACGGTTGTCATCCGCTCCTCGTCCATGCAACCTCCCTTCTAGACCCATGGAGTTGGAGGACCTTCGTTTGTGGTCGCCAGCCAGCGCGCTGCACTCCAGGACCTCACAGAGCTTCGACTAGTTTACGACTGCCACCTCCGCGACACCGTCTACCGCTTCATGCCCATGCGCACGCCAGGGAGACACCGCAACATCTACATCATCCCCCTCACTCACAGCAACTCCCCCATTGCCCACACCATGAGACTTTTGGAGGCCATGGACAACCTCCACATAGAGGCCATTCTCGACGCAAACAGCCAGCATGACACCATAGACTTCTACCACCATACCTCGGAGAATCTGAACCGCGAGAGTGCTGACCTTCATCGACAGGTCCAGCATAACCCTCAGTCGACCCTCAAGGTAGAGGAGTTGAGGCATCAGAACGAACTTCTAAGAACGAACTTCTACGCTAGGGCGCTCTCGTCACCACCCAGCTTCGCCACCAGATTGAGGAGTTGAAGAAGGATCTCGAGGAGGTCGCATCCCTTCCGCCCCGCAAGTGGAAATCACTTCGGATCCCCACCGTGAGGCCCAAGAGGATCTCCCGCTCCACCACCCCGACCATCTTCGCTGAGCCCGTGGTCGAGTCGTCCCCTGAGCTACCGTAGACGTAGTCTTTACGATTGATTGTTTCATTTTTACTATTTTTGATTGTAATGCCACTCATGTCAAATATAAGGAATGAGTGAAGGAGTAAATAAAAGACAATAAATGTAATCATAAGGATGACACATTTTTGAAATAAAACTTAGCATCATTCCCCCTAAGAAAGTGTTGTCTGTTTTGGAAACTTCAGGATGACTAACAGTCAAGGCTCTGATGCTCCCCAGAATGGAGGGGACAACGGTAATCTACCCCAATGAGGAGAGACTGGGCAGAGGCAAGCCCTAGTCACCAACCACCCTACACTGGCCGAGATGATGACCAACCAGAACCAGCTGGTAGCCGCACTACTAAACTAGATGCAATAGCAACAGCAGCAGATGCAAGAGCAGCAGGCTCAGTTTTTCCGCCTTCACCAACAGCAGCCGGAGATACCACGTCCTGCCACTCCTACTCCTGCCCCCGCCTCCTAGCTCTCGGAGTTTCTCCGAGTTCACCCTCCCACTTTCTCAAGCACCACAAACCTCATGGAGGCTGGTGATTGGTTGAGGACGATTGGGAAGAAGTTGGACCTCCTGACTTGTACCGAGCAGGAGAGGGTAGCCTTTGCTGCCCACCAACTACAGGGTCCTGCCACGGAATGGTGGGACAACTTGCGTGAGACTCTGCCCGAGGGACATGTCCACACTTGGGCCGAGTTCTCCACCGCCTTCCATGCAGCCCATGTCCCAGACGACATTATTGCCCAAAAACAACAAGAGTTTAGGGACCTGCAGCAGGGAAGCAGGTCCGTCACCGAATATCTTCATGAGTTCAACCGGCTGGCCTGGTATGTGCCTGAGGAAGTCCGTACTGATACGGCCAGGCAGTCAAAAATTCTCTAGGCGCTGAAGGACGAGCTTTCCCTTCAGCTTGTCTTCGGAGATTACGCCAACTTTCAAAAGTTGGTGAATAAAGCAATTATTGAGGAGACCCAACACAACAAGGTCGACCTTAAGAAGAAGAGAATGATCGCCTTCCGCCAAAACCAAGGAATGGCGCAGAGGCCCCACTTCACACCTCCCCCACTGGTGCCCCAATATCATCCACGCCCGGTGTATCGTCCAGCGCCACCCGCCGCCAACGCTAGAGGCAGACATCCTCGCCCCGCTCCCGCCGCGTCGGCCGCTCCACCCACCCCTGGAAAGAAAGCAGAGGTCCTGCGTGACAAGAACGGCAAGCCCGTGATCTGCTTCAACTGCCGCCAGGAGGGGCATTATTCTCACCAGTGCCCCCACCCCAAGTGTGCACAAGGAGGCGCGACCAACCCGGCAGTCCACGCTCGAGTCAACCACGTCTCCGCTAAGGAAGCCTAGGCCGCACCCGAGATCGTCATGGGTAAGTTCACGGTACATTCAGCCCTTGCAGGGGTATTATTTGATACCGGAGCTACGCACTCCTTTATATCAACAACTTTCATGGAGAAGAATAATTTAAATGTAAGTGAACTACCAACACCAGTATTAATAGCCACCCCTGGCAAACAAACTCAAGCCCATTCCTATAGTCCAAGGGTATGGGTAGATATCCAAGGCACAATATTCTGGGTTGACCCCATCCAAATAGAATGTCAAGGTTTGGCTCAATAAACACCAGGGTGTGATAAGGTGTGCCCGGAGACAAGTAACTATGACCAGTGAAGAAGGGACTGCTGTCACGTTTCAGATGCCAAGCCAGAAGTCCGCAAGACCGAGGCTACACCAGATTACTTTGGAGGAGATACCATTAGTCTGTGAATACCCGGATGTATTTCCAGAGGATTTACCAGGGATGCCACCCAAGAGAGATATCGAGTTCCGGATTGACCTAGTACCCGGAACTACTCCCATCTATAAGCGACCATACCGGATGGCCGCCAATGAGCTAGCTGAGATGATGTAGCAACTGGAAGATCTTGAGAAGAAGGGATACATCAGACCTAGCACATCTCCGTGGGGAGCCCCGTCATCTTCGTTGAGAAGAAGGAAGACAAGGCTAAGCGTATGTGCATAGATTATCGAGCCTTGAATGAGGTGACCATCAAGAACAAGTACCCGTTACCCATGATCGATGATCTATTTGATCAGCTGAAAGGAGCCACGGTGTTCTCCAAGATCGACCTGTGATCCGGATATCATCAGCTGAGGATTCGAGAGGAGGATATACCCAAGACGGCTTTTACCTCTCGTTATGGATTGTATGAGTGCACCGTTATGTCTTTTGGATTGACTAACACCCCGACTTTCTTCATGAATATGATGAATAAGGTGTTTATGGAATATTTGGACAAGTTCATCATGGTATTTATAGATGACACCCTCATCTACTCCAAGGACCAAAAGGAGCATGAGACTCACATTCGGTTGACCTTAGGAAAGTTACGGGAACATCAGTTATACGCCAAGTCCAGCAAGTGCATGTTTTGGACGGCAGAATCCAAGTTCCTTGGACACATCATCTCTGCACAAGGTAACGCAGTGGATCCTGCCACCGTGGAAGCAATTACGGATTGGCTGCCACCCACCAATGTATCAGAGAGAGGAAGTTTTCTCGGTTTGGCAGGTTACTATAGTCGATTCATCGAAAATTTTTCCAAGATAGCCAAGCCTATGACCAAGTTATTGCAGAAGGGAGAGAATTTTGAATGGACTACTGAATACGAGGAAAGTTTTCGCACCCTCAAGGCCCGGCTGGTGTCAGGACCCATACTGACCCTACCGGATATCAGGAAGGACTTCCATGTGTATTGCGACGCATCTCGCCAAGGATTGGGATGTGTACTTATGCAAGACGTAAAGGTTGTCTCATCCGCCTCTCATCAGTTGAGACCTCATGAGCTAAACTACCCGACACATGACTTGGAATTGGTCGCCGTGTGCATGCCCTTAAGATATGGAGGCATTATTTGGTCAGAAACCGCTACGAAGTCTTTACGGATCACAAGAGTTTGAAGTATATCTTCACGCAGCCAGATCTCAACCTCAGGCAAAGACGATGGATGGAATTAATAAAGGATTACGACTTAGGTATTCACTACCATCCCGGAAAAGCAAACACAGTAGCTGACGCATTCAGTCATAAGGGATACTGCACCACCATGGTGATTCAGGATCACGCGCCTTTTCTATATAAGGAAATGGAAAGGTTAAACCTCGGGTTAACCATAGGAGCATATCTAGCCACCTTGGAGAC
The DNA here is from genome assembly GCA_019279435.1 of Zizania palustris. Lineage (NCBI taxonomy): Eukaryota > Viridiplantae > Streptophyta > Magnoliopsida > Poales > Poaceae > Zizania > Zizania palustris. The sequence continues at coordinate 3,012,274 of JAAALK010000283.1, read as the reverse complement.
CCAACCAGTCCTATTCGAGCAGATCCGAGAGGCTCAGTTAGAAGACCCGGATATAGCCGCCATCAAGAAGAACATGAGACTGGGTAAGGCCCCAGGATTTTCAGAGGATGAGAATGGCACCATATGGTTTGGAACCAGGATCTGTGTGTCGGATAAACCGGAGATAAAGACCCTTATTCTAAGGGAAGCCCATGATACTCTATACTCCATCCATCCCGGGAGTACCAAGATGTACCAGGACCTGAAAAAACATTATTGGTGGGTTAGCATGAAGAAGGAGATTGCTCAGTTTGACGTGGAATGTGACACCTGCCGACGAGTGAAGGCCGAACATCAGAGACCCGCAGGGCTGTTACAGCCACTTAAAATTTCTTGAATGGAAATGGGAAGAGATCGGTATGGACTTCATCACCAAACTCCCAAAGACCCAACTTGGATATGATTCTATATGGGTAATCATTGACCGGATAACCAAAGTAGCTCACTTCATCGCCGTCAAGACAACCTTCAGTGGCCCTAAGCTCGCAGAGTTATATAAGGCCCGCATCGTGTGTCTTCATGGAGTACCAAAAAGATAGTCTCCGATAGAGGGAGTCAGTTTACGTCTCGATTCTGGAAAAACCTTCAAGAGGAGATGGGAATGAGATTAAACTTCAACACCGCATACCACCCTCAGACAGATGGACAAACTGAAAGGGTGAATCAGATATTAGAGGATATGCTTCGGGCATGCGTCTTGGATTTTGGAGGAGCTTGGGACAAGAGTTTACCCTACACCGAGTTTTGGTACAACAACAGCTATCAAGCTAGCCTTCAGATATACCCGTTCGAAGCCCTATATGGACAAAAATGCAGAATGCCTCTACTTTGGGATCAAACCGGTGAATCCCAGGTATTTGGAACGGATATCCTTTGGGAAGCTGAAGAGAAGGTACGAATTATCCGAGACCGACTCATGACAGCCTAATCTCGAGAGAAGAGCTATGCGGACAATCGTCGTCGAGATCTAGCCTTTGAAGAAGGAGACCATGTCTACCTCCGAGTCACTCCTCTCCGTGGCACTCAACGGTTTTAAAATGACAGGAAAGTTGGCACCTCGATATGTTCTACCTTTTCCTATTGTTCGACGCCAAGGCGAAGTCGCTTATTAGTTGGAGCTACCACCCTCATTGGCTGGGGTACATGATGTGTTTCATGTGTCTCAACTAAAGAAGTGCGTTCGAGTCCCAACAGAGCAAGTAGACCTGCAGTAGTTGGATGTTCAAGAGGATCTGACCTATGTGGAAAAGCCCGTCAAGATTTTGGAAGTAAAAGAAAGGATCACCAAAAGCCGAGTCATCCGCTTCTGTAAGGTTCAGTGGAGCAATCATCCAATAGAGGAAGCCACATGGGAAAAAGAGGAAGAACTCAAGGCACAACATCCTGAGCTATTCAAGGATTGATCCAAATCTCAAGGATGAGATTCCCTGTAAGGGGATAGGATTGTAACACCCCAAGATTTAAAAAGAAATAAAATAAAGGAAATTATTATTCAAAGCATTTCTGGAATTATTTATTAAAGAAAATCCTAAAAGAGCCCTATTAAAAGCCAAACAGGGAGAAATATTCAAATATGTACTTGAAAAATTTATGGAATAATCTAGAGGCCAAGACATAATTTTAAGAATTTTTACAAATTTTTATCAACAGTAATTCAACCCTTAAACAAATAAATGAATTACTGGAATTATTTTAAATCAGAAAAGCATTTAAATTCCTAATGGGCCTCAACCTCCAATTCACCTCTAGCCCGGCCCAACCCAACCGTGTGCCACCGACATGCGGGGTTCGCCTGTCGGCGCTCGCGCCCCCTCTCTCCTCTCCCGCCCGCGCCCTGCTCGACCCCACCTGGCAGCCACACCGGTGCACCTCTCTCTCTGGTCACCAGGGCCCGCTGGTCGGTGCTCTCTTTTCGGTCTGCCCGCTGACAGGTGGGACCCACCTGTCAGATTCGTCTTCTTCCTTGGCAAGGGATCCCCCCTCCTTTCCCGGCGATCCCTTTTTGTTTTCCACCGTCGGCCACCCGCGTTCACCTGGATTTGCTTCGGATCACCTTCCCCTACCGCCGACGACCTCCTTCCATCTAAACCCGACGTGGTTTACCGTATATAGAAGCTTGGCCGTGAGTTAGGAATCCCTCGCCGGAGATCATGGGAAGCCCTCGGTCGCCTTCCCGTTTTACGCCGGCGGGCCCCCTATTTAAACCCTACTCGAGCACCGCCAATTGCCCACACCACCTAAGCCCGAGCCATAGCTTTCAGAGCGCTCCCATTCGGTCTTCGGACTTTTCCTCCTGTCCCACCTCCGGCCGCCGCTCACCGTCGACTCCGACCCCCTCCAACCACGCCACTGCCACCGACGGGATCCTCGTCGATCACCCGTCCTCGGCCACCCCTCGATTGGTCGTGAAGACCCCCGTATCACCGTCGCCGTCGAGCACCCGAGGAGCCCTCACCGTCTACCCTCATCGCCGGTCGCCGTCCGTCGCCCATCGTCGTCGTCGAAGGTACTGTCGTGACCATTGTCCTCCCCTCTTTCCATTTCCGGCGAGATCTAGGCCCTTAGGCCCTCGCCGCTGCCGTCGCCGCCGCACCCGAGCCCTGTCGTCGCAGGAGACGAAGGGTAAAGTACCCTTAGCGCTCATGCCATGCCGGACGCAATCTCAGTTGTCCGATCCGGGATGGAGGGATATGATTATAACCCGCATGGGTTTAATCTGGGCCATCCATCCGGTCAAACCGGTATAGAGCCATCTGGGCCGTTGATCGCTATTTAAAAGTGTTGGCGTAAAAGTTACACCAACATGGCTTCGGAGCATGAGTGCTACGAGAGCAGTTACGGAGCGTGAACGTCGTGCGGTCGGTTACGAAGTGTGAACGTCGTGCGGGCGGTTACGAAGTGTGGACGTCGTGGGGTGCCGTCAATATGACCGTTACGGCGCAAATAGCCGTTACCCTCTGTAAAAAAAGAAGTAACGGTCGATTTCTTCAGCGGTTGCACGCCGTTTCACTTTCCAACCCCACCTATCAGCGACGGAAGCCGAACCTGCAGTGTGAAACTTCTCGAAGAGCAGTATAGATTGTGTGGTTATAAAAGGGGGAGAAAGGGATTACTGGAAATTTTTTACCGCATTCACCGTTCTTGCAATTCACCTTTCCCCTCAACCTTCTGCCCCTTCGAGCACTTGAGCGTAATGGCGAGAACCAGCCACACCACTCCTTTGGCGGCCATCACTATGGCGCAGCGGCAGGCATGGGCGGCATCAGCAGCCACGACAATGGCGGGGGGCCCGGGCGGCGGTTGGCCCAAGAACCCTCGGGCGCTCCGTCCGCCCTCCAAGAAGAAGATGGCCCAGAGCTTCGTTATTGGTCAGTCAGTGAGCACAGCGGAGTCCATCGAAGAGGCAGTAGATGGGAAGTTGGGAGCCGGAATGAGGACTCGTGTTCCCGGGACAGAGTCGACTCCACGACCTCGGCGCGGAGAAGTGGTAGTCTTCGAGGCATTCTTCGAGGCTGGCCTGGGGCTACCAGCCGTGGATTTCCTAGCAGAGGTACTAGACATGTTCCACATTACTCTGCCTCAGTTGTCCCCCAACGCAATCGTCCGCCTGGCCGTCTTTGAGTGGGCTCTTCGGGCGGAAGGGTGCGAAGGGCGCTCCGAAATCTTCGCAGCAACCCACGAAGCTATCTGCCAGCCGAAGCCTCAAGATGGGCCCGGAGACTCGAAGGTGACAGTGGCTTTCGGCAGTGTCAATTTTCAGCTACGGCGGGAGCACGCTCTTCATTTCCCTGCGAAGGCCATAAACGATCGATGGTATACAAATTGGATACTTCGGTGGTTTTACGCCGAAGTAGGAGAAGACTCCCCCCTTTCGGGCCCTCTTCAAGAAATTTGGTTCCGGAAGGAAGCGGACATCTCCCCGAATCCTAGCCTGCTCACGATGAGGCTAGGGTTGCTGGCTTCTGTGGCTCGTCGTATGAGCATGCGAGACCTGGCCGAAGAGTTCGTAGGCCTTCGGATCTCACCCCTCGGGGCCAGTTGGCCAATCTCCATCCCGCGAGCCTCGGAGGGGGACCTCCGAAACATAGGTACGTCCTTCTCCCGCGGCATCATTTTATATGAACACATTAATTATACTTATGCTTCTTATACCTTTTCCTTTTCAGCGGCGCCTCTGGCCTTATCTCCGGACGACATAGTCCGGGCTACCGAGCGAATTCTCGGAGCCCCTTCGGTAGCCGAGAGGCAGAAGAGGCTGGAACTGGTAGGGAGTTGGGAGCGCTCGAACAGGGTGTGGAGAGCCCTCGGCATGGAGCCCCCGCCGCTTCCCGACTTCGCCCCGGCTGGAGCGGCGGCTCGCAAGAGGAAAGCAGCGGCCGAGCCCTCTAAAAAGGCTGGCAAGCAACCCGCTCAGAAGAGGGCGGTGAAGCAGCCTTCTCACTTGACGCCTGCTTCGTCTTCTTCGTCGCCGGACGAGCGGAGCCCCACTCCCGAAGAGACAGAAGACTCCGGAGGCGCCACAGCGAAGGCTTTCGAAGATTACCTTCTGATCGACGAAGACATGGGGGAGGTCCCCACAACCCTCCCCGACAGGGAGGATGTTGACGTCACCCTTCTGACTCCTCCTGCGCCTGTCAACGTGCAAGTAGAGTCAAACTCTCCCTCCGGCTTGCCTGCACCCGAAGGGGTTTCAGCGGAGGTTGTGGCCCCGACGGACGAGACCGAGGTCAGGACTTCGGGGGATGACTTCGACAACATCCTCCGGATGTACGAAGTCCTGGAGGATCCGGCGATCCTTCCTCAAACGGCTCTTGGAGGTATTTTCCCAGAACTCTTTCTTTTTTCATCGGCATTTGCTTGCTATCTGCAGAATATGTTAATTAACCTTGATAATTGAAACAGGTACCTCTTCGGGTATCGAGGCTTCGGCGGTGCCCGACGTCCCTACTTCCTCGGAGACAGTCACCCGGGTGGACCCTCCGGCTCCTCTGGGGGCTCCGAGCCCGGTGACAGAGAACGTATCCTTCGGAGCGGACGATGTGCTCCCTGGGACAGAATTGGCTCCGGCCGTGGCGACCTCGACTACTGACGGCGCCTCCGACAACGTGGTTCCAGCCGGAGGTGTGGCGGCCGAAGGTCAAGATGTTCTTGCCTCTCCCCCTTTCGTGCCGGGGAGGGGTAAGAGTATTTCCAGCTTGGGCCTTCGGGTTGATCAAGCAGCGCCCTCCGTCGGCAACTCAGAGGACGAAGCTGCCGAGGACGACGCCCGGGCCTTGTCTTGGCTCCCTCTTCTGGCTCCTTTCTTGGAGCATCGGAGCGGCCTTCGAAGGCTACTGGAGCCCCTGGCTGAGAAAAGCCAGGATATTGCCAATTCGGAGTTGATCTCCGCTTTGAGCGAAGTTAGGGCTTCGAGCCTCAACACGGCCGTCGAAAGGGCTGCCCTTCAGGTATGCAAAAGACACCGCAGTTGTTTGTATTTTAATGATCAAAGCTTCTTTACTTACCTTGTTTCCCTTGCAGCAATTCGCCCTTGCTAGAGCGGCAGCGACTTCCAGTGAGGTCGAAATTAACCGACTTAACCGGAAGGTTACAGCTCTTCAAACAGCCCTCGATGAATCCACCGGGAGGTCTCTCCGGCTGAATGAGGAACTCTTGGAAGAACGGAAGGCCAAGGCCGCGTCTGACGAAGCCTCTGAAGCCCTCCGCTCTCATGCCGAAGAAGCCGAAGCTGAACAAGTGGTTCTCCGTGCGGAGGTCGAGAAGCTTCGCCAGGATGCAGCGGCTTCGAACGGCCGTATGGTTGAACTTCAAGAGGCTCTTAGCCAGGTAATGGCTCAGAAGAGTTCCCTGATGCTCCGGGTGGCCGCGTTGGACGCAACGGTTGCAAGCCTGGAAGCAGTAGATAAAAAGAATTCCAGTACTGCTGACCGTACCTTGGAAGCTCTTCAGGGTACGTTAGAGTACTTTGGCACCATGTGCCCTTCAACTTCTGCTGCAACCTTCGAGCCGCTCGACCGGAAGCTGACGAGGATCCAGGTAGCTTCGTCGCTGATGAAGAATTCCGGGGTACGGTATGGAGAGATCTCCGGACAGTGCGCCGGCATCGGGGTTCTTCGCCACCTCGAAACTCTTCGGGTTCCCCTTGCTCCGGTTGGTGGTTCGTCTCCTGGAGGCTTCGCGGATGATGACCTGCTGCGGCCGTCTCCGGAGGTGGCTTCGGCGTGGGAAGCTTTCCGATCAGTATGGAAGGCGGACCACAAGGTTGCTGCTGAGGCTTGGATCGACGAGGCCCGCCGGCAAAAGCAGGCTCAGACGAAGCCACCACTCCCGACTTCGCCAGCGCCTTCGGTCCCAGCTCCGCCAACCGACCCGCAGGTCTAGCTGCTTAGGGCTGTTGTGTACCTGTGGTCTTGTAAACTTTGTTTAATTAATGAGAAAGTTATAAACAGTACTTGTCTTGGGTGTTCTTCTCTTTTTTAGGTTCTGTCATGCCCTTCGAGCCCTGACTTCGTACTTTTGGAAACTACTGCCGAGCTTCGAAAGGAGTGGGCAGTTCTTGAGAGTTTGAGGCCTTATCGCCGCTCTCGCTTTTCTGTTCCTCGCGGAGACGGGGGGGAAGTTACCCTTGAAGTACGAAGGGATGTTTTGTCTTACATTAAAGAGGAAGAACGGGAAGGGGGGTCTTCGTCCTCCGAGCCTGTTGACTGGTCCGATTCGGAGTACCAGGCTGGAAACCTTGCCGAGGCTGGCTCTGAAAGGCTCTTGACGTGGGCCGAACTTCAAGAGGAGCAGAAGAAGCTGCGAGCCTCGAAGAAAAAGAGAAGTTCCCGGCCTAAAAAGACTTCAAGCTCCGAAGGGCAAAGTAGCCGTAGGGGTAGCTCTAGGGGTCGAAAGGGCCTCCGTTTTTATTTGGGTCTAGATAGCAATTTTTCCTGATGTATGAATATAATATTTTAATGCGGAATGCTTCGACAGCATGCTGTGTGACTCCTATCCTCCTACCCCTCTTGTGGGTGGCGGAGCTTTTATCTTATATAATGGTTCGGTAGGCACAATGATTGCTCGAGCACCTGTATGCTTCGAATTTTTGCACATGTCACCATCGATAAGTTAGACAAAAAATTTAAAGTCCTTAGACCCTTCTACGGATCCTAACAAGCCGGAGCCTGGAATCCGTAGGTTGGCCACCTACGGCTCTTTTACAGATACTTCGCACCCGGAGGCTTGAAATTCTGTTTTGTTTAAAGTCCTTAGACTCTTCTACGGATCCTAACAAGCCGGAGCCTGGAATCCATAGGTTGGCCACCTACGGCTCTTTACAGATACTTCGCACCCGGAGGCTTGAAATTCTGTTTTGTTTAAAGTCCTTAGACTCTTCTACGGATCCTAACAAGCCGGAGCCTGGAATCCGTAGGTTGGCCACCTACGGCTCTTTTACAGATACTTCGCACCCGGAGGCTTGAAATTCTGTTTTGTTTAAAGTCCTTAGACTCTTCTACGGATCCTAACAAGCCGGAGCCTGGAATCCGTAGGTTGGCCACCTACGGCTCTTTTACAGATACTTCGCACCCGGAGGCTTGAAATTCTGTTTTGTTTAAAGTCCTTAGACTCTTCTACGGATCCTAACAAGCCGGAGCCTGGAATCCGTAGGTTGGCCACCTACGGCTCTTTTACAGATACTTCGCACCCGGAGGCTTGAAATTCTGTTTTGTTTAAAGTCCTTAGACTCTTCTACGGATCCTAACAAGCCGGAGCCTGGAATCCGTAGGTTGGCGGAGCCACTGAACCAATGGTTCGCAGCAAGCCCCTTGGGTTTTTTCGAAAAATGCTTGGCTCTGCTAGCATCACCGACCTCCGAATGCGTCCATCCGGAGGGTTTGATGTTCGAAGGGCAAAACAAATCTCAACCCCTTAGCTTTATTTATAAAAGGAGTGTTACAAGTGATTACAAGGAAGCCTTAAGCATAATATCTCTTAAGGTGCTCCGCATGCCACGCATGTTTCAACTCTTCTCCTTCTAAATTAGCTAATTTAAACGAGCCGGGGCGACCTGAGCGTAAGATAACATATGGTCCTTCCCATTTGTTTCCTAGCTTCCCCGGAGCTATTACATTTCGTAATACTAGATGACCTGGTTTTAACTCAGTTAATTTGACTTTCGGGTCATACCATTTCTTTGTGTGCTCTTGGTACTTCGTCAGGTTGGCGACAGCTCGAAGCCTTGTTTCTTCCGACAAGTCTATTGAAGCACTCCGATCATCTTCGTCTTCGTGCTGAATTACGCGAAGTGACTCCCCTTTGAGCTCCGTAGGGGTCATGGCTTCGTCTCCGAAGAGCAACCTGAATGGCGTGAAGCCGGTTGATCTAGTTTGCGTGGTTCGGATAGACCATAGAATTTTGGGTAGCTCTTCGACCCATAGGCCCTTGGCCAATCCGACGATTCGGCGATTTAACCCGGAGAGGATATTCCCGTTGGCTCGCTCGACGGCTCCGTTGGATTGCGGATGTCGCACTGCTGCGAAGCATAGCTTAATGCCCAGTTCTTCACAAAATGTTTGGAAGGTATCAGCTTCGAACTGGGTCCCATTATCCACCGTTAATTCTCTGGGGACTCCGAACCTGCATATAATATTCTGCCAGAAGAACCTTTGCACATTCTTTGATGTGATGGCTGTTAACGGTTCTGCTTCCACCCATTTTGAGAAGTATTCTATTGCTACGACCGCAAATTTCAATCCGCCTTTTGCTGGTGGGAAAGGGCCTATGAGGTCCATGCCCCATCTAGCCATCGGCCATACTGGGGCAATAACATGGAGTTGAGCTGGCGGGCGATGGCTCCTTCGGCCCATCCATTGGCAGCCTTGGCACGTCCGAACTAGGTCTTCGGCGTCTCTGACGATCGTCGGCCAATAAAAACCTTGCCGGAGCGTCTTGCCTGCTAGTGCTCTGGGAGCTAGATGACTTCCGCACAGCCCCTCGTGGATGCCTCGAAGTATGTCTTGTCCTTCAGGTTGAGAGATGCATCGAAGCAGTGGTGAGCATACTCCGGCTTTATATAGTACTTCCCCAATAAGTTTGTAATTCCGAGCTCTCGTTTGCACTCTTCGAGCTTCTTGGCCTTCCGGAGGGTCATTGCTACCTTGCAACATAGTTATTATTGGAGTTCGCCAATCCGTAGCTTCAATACACATTACTTCTGACGAGGGTATTTGGTCAGCTGCTGGCTGCTCTAATTCTTCATAGAAAGCGCCCTCCGGGAGGTCTACTGCTCCTGCTGCGGCCTTCGCAAGAATATCTGCAAGTTGATTTTCTGCCCGCGGTATGCTTCGAACTGTAAACCCTTTGAATGCTGCTTCTGCCTTGCGGATTTCTTGAAGGTATTGCGCAAGATGTGGGTTTTTCGCTTGGAAGCTTTTATCAATATGTCCCGCGACGACTTGGGAATCTGTCTTGATCATTATCCTTGTAGCTCCGAGTGCTTTAGCCTTTCGGAGGCCTAGCAAGATTCCTTCATACTCGGCGACGTTATTAGTGGTTCGAAAGTTAAGCCTTGCAGAGTACATTGCCTTTTGTCCTGACGGTGAGAAGATTACTGCCCCTGCTCCGGCACCTGATGCTTGATAGGCCCCATCGGAGAATATTGTCCAGAAACCGTCGGAGGGTTCTTCCGGAGTCCATACTGCAGATGGAGTCCACTCTGCTACGAAATCTGCTATAATTTGAGATTTAACGGCCGTCCTTGCTGTGAAGGAGATTTCGAAGGGTGCTAACTCTACTGCCCACTTTCCAACCCTGCCTGTGGAATCTTTGTTTCGGAGCATATCTCCAAGAGGATACGATGTGGGGACAATAAGGTTATGCGCCAAGAAATAATGCCTTAGCTTTCGTGAGGCCATTACTAAAGCATAAGCAAACTTTTCAAGCTCGGAGTATCTGATCTTGGCTCCTGATAATGCCTCCGAGACAAAATAAACTGGGTTTTGTACCAGCTTGTCCTTGAGCTCGACTTCTCGGACTAGTACTGCGCTTACTGCTGACCCTGTCGCTGCAAGGTATAAAAGCAATGTTTCCCCTGGAAGAGGAACAGTTAAGGTTGATAATGTTCCAAGGTAGGCTTTTATCTCTTCGAAGCTCTTTTGGCACTCCGGCGTCCAGCTGAAGCTTTCGGAGCCTTTGAGTGCCTTGAAAATTGGGAGGCTTCGCTCTGCCGATCTGGACAGGAACCTGCTGAGTGCTGCTAGCCTTCCTGCTAGCTTCTGTACTAGCTTCTGTACATTTTTCGGGATTGAGGCGTACTCCACATGCTCGGAGGCTCTCAAAAGTTTCATCTAAGTCTATGCTATGCTGATGCTTTTGAGCACTTTTTATTACAATATCGTCCATGTAGGCTTCGACATTGCGGCCTATCTGATGGCCTAAAGCTTTAGCTATTAAGCGAGAAAAAGTGGCTCCGGCATTCCGTAAACCAAACGGCATTCTTACATAGCAGAATACTCCTAAAGGAGTTATGAAACTTGTCTTGGCCTCGTCTTCTTTCTTCAGCCATACTTGATGGTACCCGGAGTATGCATCGAGGAAGCTTAATAGTTCGGAGCCGGCTGTGGAATCTATTAATTGATCTATTCGGGGCATTGGGTAGGGGTCTCGCGGGCATGCTTTATTTAGTGATGTGAAGTCAATACACATGCGCCATTTGCTGGAATCCTTCTTCCTTAAAAAGACAGGGTTGGCCAACCACTCGGTATGGGCCACTTCCCTGATAATGCCAGCTTTTAACAATTTTTCCACTTCGGCCTTGGCTAAATTTGCTCTTTCTGTTGATAGCTTCCGGAGCCCCTGGCGCACTGGCTTGGCCTTCGGGTTGACGAGCAGACTGTGCTCGATGATGCTTCGGTCGACCCCCGTGATATCTTCGTCGGTCCAAGCAAACATGTCTAAATTCTTCTTGACGACTTCTTCTAATGAGGCTGTTATCTCCGGAGATAGCCCCTTGCCGAATTTTATTGGGTATTCTTTGCCGTCTTCTGAAATTATTCTTGTCTCGACATCACCCTCCGGGCTTGGTTTGAGCGAGGATCCCTTCGGGGGGCTCAAGGCTTCTGGTACTTCTTCGACGCTCTCCGCCACATTGTGCACTTGTCGAGGGTCCAATGGCTGCCCGTGGCCATATTCTGTCCTTCTGGCTATAGCTTGGTCTCCTGAAATAGTGAGCACTCCACCTTGTGTGGGCATTTTGAGACAAAGGTAGTTGTGATGAGCTATAGCCCCGAATTGGTTTAACATCCCTCGTCCGAAGATAGCATTGTAGGCGTAGGGGGCATCCACCACGTCGAAAATCACCTCCTCTACTCGGGCCAGCGGCCCCTCTCCGAAGGCAACCTCGAGGCCTATTTGGCCGAGGGCATCGAGAGGCGGTCCTGAGAACCCTTGAAGTGGCCGGGCTGCAGGGAGTAGATGCTTCCGGGGTATGCACATCTGGTCGAAGGCTTGAACAAAGAGTATATCTGCGGAGCTTCCACCGTCCACCAGGATCCTCCGAACATCAGCCCCTGCTATATCAGCAGAGATGACTAATGGGTCAGCATGGGGAAACTTCACCCCTACTGCATCGCTGGCTGTGAATGAGATGGGTACACGGGACCATTCTGGCATCCCTTCAGCGGAACATGAAGTCCCAATGTGCCCAACTTCTCGGACGTACTCACGGCGCTGTCTCTTGGACATGCTGCCGAGGGTCCCCCCTCCGGAGATGGGTAGGACCACTCTTTTGCCGCGGTCTTGCGGATCTTCGTGCCTTGGTGGTGGCATAATACTGGCCACCGGTAGCCGTATAGGGGCTTCGAGGGCACCGGCTCGGGCCACAGTTTGGACAGGCTCCGATCGTGCCGCAGGTGGAACCCGGTCCGAAGTACCCCTCCTGGTATTTCGGTCAATGTATTCACCCCGAAGGGTTAATATCGTCTTGCAGTCCTTCGTGTCATGGCTTCTATTATCGCCATGCACGCAGCAAAAATGACTCTGGCGCCTTCCAGGCACCCTTTCTTGAGGTACTGACGGCCCAGCCTTAAAATTTTTTACCTGCTGGAAACTGGCCGGTGCCTTCGAAGCTGAAGGTGCAATATTTAGCACTTCCGAACGGAAATGCTTTTTTCCTCGCCTATACTCGCTAGGGCGGCTGTCTTGTGGAGGTTGTGGCGGAGCGGTAGCCTCTGGCTCCCTTTTGACTTCCCGGAGGGTGGGTAGTGCTGCCTCAGCTCGCCGAAGGCATCCTTCCTCTGCCTTGGCATATTGCTCGAAGTATGCCATGAGCTGTGCTATGGATGTTACCGGCTTCCGATGGAGTTTGCTGAGGAGGTCGGGGTTCAGCACCCCTTCTCGGGCAGCATCAACTACCGAAGAGGTAGTAAGGCCCTTGATCTGTGACTTGGTGTGGGCGAAGCGTGTAAAGTATTCTCGGAGGGTTTCTCCTTCCCGCTGCTTTACTTGGAACAAACTTCCCGTGGACATCGGGGCCACGAAAGTGCCTTGGAAGTTGCTCACGAACTTCTTTTTGAGTAGTTCCCATGACTTGATCGATCCTGGTTTTAGGGACCAGAACCACCGGAGTGCCACACCTTCGAGAGCAAGTGGGAAGCATTTTGCCATGGTGCTTCGTACCCCTCCGCTTGCTTCTATAGCTAGGGCGTACGAGCGGGCGAACTCCCCGGGGTCCGACCCCCCGGAGTACTTGTGCAGCTTCGAGGCCTTGAACTTGGGGTCGAAAGGCACTCTCTGTAGATCAGGGTGCAGTGGAGACTCATTGTCGAAGGATGCATTCTCGGCCTCTTCCTGGACTTGTATAACTTCTGGGGGGTTGTGGCCTCCATCGTCTGGAGGCCCTCTTGGAGTTTCAGTGGAGGCTTGAGTGCGGAGTCTGTCGGCGGCTTCCTGCCTCCATCTGGACACCTCCTCCTGAAGCCTGGCTAGCTGCGTAGCCTCGGTCTCAGGAGGGCCTTCGTCTTCGTCGGAGGGAACTTCAGGGTCTCGGCTTGCTGCGTAGTCGGTCTGAAGCATTGTAGGGGGGGGTAGAGGGCCCCGGGGCGCTTGACGCCCATCGGTTCCGGCAGGAACCGTCGGATTAGCTGAGGGTCCGGCTCCGTTGGTCTGAGGGGACCTTCGAAGGGGACCTGTAGCCTGACCACGCTTCGGAGGCATGGTTAGTCGATGAGGTGTCTTGGAAATGGAAGGCTTCGAACGACTCGGGGGGGTCGAGGGAAGACCTTCGGGCTGCACTAAGAAGCCCTTAACTGAAGGGTGCGCGGAATCTCACGATTCCGAGGCTCCCCCCGTAAGTTTTCTTCAGAGTGCAGTTAGCAGTAGAGAACAAGCTTTTAGAACTTGGATCCCCACGGACGGCGCCAACTGTTGGCGTAAAAGTTACACCAACAGGTTCTTAGTAGTTAAGAACAAACAAACAAGAGGTTTGTGCTTTTAGGACAAACTTGAGCCTCCGTAAAGGATAACAACTCAAGAGGTCCGAATGTATGTGTTTGAACCACTGGTTCTGGATCCTTCTTACAAGGTACAAAGGGGGGTATTTATAGGGAGAAAGGCTAAAGGAATAGACCTATTTACCCTTATATTACAAATGACCTTCAGTATTATAAATAAGGTTATACACGGTAAAGTGTTGCAGGGTAGATGGATAACCAGGGCGTCCAATCAGTCACGTCTTCCTGCTTCGAAGCCTCCTTTCTCCTTTCGGAGGGTCCTCCGAGACTTCGCATCGTGGCACCCTTCGACCGTGCTGACGTATCTTCGAGCATTAGTCGACCATCTTCGGGGCCTTCTTAGAGCCTACGGAGGGTTAACCTTTAAGTCGTGGAAATGAAGTAATTTCCCCCAACAAAAAGATTGACTCAATCCTGTGCGTCCACGTCATATTGGTTCACGAGATCTAATCGTGGTCGTCCAATTTCATTTAACCCTCCCGCCTCGCATCTGGCCGCTGGATCCAGATCCAACGGTCCAGATCGATCTGGTCCACGTGCATAGTAACGCGGTTCACCGTGGGCCTGTCTCACCGTGGACTAAATCCCGTTTTCTGTTTAAATAAAATTCCAGAAAATGATTTAAACTTCCAAAATTCATAACTTGCTCATTCTAACTCCAAATTTCACCATTCAAATTTTATTAAATTCAGAATTTTATTCTCTACATATTAATGCCATAAAAACAGTATGTTATTATTTCCCAAAACAATCTTATTAATTAAATGAATAAAAATACCTTTAGGAATAAAATTCATTACTCAATAAATAATCAGGAAGACCCCTAAAAATTAATCTTTAGTATTCTTTCAGCATGACATCAGAATAAAGAGGATTAATTCCCCTTATATAAAACCATAAACTTGTATGTTTATACTTCGTGCTATCTTGATTGTTTATTAAATGTTATGTTTACTTTTTCCGTATCGAGAAGACTACGAGTACGTCGAGGAGCCGGAGTTATTCCCCAAGGTTCAACCATCACCATTTTCTGATCAAGGAAAGTCACAACCCCCATTTTGATCATCATTGAGCCCATGTTTTAATAAATTATCGATATAACCCATAGGATAATATTGCATTAGTCAAATATCAAGCCCGACATTATATTTATTAGATCCCCGTCCTTGTGTGCAAACCCAAGCCATGCTTATTGAGCCTTAACTCCTTGTCACTCTACTATAAAAATATTAGCTAGTGCCCATTGTACCAGCACAACTACTATAGGATAACAAGAATGAGTCGTAGATTGTTGGATTCTGTTATTTGAATTTCCCCGTTATTCTCGTCTCTAGACTCTGTTGGAGTTCTCTATGTTATAAGTATGGTGGGTTCCGGGTGCAAGCTAGGGCATTGGTTGGTCGCACCCTGGGCATTATAAGGACCGGTCTGTGGGATCTATTGCAAAGAACTTCCGTACCAACCACAAGTCTAATGGGTAAGTCCTAACTGAAAGTATGGAACAATCCGACTCGAAGCACCATAGTGGAGAGGGCAAGGGGCAACCTGCGGGTGACTTGTACCGACGTGGCTCAAGGGTGGGTATGGTGAGGCTCGACGCGTCGGGACACCATATGAAACCCATAAGAGGGTGCTGTCGGGTCGAGGAGGACCATATGAAAGGTTTTGGCATGAGTTCCCGTGGTATGGGTCATCTCGTTACACTTTGGTGTAAGTGATGAGTGTGTGCCTTGTGGGTACAGTGGTACAACTCTGATCAGAGTATTTAAACTTTTCGAAAAGCTGAGCCCACGTTTAATTGCTTTACAATTATGCTTTTCAGCAAAATTAGCCACTATCTCCCTTGTTATTACTCTGCATTATATTTGCATCTGGTGGCTTGCTGAGTATGTTTGTACTAACCCCCGTTGACTTACACCACCAGAGCCCGTCTACTACGAGGAGGACGAAGGTCTGGAGTTGCGACCCAGTCAAGGAGAGACTGGAAGGAGGCGTTCATCTACGAACCGTGAATGATTGCCCATATTGTACGTGGTCGCATGATGAACATCTAGTTTTATTGATTTTCTATGGAATTTCAATAAAGGTCCTGATTTATTAAGATATGGAGGCATTATTTGGTCGGAAACCGCTGCGAAGTCTTTACGGATCACAAGAGTTTGAAGTATGTCTTCACGCAGCCGGATCTCAACCTCAGGCAAAGACAATGGTTGGAATTGATAAAGGATTACGACTTAGGTATTCACTACCATCCTGTAAAAGCAAACGTGGTAGCTGACGCATTAAGTCGTAAGGGATACTGCACCGCCATCATGATTCAGGATCACGCGCCTTTGCTATATAATGAAATGGAAAGGTTAAACCTCGGGTTAACCACACGAGCATATCTAGCCACCTTGGAGACCCAACCAATCCTATTCAAGCAGATCCGAGAGGCTCAGTTAGAAGACCCGGATATAGCCGCCATCAAGAATAACATGAGAAAGGGTAAGGCCCAAGGATTTTCAGAGGACGAGAATGGCACCATATGGTTTGGAACTAGGATCTATGTGCCTGATAAACCGGAGATAAAGACCCTTATTCTAAGGGAAGCCCATGATACTCTATACTCCATCCATCCTGGGAGTACCAAGATGTACCAGGACCTGAAAGAACGTTATTGGTGGAATAGCATGAATAAGGAGATTGCTCAGTTTGTCGCGTAATGTGACACCTGCCCACGAGTGAAGGCAGAACATCAGAGACCCGCAGGGCTGTTACAACCACTTAAAGTGCCTGAATGGAAATGGGAAGAGATCGGTATGGACTTCATCACCAGACCCCCAAAGACCCAACTTGTATATGATTCTATATGGGTAATCATTGACCGACTAACCAAAGTAGCTCACTTCATAGCCGTCAAGACAACCTTCAGTGGCCCTAAGCTCGCAGAGTTATATAAGGCCCGCATCGTGTGTCTTCATGGAGTACCCAAAAAGATAGTCTCCGATAGAGGGAGTCAGTTTACGTCTCGATTATGGAAAAACCTTCAAGAGGAGATGGGAACGAGACTAAACTTCAACACCGCATACCACCCTCAGACAGATGGACAAACTGAAAGGGTGAATCAGATATTAGAGGATATGCTTCGGGCATGCGTCTTGGATTTTGGAGGAACTCTGGACAAGAGTTTACCCTACGCCGAGTTTTCGTACACCAACAGCTATCAAGATAGCCTTCATATTTCCCCGTTCGAAGCCCTATATGGACGAAAATGCATAACACCTCTACTTTGGGATCAAACCAGTGAATCCCAGGTATTTGGAACGGATATCCTTCGGGAAGCCGAAGAGAAGGTACGAATTATCAAAGACCGACTTAAGACAACCCAATCTCGACAAAAGAGCTATGTGGACAATCGTCTTCGAGATCTAGCCTTTGAAGAAGGAGACCATGTCTACCACCAAGTCACTCCTCTCCGTGGCACTCAACGGTTTAACATGAGAGGAAAGTTGGCACCTCGATATGTTGGACCTTTTCCTATTGTTCGACGCCAAGGCGAAGCCGCTTATTAGTTGGAGCTGCCACCCTCATTGGCTAGGGTACATGATGTGTTTCATGTGTCTCAACTAAAGAAGTGCCTTCGAGTCCCAACAGAGTAAGTAGACCTGCAGCAGTTGGATGTTTAAGAGGATCTGACCTATGTGGAAAAGCCTGTCAAGATCTTGGAAGTAAAAGAAAGGATCACTAGAAGCCGAGTCATCCGCTTCTGTAAGGTTCAGTGGAGCAATCATCCAATAGAGGAAGCCACATGGGAAAAGAGGAAGAACTCAAGGCACAACATCCTGAGATATTCGAGGATTGATCTGAATCTCGAGGACGAGATTCTCTGTAAGGGGGATAGGATTGTAACACCCCAAGATTTAAAAATAAATAAAATAAAGGAAATTATTATTCAAAGAATTTCTGGAATTATTTATTAAAGAAAATCCTAGAAGAGCCCTATTAAAAGCGAAAAAGGGAGAAATATTCAGAATATGGACTTGAAAAATTTATGGAATAATCTAGAGGCCAAGACATAATTTTAAGAATTTTTACAAATTTTAATCAACAATGATTCAACCCTTAAACAAATAAACGAATTAATGGAATTGTTTTAAATCAGAAAAGCATTTAAATTCCTAATGGGCCTCAACCTCCAATTCACCTCCAGCCCGGCCCAACCCAACCGCGTGCCACTGACATGCGGGGTCCGCTTGTCGGCGCTCACGCCCCCTCTCTCCTCTCCTGCCCGCACCCTGCTCGGCCCCACCTGGCAGCCACACCGGTGCACCTCTCTCTCTCTAGTCACTAGGGTCCGCTGGTCGGCGCTCTCTTTTCCGTCCGCCCGCTGACAGGTGGGACCCACTTGTTAGATTCGTCTTCTTCCTTGGAAAGGGATCCCCCTTCCTTTCCCGGCGATCCCTTTCTGTTTTCCACCGCCGGCCGCCCGCGTTCGCTTGGATTCGCCTCGAATCACCTTCCCCGACCACCGACGACCTCCTTCCATCTAAACCCGATGCGTTTTACCGTATATAGAAGCTTGGTCGTGAGTTAGGAATCCCTCGCCGGAGATCATGGGAAGCCCTCGGTCCCCTTCCCGTTTTACGCCGGCGAGCCCACTATTTAAACCCTACCCGAGCACCGCCCATTGCTCACACCACGCACCTAAGCCCGAGCCGTAGCTTTCAGAGCGCTCCCATTCGGTCTTCGGACTTTTCCTCCTATCCCACCTCCGGCTGCCGCTCACCGTCGACTCCGACCCCCTCCGACCACGCCACTGCCACCGACGAGATCCTCCTCGATCACCCGTCCTCGGCCACCCCTCGGTTGGCCATGAAGACACGCATATCGCTGTCGCCGTCAAGCACCCGAGGAGCCCTCACCGTCTACCCTCGTCGCCGGTCGCTGTCCGTCGCCAGTCGTCACCGTCAAAGGTACTGTCGTGACCGCCGTCCTCCCCTCTTTCCAGTTCTGGCGAGATCTAGGCCATTAGGCCCTCGCCGCCGCCGTCGCCGCCGCACCCGCGCCCCGCCGTCGCCGGAGATGAAGGGTAAAGTACCCTTAGCGCTCGTGCCATGCCGGAAGCAATCTCAGCCTTCACGAGAATAACGGGGAAATTCATATAACAGAATCCAACTATCTATGACTCATTCTTGTTATCCTACAACAGTTGTGCCAGTACAATGGGCACTAGCTTATATTTTTATAGTAGAGTGACAAGGAGTTAAGGCTCAATAAGCATGGCTTGGGTTTGCACAGAAGGATGGGGATCTAATAAATATATTGTAGGGCTTGATATTTGACTAATGCAATATTATCCTATGTGTTATAGCGATAATTTATTAAAACATGGGCTCAATGATGATCAAAATGGGGGTTGTGACTTGCCTTGGTCAGCAAATGGTGATGATGGAACCTCAGGGAATAACTCCGGCTCCTCGACGTACTCGTAGTCTTCTCGATACGGAAAAAGTAAACATAACATTTAATAAACAATCAAAATAGCACAAAGTATAAACATACAAGTTATGGTTTTATATAAGGGGAATTAATCCTCTTTATTCTAATGTCATGCTGAAAGAATACTAAAGATTAATTTTTAGGGGTCTTCCTGATTATTTATTGAGTAATGAATTTTATTCATAAAGGGATTTTTATTCATTTAATTAATAAGATTATTTTGGGCAACAGTAACATACTTTTTTATGGCATTAATATGTAGAGAATAAAATGCAGAATTTAATAAAATTTGAATGGTGAAATTTGGAGTTAAAATGAGCAAGTTATGAATTTTGGAAGTTTAAATCATTTTCTAGAATTTTATTTAAACAGAAAACAGGATTTAGTCCACGGTGAGCCAGGCCCACGGTGAACCGCGTTACTATGCACGTGGACCGGATCGATCTGGACCATTGGATCTGGATCCAGCGGCCAGATGAGAGGCGGCAGGGTTAAATGAAATTGGACGGCCACGATTAGATCTCGTGAACCAGTATGACGTGGACGCACAGGATTGACTCAAGCTTTTAAATAGCGATCAATGACCCAGATGTCTCTGTACCGGTTTGACCGGATGGATGGCCCAAATTAAACCCGTGCGGGTTATAATCCCAGCCCTCCATCGCGGATTGGACGACTGAGATTGTGTCCGGCACGACACGAGCGCTAAGGGTACTTTACCCTTCGTCTCCGGCGACGGCAGGGCTTGGGTGCGGCGGCGACAGTGGCGGCGAGGGCCTAAGGGCCTAGATCTTGCTGGATATGGAAAGAGGGGAGGACGGCGGTCACGACAGTACCTTTGACAGTGACGACGGGCGACGGACGGCGACCGGCGACGAGTGTAGACGGTGAGGCTTCCTCGGGTGCTCGACGGCAACGGCGATTCGGGGGTCTTCATGGCCAACCGATGGGTGGACGAGGACGGGTGATCGACGAGGATCCCGTCGGTGGCAGTGGCGTGGTCAGAGGGGGTCAGAGTTGATGGTGAGCGGCGGCCGGAGGTGGGATAGGAGGAAAAGTCCGAAGACCGAATGGGAGTGCTTTGAAAGCTATGGCTCGGGCTTAGGTGGTATGGGCAATGGGCGGTGCTCGGGTAGGGTTTAAATAGGGGGCTTGCCGGCGTAAAACGGGAAGGGGACAGAGGGCTTCCCATGATCTCCGGTGAGGGATTCCTAACTCAAGGCCAAGCTTCTATATACGGTAAAACGCGTCGGGTTTAAATGGAAGGAGGTCGTCGGCGGTCGGGGAAGGTGATCCGAGGCGAATCCAGGCGAACGCGGGCGGCCGGCGGTGGAAAACGGAAAGGGATCGCCGGGAAATGAAGGGGGGATCCCTTGCCAAGGAAGAAGACGAATCTAACAGGTGGGTCCCACCTGTCAGCGGGCGGACGGAAAAGAGAGCGCCGACTAGTGGGCCCTGGTGACCAGAGAGAGAGAGGTGCACCGGTGTGGCTGCCAGGTGGGGCCGAGCAGGGCGCGAGCAGGAGAGGAGAGAGGGGGCGCGAGCTCCGATAGGTGGACCCCGCATGTCAGTGGCACGCGGTTGGGTTGGGCCGGGCTGGAGGTGAATTGGAGGTTGAGGCCCATTAGGAATTTAAATGCTTTTCTGATTTAAAATAATTCTAGTAATTCGTTTATTTGTTTAAGGGTTGAATCACTGTTGATAAAAATAGTTAAAAATTCTTAAAATTATGTCTTGGCCTCTAGATTATTCCATAAAATTTTCAAGTTCATATTCTGAATATTTATCCCTGTTTGGCTTTTAATAGGGCTCTTTTAGGATTTTCTTTAATAAATAATTCCAGAAATGCTTTGAATAAAAATTTCCTTTATTTTATTTCTTTTTAAATCTTGGGGTGTTACAATCCTATCCCCCTTCAAGAGAATCTCGTCCTCGAGATTCAGATCAATCCTCGAATAGCTCAGGATGTTGTGCCTTGAGTTCTTCCTCTTTTTCCCATGTGGCTTCCTCTATTGGATGATTGCTCCATTGAACCTTACAGAAGCGGATGACTCAGCTTCTGGTGATCCTTTCTTTTACTTCCAAGATCTTGATGGGCTTTTCCACATAGGTCAGATCCTCTTGAACATCCAACTGCTGCAGGTCTACTTGCTCTGTTTGGACTCGAAGGCACTTCTTTAGATGAGACACATGAAACACATCATGTACCCCGGCTAATGAGGGTGGCAGCTCCAACTGATAAGCGAGTTTGCCTTGGCGTCGAACAATAGGAAAAGGTCCAATATATCGAGGTGCCAACTTTCCTCTCATGTTAAACCGTTGAGTGCCACGGAGAGGAGTGACTCGGAGGTAGACATGGTCTCCTTCTTCAAAGGCTAGATCTCGATGACGATTGTACGCATAGCTCTTCTGTTGAGATTGGGTTGTCTTGAGTCAGTCTCTGATAATTTGTACCTTCTCTTCAGCTTCCCGAAGGATATCCATTCCAAATAAGTGGGATTCGCCGGTTTGATCCCAAAGTAGAGGTGTTCTGCATTTTCGTCCTTATAGGGCTTTGAACGGGGACATCGGAAGGCTGGCTTGATAGCTGTTGTTGTACGAAAACTCAGCGTAGGGTAAACTCTTGTCCCAAGTTCCTCCAAAATCTAAGATGCATGCCCGAAGCATATCCTCTAATATCTGATTCACCCTTTCAGTTTCTCCATCTGTCTGAGGGTGGTATGCGGTGCTGAAGTTTAGTCTCATTCCCATCTCCTCTTGAAGGTTTTTCCAGAATCGAGATGTAAACTGACTCTCTCTATTGGAGACTATCTTTTTGGGTACTCCATGAAGACACACGATGCGGGCCATATATAACTCTGCGAGCTTAGGGCCACTGAAGGTTGTCTTGACGGCTATGAAGTGAGCTACTTTGGTTAGTCGGTCAATTATTACCCATATAGAATCATATCCAAGTTGGGTCTTTGTGAGTCCGGTGATGAAGTCCATATCGATCTCTTCCCATTTCCATTCAGGCACTTTAAGTGGCTGTAACAGCCCTGCGGGTCTCTGATGTTCTTCCTTCACTCGTCGGCAGGTGTCACATTCCGTGACAAACTGAGCAATCTCCTTCTTCATGCTAACCCACGAATAACGTTCTTTTAGGTCCTGGTACATCTTGGTACTCCCGGGATGGATGGAGTATAGAGTATCATGGGTTTCCCTTAGAATAAGGATGTTTATCTCCGGTTTATCTAGCACACAGATCCTGGTTCCAAACCATATGGTGCCATTCTCGTCCTCTGAAAATCCTGGGGCCTTACCCTGTCTCATGTTCTTCTTGATGGCGGCTATATCCGGGTCTTCTAACTGAACCTCTCGGATCTGCTCGAAGGAGTTCAGATATAGCTGTGGGAGCTCGAGGTGGAAAGCATCCAGAACCCCCGAAAGGAGCTCTAAAGCCAGAAATCCCAGCCCCGCATTGAAGAACGTCTCGAAGATGACGACCTCCCCTTCGCACGGCTCCGGGATTGACTCCGTGCCTGGCTTCCTGGCCCTTGAGTCGGGACCGAGGCGGCCCCGAGTTGTCGTCTCAATGGATCCATCCGTGCACGCCGATGGCCCCAGCTCCAAAGTCTGCTCCCGAAACCGTTCTGAGGCTGGGCGGAGCTCGCACGGGTCACGTGTATTTGACGGACCAGGAGTCGTCGTCGCCGCCGCCACTGCCATCTGGCACTGCAGGAAGCGGGGGTCCACTGCTACCGCGGGGGCGCTCCTCTCCACCATGGCTGGAGGAAGTAAGGGAAGAAGACGAAAAGCTCGAGAGCGAAAGTTTACCCGCCAAGCTTGTGACTAAAGGCTGAACAAGTGAGCAGGGGAGGGCTCAGCCGGCGGGTGAGGGCTATTTATGCGAAAGGATGGCAGCTACCTCGACATTTCGGCACCGTGCCGGTCCGCCTTCCTCCACTCAACGGACGTGCGCCGGTCGCGCGGCATCGCATTAAAGTCTTGCCAGCTCACCTTTGAATGCGCCAGTCTTCGACGGTCCGCCTCCCTCGCGTCGCGCGCATGCCTAGTGCATTGATTGTGCTAAGTGACGTTCCCCTCCGCCTTCTCGTGCACCGGTGCCCAGCGGTCAAGGCTGCGCGAGCGTCGAGACTGGTCGGTCAAAGTCCTCCCCTTGCAGTGTGAAGCGACTAGCTCATCCAAGGCGCTCCGAGGCCAGCTCTCGACCTCTAGACTCCAGAGCATTTCCAAGGTCTCTGAGCACCTCCGAAGCGTTCAAATGAACATGGTTCACAACGAAGATCTGGGACCTCTATGTGAATTGGTTTCTTATAAGTTATCGGAATTATCCTGTGCGCTCCTTCCCTTTCTTCCGTGCAGGACTCCCGAGAGGAAAGAAGTGAGGGGCTACTGTTGGGGGAGATAATCCCGATGGAAGGTGGAAGTACAAAGAGCAGTACGGCTCGAGGGAAAGGCCATGTCCGAAGAAGGTTCGACTCCTCGTTCCAAAGGGCCCTGCGGGTCCCGAGGCAGGGATCCCTAGGGATCTCCGGAAGCCCTGAAGCAGATGGAAGAGGCCTTCGGACAGACACCCGGCGGGCTGCCGGAGGCAAGCCTCTGATAGGTGCGAAGGCTCCCGGGCGCAATAGAAGTCCATGAGATGACCCGGTCAAGGTGGTCCCGGTACAGGATCGTGATCACCCGGGCTATGTCGAGCGATCACTGTAACAACCGGCACAGCCGATACGCTATAAGGGCCGCTCTTTCTGTTTGTACTGTGTAGCAGTTGTTCTTGTCTATATTGTATGCCTGTGCCAGACAGAGTAACGGGTGAGGGGTTTTGGAAGTATTAGTTCTCCCCTCCTTTTCTTTGGGCCGGGTGCTCTATAAATACCCTCGCCCCAGTTGTAATGGACACAAGATCCGAGAATACAACCTGAGCTCTACACTCTACTACTCTCATTCTCCTAGAAACCTGTTGGCCCAATCCGTCGTCCCAACAACCTAAAACTCTAAATTGAATCTCTTTCTACTGAACTTGTTTTGTTGAAGTCTAAGTCTGAAAATGCTGAATGTGAGTCATGTATTGTTGTAATGAATGAACTTGCTCAGTTGTGTCTGATTCATGCTCAAAATCTTGGAAAACTTGAAAATGTTCAGAAAAAACTTTTGGAGGTGGATTCTAGTCCTTGTGTCATCAATAAATGCTTGATTTTTTCTTTTATTGTTGAAAGCATTAATTTGAGAGATAAGCATGTTGATGAACTTAAGGCTAGATTCGAGAGAGCTGAGTGTTCTAAGGATGTACAACCGTCATGTTCCACCTGCATCATCCTTAAGGACCAACTCAACTTCGCTAGAGAGCAAGTCGAAAAACTTAGGTGTGAGAATTATTATCTACTTTCCATGGTGGATAACTATACTCAAGGAAAGGGTAAAATGGATTTGCTTTTGGATAAAACAAAAATGTGTGCTGACAGGGCAAGGTTAGCTCTTGGGTTGGGTTATGAGAGAACTTCACTAAATACCCCAAGGAAAATTGTGTTCACTCTACCTACTACCCTTGAGAAAGAGAGAGCCCAGTTAGACACCCCTCAGAAAGCCAAAAATCCTACCCAATCTAAAAGGATAATCATTCCACCACCCAAGACAGAGTCCAAGCAAAAACAAAGGAAAACTATGAGGTTTGCACCAGAAACTTATGAACCTACACACAACAAATTTTTTCATTGCACTTATTGTCATTGTGTAGGTCATTTGATTGGTTTTTGTTATCGACTTATGAAGGATGAACATCATGCTCGTGCTCTTAACTTTCATGATTATCCATCATTTGATTTGCATGGCTATGGTTATTGTACTTATTCTGATTTTAGGTTCCTCATAGTTATATGGGTGACTATGCCCATCGCGGTTTACATCATGCTTCATATGATGTTAGACCACGTAGAGGTTTTGGTCCAAATCATTTTAGGAGATCTCAACACTTTGCAAGAAGACCTCATTTTCAGTACGATTCTCCTCCTACACATTCTCTTGTCTTGCCTAACTCTCGAGTTGTTCAGTGCTGGATACGTACGCACTTCATTTCTAACCCTAGCACCGAGTACTCGAGGTCTTCCGTCTCTATTTAGGAAAGCATGGCAGCCTGGAGAACAAGTGGATTATTGATTCCGACTTATTGTCATCATGGTTCTCCAGCTTCACCCTAACCAAGTGATGAGGACATCACTTCACATGATACACACATGGAGCCTCCACCTACAATTCACTTACTAGGACGAATCACACGCGTTCGTGCCCGTCGCTTGAAACATGAGGTTAATTCTTTCCTTAGCAACTTTGATTATATTTGTTTGAACAGGATGCTACTGAATACTAGTGATATTTTGTTGCTTAGGAACATGGGAGATGGAATAGAAGAGTTGGACTTGAAGACGGAGCCGCACGGATGTTTGAAGTCAAGATTTCGCTGGTTCGGACTACATCGACCACCCTGCACCAAAATGGCCATAACTTCCTCATACGAAGTCCGATTGGCGCGTTCTTTGACTTTTTGGAAAGCTGAGGAGAAGACGGATCGTTTGCCGTTGGTTTCACATCGTTTGGAGTCTCGAGTCGTTCTGTGTGACCGAAACCGTCCTGCGTGACAGAACTGGACCGTGTTGGCCCATAGTGCATGTCTGTTCATCTTCTAGCCCACAGCCCATGTCTGTTCGCCTTCCACAGGCCGCCGCCCTATATATTCTCATGCCAGCCACCTCTAGGGTTAGGTTTTGCTTTGTTGCATCTACATTGTTGTGTTTAGATCCCGCCTCTTGCACCGGACCGATTGGCTGCTGCATTGGCGTTTGTGAAACCTCACCTTATCTTCGTTTGTCTATGATTTGACATTCGATTTGTATCCTTCCTGTTCTTGCTTGTGTTCTTGGGTTCGCTTGCAGGAATTAGCCTTCGTGGCGAGGTCAATCGCGTTCTGCGTGGTTGATAACCAACGGAGACAGTGGTGTAACGATTGCAAGGTTTTGATCCGCCGGACCGGAGCCTTGGATCGCCAACGTCGAGATTCTCCACCAACCCAAGTTTATCCTTTACCTAGCGGAAGATCGGGACCTCTCCCCCATCACCAAGCAACGAGAACACATCACTTTTAGAAATAATCGCAAAAGTAGAGTGAAAGGCCAAGGTATGATCAGAATCAATGAGAACTTCACTCTCACTAATGTTGCATTGGTTGATCACTTAGGCTATAACTTACTTTCTGTCTCTCAATTGCTTGATGAGGGTTTTGAGGTTCACTTTAGTCGTGATGCCTCTCGTGTTCTTGATTCTTCTAGCGCTTTCATTTGCAAAATCTTGAGAGTAGGGAGAGTGTTTGGAGCCGACTTCTTTGAGTCATTTGGATCTTCTCATTGCCTTTTAGATGAACCTTCATCTAAGCTTTGGATGTGGCATAGGAGACTAGGGCACATGAGCTTTGATCTTCTTGCGAGATTGAGTGCCCTAGGACTCATCCGAGGATTGCCCATGGTAAAATTTGAGAAGAACCTGATTTGTGCTCCTTTTCATCTTGGAAAAATGGTTGCCGCCTCACATTCACCCATAAACATGGTGATGAATAAGCGACCCAGAGAGCTTCTTCATATGGATAATGTTGGTCCATCCTGGGTTAGCTCTTTAGGCGGAAAATGGTATGTTCTTGTTGTTGTTGAGGATTACTCTTGTTACTCGTGGGTTTTCTTTCTTGTAAGCAAGGATGAAGTGTATATACACTTTTGGAGCTTAGCATTGAGGTTATTCAATGAACTCCCTGGTGCAATGAAAGCCATTCAAAGTGGCAACGACTCCAAGTTCAAGAATAGTTGTTTTGCAGATTTTTATCTTGAACATGGAATGGAACATCAGTTTTATACACCAAGAGTCCCTTAACAAAATGGTGTTGTTGAGAGGAAAAATCGCACACTTGTGGAGATGGCTAGGATGATGCTTAACGAGCATAGGACTCCTAGAAAATTTTAGGCTGAAGCCATGAGTACAACATGCTACATCTCCAATAGGATCTTTTTGCGCTCCATGTTGAATGTGACTTCTTATAAACTTCATTTTGGGAGGAAGCCCAAGGTCACTCACTTAAGAGTATTTGGATGTCGGTGCTTCATCCTAAAGCGAGCTAATTTGGACAAATTTGAATCACGCGCATCTGATGGAATATTTTTGGGCTACTCCTTGCATGGTCACTCTTATCATGTTTTCAATCTTGAATCTAACACTATAGCTGAATCTTGTGATGTGTTATTCGATGAAACATCTCCTTGTGTTAGTTCTAGTTTTGAACTTGCGAGTGAGCGCGATATGAGTGAAACTATTTTTGAGGAAGAGAAACCATCATATGGTGAAGATCATGATGTTGTACCACTACCTTCCTCTACGGCATCTCCATAAGCTTCGTCTACATCAATAGGAGGACCTAAAGATTCAACTTCTGGAAGCATGGAGCAAACTTCGGCAAGAGATGAGGGGGGAGTTTCTATCACAGAGAGAAGCACCGCTTCGTATTTAGAGAATACATCCTCCTGAACTGATCATCAGCAAGCTAATTGAACAAGTAACCCGATCTCATGCTCACTTTGTTGATTCTACTTTTGTCACAAATTTTGAACCATTAGATGTTAGTCATGCTTTGTCTAATGCGAGTTGGATCAACGCCATGCATGAGGAACTTGAAAATTTTGATAGAAATCAAGTTTGGATTATTTTTGATCCACCCCCTAACATTCATATCATTGGAACAAATGGATTTTCAAAAACAAACAGGGGGAGGATGGGGCTATAGTGAGAAATAAGGCTAGACTTGTGGCTCAAGGGTATAGTCAAGTCGAGGGGGTTGATTTTGGAGAAACATTTGCTCCGGTATCTCGACTTGAGGACATTAGGATCTCGCTTGCTTTTGCATCATCTCATGGCTTTAAACTCTTTCAAATGGATGTAAAAAGTGTTTCTTTAATGGTTTCATAGGAGAAGATGTGTATGTCAAGCAGCCTCCTGGCTTTGAACATCCCAAGTACCCCCATAGATTCTTTAAACTTGACAAAGCTTTATATGGACTCAAGCAAGTTCTGAGGGCTTGGTACGACCGCCTTAGGAATTTCTTGATTGAGCATAGGTACAAAATGGGCTCTGTTGACAAGACCTTGTTCACTCTCATGCATGGCAAAGATTTCTTACTCGTTCAAATTTATGTTGATGACATAATCTTTGGTGGTTCATATCATACTTTTGTGGCCGAGTTTGCTGAATCCATTAGCAGGGAATTCAAAATGTCGATGATGGGCGAGCTGACTTTCTTCCTTGGTTTGCAAATCAAGCAAAGAAAATAAGGAACTTTTGTTCATCAGACAAAATACACTAAAGACCTGCTAAAACGCATTGACATGTCAGATGCAAAACCACTTGCTACCCCAATGGGTACTTCAGTTGCACTTGATCCAGATGAAGACGAAGAAGAAGTGGACCGGAAGGAGTTCTAAAGCATGATCGGCTCCCTCCTTAACTTGATGGCTACGAGGCCGGACATACACTTTGTTGTGTGTCTGTGCGCTCATTATCAGGCTTCTCCCAGGGCTTCACATCATCAAGCTATCAAGCGCATTCTAAGGTATCTCAAGCACACTCTTGAATTTGGCATTCGGTCTGCAACTCTGAATCCGAAGAGAACTTTGAAGAGGCATTCGAGCCTCCAAGCAGTATCGTACTCATTCGGCGATAGAATGCCGAAGGTATACCTTAGTAGAGTGCATTTTCCTTCTTTTTGTGATCTGCAAAGTTTATACAATATATAATACCTTTGATTTTACAGGATCAACCCCAATGGAGATGACCCCTGCCGCGAAGACTGCGCCTGAAGCTTCAATATCTCCGAAGTCAATTCCGGAGGAGACCATGAGAATGGGGCCTACAAAAGGTAAAGGAAAAGGGGATCCTTTGCCTGCTCCGACTTCCGGATTAACCCCGTCAGAGTCTACCGATGGAGGCCAGTCTACGAAAGGGGGGCAATCCACTGAGGGCTCTGGGGATGCGGCGCTGCGCTCCAGCCCTTCTCCGAATGAAGATGATCAATGAGCCTTGTCAAGGCTCCACCTCCTAGCTCCTTTTCTGGAGCGAAGGATTGGGCTTCGGAGTTTGCTACAGCCTCTGGCTCGAGCTAATCGCGAAGTTGGGGAGACTGACTTGATAGCTATCCTTGGGGAAGCCAAGGGGTCGGAGTTAGATGTGGCCTTGGAGCGGGCAGCCTACTAGGTACAAAGTATCTACAATAACAAATTTAGTTTAAACATGTAAATAGTTTACTTACATCGCTCTTTTCTTCCTTCGCAGCAAATAGTCTTGGCCTGAGCTGCTACTGTATCAAACGAGCGAGAGTGTAACCGTCTCAAGGAGAAGATAACGGCCCTCCAGGGGAGTCTTGTCAGATCCAAGATTCGGACCTCCGGCTTGGACGAAATGGTAGCCGCAGAAAGGAAAGCAAGACTTGGTTTGGATGCTGCCAATCGGAAGCTCGAAACTGAACAGATCGTGCTTCGGGCCGAAGTGGAAAAATTGCGGATGGAGCAAGCGACCGCAGGGGCCGAGCTAGTCAATCTCCGAGAGGAGCAAGCGAAGTTGATGGAGTAGGCCAATAATTTACTTGGACAGAAGAACTCATTGGTTACGGAGGCAGCTAGGCTATCTTCTTTGATAGACGAGTTGTCTTCGTCAAAGGATATTTTGTCCGAAGACAAGGTGAAGTGTGAGAAGGTAGCCTTAGAGACCATGGACAACCTTTGGGGCATCTTGGAGTACTTCGGCACTTCTTGGACTTTACCTTCATCCGGTGACGTCCCTCTACTGCGAAGACTAAAGATGATCCAAGCAGTAGCGAAGACTATGAGGACGGCGGGTATTCGGTATGGAGAAATCTCCGGCCAAGTAGCTACTCTCGGAGTGCTTCGCTACTACGAGGATTTAGGGCTATCAGTAGCACTAGACTCAGAGGCGACTCCTATTATCTTCGACGATGACCATCTCTTAGCCCCTTCCGCTGATGTGGCCGCAGCTTGGGAAGCCTTCCCATCATGTTGGAGAGCTAAAGGCCGATCAGCGATCAAAGCCTGGATTGATGAAGGACTTCGCCATAAGCAAGATCAGTCGCATGGTTCGAGCAGTCAGCCCCCACTGGACCCGAAGGTCTAGTTCTCCTTAGGGCCCTGATTATGTAAAAATTTATGCTTTTATCCTTTATGAATAAAAAGACTTATTTTGGATGATCTCGAAGTGCTAGAGGTTAACGAAGAGCTCCGCCTGCTATGGTCTACCTTCGAAGCTCTAAGACCTCACAAACGCCCTCAATTTTCAATTCCTCAGAAAGCTTCAGCGTAATTACGCCCGAAATATGCAAAGATATATTATCTTATATTAAAGAATAGGAAAAATAAGTTAACTTAGAACCTTCATCTTCTGAAAACATTGAATGGTCCGAAGAAGAAAATACTGCTGAAGAACAAGTAAAGAAGAGTTCTGAACAACTTCAAAGTTGGGAAAGAAGCCCCAAGCGACTTCGAACCTGGG
Organism: Zizania palustris; assembly: GCA_019279435.1. Classification (NCBI taxonomy): domain Eukaryota; kingdom Viridiplantae; phylum Streptophyta; class Magnoliopsida; order Poales; family Poaceae; genus Zizania; species Zizania palustris. The sequence continues at coordinate 2,981,675 of JAAALK010000283.1, read as the reverse complement.
CTGAACTTCAGCAAGAACAGAAGGATTTTAGAGCTTCTAAAGGAGGGAAAAGGGTTAAACGTAATGTTATTAAAACTCCTGGCTCCGGAACGAGTCATTCTAGTTTTAGCAGTAGCTCTAGGAATCAAAGAGGTCTTCGTTTCCTTCTCAGTATAGATACAGACTTTTCATGATGTAATGTAATATGTTTAAATGATAAGGATTAAAGTTTCCCTACTTCCCAGCCCCTCTTTGAGTGTGAGCAACATCGAAATTTGGTCGAAAGTGGTTACGCACAATGAAAATAATATTAGTTAGGAGTACAATTTTGGAGGCTCAGAGCCCCTAATCAACTTAGAGATTGACTAAGATCTCAAAAAATGTCTTCGACTCTATTAACTTGTAGTCTGACAACATGTAACTTAGTACCTTTTTGTTTGAATGTAGTCACTTTGGACTCTTTTTCGGATACCTTAACATCTAATGAAATTGGTCGCTTTGGACTCTTTTTACAGATGTTTTAAGCTATTAGCTCGAAGTCTGTTTTGTTTGGCCTCCTTCGGCTCTTGTTGCGAATGCTATCAAACCAGTGGTTTGGAATTCGCATAGTGGTCTCCTTGGACTCTTTTTACGGATGCTTTCAAGCTGGAGCCTGGAATCCGCATCATTTGGTCTCCTTGGACTCTTTTTACGGATGCTTTCAAGCCGGTGGCTTGGAATCCGTTTTTTGTGACATTCCCACGTCATCGGAAGCTTCAAACTAGTGGTTCGAAGTTCGTAAAATTGGTTCAAATGAATGACTCTTTCCTCACAGCCAACTTCGTTCCTCCGGTGCGTCCACTAGAAGTATGAAGTGTTTGAGAGGTAGGCATTATCTGAACCATGAGCTTTATTTATTCAGAAGGTGTTTACAGATGATTACAAGGAGCCTCTATGCAAAATATCACTTTAGGTGCTCCGCATGCTAGGCATGCTTTAACTCTTCGCCTTCTAAATTAGCTAGCTTAAAAGAACCAGGGCGTGCTGAACGTAGAATGATGTATGGACCTTCCCACTTATTTCCTAATTTCCTTGGTGCTATGATGCTTCGCAAAACTAGATGACCTGGTTTAAGTTCATTAAGCTTAACCTTTGGTTCATACCAAGTCTTCGTTTGATGTTGATATTTCAAAAAATTAGCAACAGCCTGAAGCCTTGTTTCTTCTGTTAAATCTAGCGAAGCTTGCCTTTATTCTTCTATTTCAGGTTCAGTGGTGTGAAGAGATCCTCCTCTGAGCTCCGTCGGTGTCATAGCTTCATCTCCGAATAATAATCTAAAAGGAGTAAAACATGTGGACCTCGTTTGAGTGGTCCGAATGGACCATAAAATCTTTGGGAGTTCTTCAGCCCACAACCCTTTTGCTAATCCTACTATTCTTTGATTCAGCCCTGATAAAATATTACCATTAGCCCTTTCGACAGCTCCATTGGATTGAGGATGATGCACAACTGCAAAACATATTTGTATGCCAAGGTCTTCGCAAAACTTCCTGAAGGGCTCCGCATCAAATTGTGTCCCATTATCGACTGTGAGCTGTCGAGGCACTCCGAACCTACATATAACATTCTTCCAAAAGAATTTTTATACATTATTCGAAGTGATAGCTGTGAGGGGTTCTGCTTCGACTCAATTAGAAAAATATTCAATTGCTACCACTGTGAATTTCAGATTTCCTTTTGCTACTGGGAAAGGGCCAATGAGATCCATGCCCCATCTGGCCAGAGGCCAAACCGGAGCAATGACTTGGAGAGTCGTTGTCGGATGATGACTTCGTCTTCCTATTCATTGACAACCCTAGCATGTGCGGACTAAACTCTCCGCATCAGCTACTATTGTAGGCCAATAAAGCCCCTGGCGAAGTGTTTTTCCTACTAAAGCTCGGGGGGCCAGATGGCTACCACAAAGGCCTTCATGAATTTCTCGAAGTATCTCTTGACCTTTGGCTTGAGAAATACATCGGAGTAGGGGGGTATTCCGGCCTTGTAGAGAATACCGTTGATTATATGATAATTCCAAACTCTTAGCTTTAACCTTGAAAGTTGTGGTCCTTCAGGTAATGTTGCTTCACCTTGAAATAATTTCATGATTGAACTCCGCCAGTCAGTGCTCGGAATGCAAAGGACCTCCACAGGAGGAATTTGTGGCACTGAAGGTGAAGTAAGTTCTTCATAAAAGGCTCCTTCTGGAATATCTACAGCTCCGGCGGTAGAATTTGGTAATGTATTAGCTTGTACATTTTTAGTTCTTGGTATACTTCGGATGGAAATCCCTTTGAATGCTGCTTCGATCTTACGGTTCTCTTCCAAATATTTTGCAAGCTGCGGATGTCGGACTTGAAAACTTTTATCAACGTGGCCTGCTACAATTTGAGAATCTATTTTGATAACAACTCTTGTAGCACCCAGAGCACGCGCTTTTCGGAGTCCTAAAAAATTCCTTCGTACTCCGCTATATTATTGGTGGACTTAAAGTTAAGCCTTGCGGAGTACATCGCTCTTTGCCATGAAGGCGAAATTATTACTGCTACAATACCTGCTCCAGACGCTTGAAAAGCTCCATCGGAGTATATGGTCAAAATTCCTTCATTTGATTTCTCCGGAGCCCATATTGCAGATGGAGTCCATTCTGCCATGAAATCTGCCACCACTTGCGACTTGATTGCTGTCCTTGCTATGAAGGAGATGCCGAAAGGTGCTAGCTCGATGGCCCATTCCAATTCTTCCCGTAAAATCTTTGCGTCAGAGCATATCTCCCAAAGGATACGAAGTTGGTACAATTACATTATGTGCTAGAAAATAATGTCATCATTTCCTCAAAGACATTATCAGAGCATAAGTGAACTTATCAAGCTCAGAATATCTTGTTTTTGCTCCAGATAAGGCTTTATATACAAAATAAACTAGATTCTGCACCAACTTCCCATTGAAATCAACTTCTCTCACAAGGACTGCACTGACAGCGGAGCTAGTAGCTGTGAGGTAAAGGAGTAGGGTTTCGTCTGCAACGGGCATAGTGTGTGTAGCGAGGTTGCTGAGATAATTTTTAATATCATCAAAACTCTTTTTGTACTCCGATGTCCATGCAAAATCTTCGAATCCTTTTAATGCTTTGAATATGGGGAGGCTTCTTTCTGCGGACTTTGCTAGAAATCTGCTAAGTGTTGTAAGGCGGCCCGTCAACTTTTGTACCTGTTTTAAATTCTCCGGCGGAGCCATCTTTTGCAATGCAGTTATTTGAGTAGGGCTAGCTTCAATTCCTCTACTTGAAAGTAGATACCCTAGCAACTTCCCAGCTTGAGCCCCGAATATACATTTTTCGGGATTGAGACGGACTCCACATGCTCGGAGGCTCTTAAATGTTTCTGCTAAGTCTAGGCTATGTTGGTTCTTTAAAGAACTCTTTATTACAATATCATCCATATAGGCTTCTACATTGCGGCCTATTTGATGACCTAGAGCTTTAGCAATTAATCTCGAAAAAGTTGCCCCGGGATTTATCAAGCCAAAGGGCATTCTTACATAGCAGAAGACTCCCGAAGGAGTTACAAAGCTTGTTTTGATTTCATCTTCGTGCTTTAACCATATTTGATGATAGCCAGAATACGCGTTGAGGAAGCATAATAACTCAAAACCAACAGTGGAATCAACTAATTGATCTATTCAGGGCATGGGATAGGGGTCACGTGAGCATGCTTTATTCAAAGATGTAAAATAAATACACATGCGCCACTTCCTGGAGGATTTCTTTCTGACGAAGACTGGGTTAGCTAACCTTTCCGTATGATCTACTTCTTTGATGATCCCAGCCTTCAGTAATTTCTCCACTTCTGCTTTAGCAAGGATTGCTCTTTCTACTGATAAGTTTCGAAGCCCCTGCCAAACAAGCCTAACCCTCGGGTTTACAAGCAAGCTATGCTCAATGATATCTCGGCTGACTCTCGGAATGTCTTCATCAGACCAGGCAAAGACATCCAAATTTTCTTCGACTACTTTTTCTAATGAAGTAGTGATCTCTGAGCACAAATCTTTGCCGAACTGAAAAGAATAGTCTTTGCCATCTTTTACAATAATCTTCGTTACGATTTCTCCTTCGGGGCTTGGCCTTGGGAATGATTTTTTCGAAGATTCACTTGAAGCAGAAATATCTTCTGAGTTGCCTTGTATGTTATTCACTTGTCTTGGGTCGAGAAGGGGACCATCACCATATTCTGCTCTTCGTGCAGTGGCTTGATCGCCAAAGACAGTGAGTACTCCCGCTTGTGTGGGCATCTTCATACATAAATAGTTATGGTGTGCCACGGCTCCAAACTGATTTAACATGCCCCTTCTGAAGATAACATTATATGCATAAGGGGCATCTACAACATCGAAGATTACTTCCTCCGTCCTTTCCAAGAGCCCCTCTCCGAAAGCAACCTTAAGACTTATTTGGCTAAGGGCATCAAGAGGAGGTCCTACGAAGCCTTGCAGGGGACGAGCTGCGGGGAGGAGATGTTTCCTATAGATACAAAGCTGATCGAAAGCTTGAATGAAGATGATATCTGCTGAACTCCCATCGTCGACCAGCACTCTCCGGACTTCAGTTCCTGCTATATCGGCAGTAATGAAAAGGGGATCTACATGTGGGAAATTTATGCCTGCTGCATCATATGCAGAAAAAGATATAGGTACATGGGACCATTCAGGCATTGCAGCTGCAGGTGAAGAAGTTCCAATATGACCTACTTCCTGGACATATTCTCTTCGCTGCCTCTTTGACATACTGCCGAGGGTCCCTCCTCCAGAAATGGGGAGGACTCCTCTTTTGCCCCGATCTTGGCCATCTTATTGCTTCGGGGGTGGCATAATATTGACCACCGGAGGTTGTCTTGCGGGGTCGAAGTTGTCTACACGTGCGACAACCTGCACAGGCTTCGGACGTGCCTCGGAAGGGACTCGGTCAGTAGTGCCTCGACCAGAGGTCCTTTCGAGGTACTCGCCTCTTAAAGCCAGTATAGACTTGCACGCATCAGTAGCATGACTCCGATATTCACCATGAATTCAGCAGAAGAAGGCCTAGCCTTTGCCAGCCGACTTCCCTGGCGGCCTCCAGCCGCTGACCTTGCTTCCCGAAGCTTGCCGGTTTCTAGGGGAAAATTTCTGCGGAGAAGGTTCAATGTTCAGGACTTCAGAGCGAGGATGCTTTTACCCCCGACGCTTGTCATGCTGGATATCGAAGTTGGGCCCCTACGAAGATGCTGAAGTCTTCACCTCGAGCTTGACTTCCTACAAGATTGGTGGGGTTGAATTTATTCTTCGGAGCCATCCTTCTTCTGACCTAGCATATTCTTCGAAATAGGCCATCAGCTGTGCTACAGAAGATATCTTTTTCCAATGAAGTTTGTCAAGGAGGCCCACAAGAGTAACTCCCTCTCAGGCTGCATCAACAACAGATGATGTAGACAACCCCCTTATCTATGACTTCGTATGAGCGAAGCGCTTGAAAAACTGTCTTAAAGTTTCTCCAGGTTACTGCTTCACCTAGAAAAGACTTCCCATAGACATAGGGAGTATGAAGGTACCCTGAAAGTTACTTATAAACTTTTTGCTTAGCTGCTCCCAAGTTCTAATTGATCCTAGCTTCAATGACCAGAACCAACGCAAAGCAACCCCTTTGAGAGCAAGGGGGAAACACTTGGCCTTGGTGTCTCGGAATCCTCCGCTGGCCTCAATTGCCAGGGCATACGAATGGGAGAACTCCCCCAGATCCTCTTCTCCAGAGTACTTATAGAGCTTTGAAGTTTTAAACTTAGGGTCGAAGCGCACTTTCTGTAAGTATGGGTGCAGCGGAGACTCGCTATCGAAGGAAGCGTTCTCTGGGGCTTCAGGATAGAGAAGGGAGTCATCTTCTTGAAGCACTTCAGGGATGATAGGGGTAACCTGAGGACAAAGCCTATCTGCCGCCTCTTGCCTCCACCTTGTCACTTCAGCTTGGAGACTGGTCATCTGGGTCGCCATGTCGCCAAGGCTATCTTCATTTCTTCCGGAAGGATCTTCCGGGTCTTGGGAACTGAACATGTCAGTTCGGAGCACAGTCGGAGTTGGAGGAGGAGCTCCGTCTGGTCGAAGCATATACGGAGTTGGAGGAGGATCTCCATATGTTCGAGGAAGAAAATTCCCTTTGGGGGTTTGAGATGGAGGAACTACTGAAGGTGCTCCAACCTCGAATGTATACGAAGATCTTGCTCCGGAGGTCCGAGGGGACCTCCGAGTAGGACTACCACCTGAACTCCGCTTAGGAGGCATGGTTCTAAAAACTTGGTAGAGAACGAAGTTTTTTGTACTAAGTTCCCCACGGATGCTCAAAAGAGCAGGGTTTTATTGGCCAACCATGACTGAGGATTGTTTCAAGTATTATAGAGGGTGTGAAGCATGTCAAAAGTTTGGAAATATTCAGTTGGCTCCTGCATTGCTACTTAACTCTATTATCAAACCATGGCCATTCTGAGGTTGGGGCTTAGACTTCATTGGCCAAATTCATCCTCCCTCTTCAAAAGGGCATCGATTCATGTTGATGGCAACATATTACTTCACCAAATGGACTTAAGTTGTGCCTCTCAAGAACATGACTCACAATGAGGTAACTGATTTCATCTTGAAGCACATTATACATAGATTCGATATTCCCGAAACTCTCACTATGGATCAAGGTACTTCATTTATTACTAAAGAAGTGAGATACTTTGCCGGATTTTATAGTATTAAGTTGATAAACTCTTCATCATACTATGATCAGGCCAACAGTCAGGTCGAGTCTAGTAATAAAAATATAATTAAGCTCATTAAGAAGAAAATTGAAGAGTTCCCTAAAAGGTGGCATGAATTGCTTTTTGAGGCGTTATGGGCTTGTAGAGTTGCAAAGCATGGTGCTACCAAAGTTAGTCCATATGAGTTAGTGTATGGAAAGAAGTTGTTCTATCGGTGGAGGTAGATCTTGGCTCTTTAAGATTTCTTAAGAAATATGACTTATCAGTCGATGAGTATGCAACACTTTTGAAGGATAATTTGGAAGAGGTGACCGATAAGAGGTTAAGGGGTCTAGAAGCTATAGAGAAAGATAAAAGAAGAGTAGTTAGAGCCTACAACAAAAGAGTCAAACCAAAATCGTTTCAATTTGGTGACTTGGTTTGGAAGACGATTTTTCCCTTAGGCACTAAGAGCCCCAAATTTGGTAAATGGTCATCTAGTTGGGAAGGTCCCTTTAAAGTGGTTGAAATCGCTCCAAGTAATGCATAATTGTTAGAGTCCATACAAGGAGAGTGATTTCGAAGAGCTTTAAACGACAGGTATTTGGAAAAATATTTCCCAAGTGTGTGGCAAAACGCTTAAAGTATCAAAAGGCCGATATGGAAGGTATTGTCCTTAGCCCGTTATGCTTTTAGCTCACTTAGTTTGCTAAAAGGCAGGGGGCATGTGTTGATAGAAAAAAATGGCATTAATTGCAACATTGTCAAAACATCAATTTTGGTAATTTAGGTCGAAAAATATACAAGTCCTGGTATAGAACGAAGCCCTGAAGTGCTAGAGGCCCACCTGCATGGGGCTTCGGGGGCCTTTTAGTGGCCTGCTGCGCAAGCTGGCTTTGGCTCGAAGGCCGTTCGGCTGCCTGCTTTGCCAAAGCTTCGGCCCGAGGAGAACCCTTCGGTGGGCTTGCCGAAGGCCCACTTTGGGTAGGCTTCGGATAAGGAGTCCGATACATATTCAAGTGGTTTTTATCTCTAATCTTTATTAGGCCAAATCTTATCATATTAGAATTAGGGATAAGAAGACTAGACCCTATAAAAACAAGGGTGATGCTAGTTCATAGGACCCCCAACACAAATCAACTCTTCAAAACCGTAGTTTGAACCGTACATTTATTTTCATTACCTTTCCGCATTAGATTAGTACATCTTCATGGGTTTGTGCTGGAAGCCCTCCATCAGCTACGCCGTAATAGTGGTAAGCCTTATTGGTTCACATGTGAATCATTCATTAATCTACATAATATATTGATATCACCTTGTTGGCTCGCTTGTGAACCATCCGTTAATCTACGTAACAGATTTCTACCTTTATTTTGAATACTGCAACACTTCGTAATTCGGTCTCCAAGCCGAATTGGCACTTGATCTTCACTTTGCTGTAGGTTTTACGTTTGGAGGCCCCTTCGCCAAAGGTTTTTGGAGCTAGAAAGCTGGTTTCGGAGGTTGCTAGAGCACCCTTTGGCAAGTCATCACTTCATCCATCTGTGTCAGATCTGTCACGCTTTGTCGTTCTGGTTAAGACCCGTGCACCGGAGCTACTTTGCATCGGAGTTTCTTCGCGCCACAGTCATGCCAGAGCGCTCCATATTTGGACTTAGTTATGCTAGAACGCTCTGCAATAGACTTTGTCGTGCCAATACTCTGCATCAGACATCATCGCACCAGCGCTCTGCACCGGACTTCATCACGCTAGCACTCCATACATGATTTCATCGTGCCAATGCTCCACGTTGGATTTTTTCATGTCAGAGGCTTCGCACCGAACCCTGTTGTTGAGAGGTGATTTCGCGTCGAGATCTGTTTGGAGTCTATCTTTGGCCAGATTGATCCGAATGCCAAAGGCTACCTTCGGCGCACCCTTCACATCAGATGACGAAGGACTCCCTTCGGTGACCCTTCGCATGGTATACTCCGAACCAATCAAGCTCCATTCAGCTAATTAGTTTATTATATATATATATTTTGGCTAATTGGATTATTTCTTTCTGGTTTGATTACCTGGCGACTCTACCCCCCTTGCTACTGTTAAGGGTAGTCGGAACACGACGTTAGTGTTGTGTTACGCTTAGGATCATCCCTAATTATCCACACGCTTTTGGATCGTCGAACTGAACCAAGTGCGGGGGCACGTTTTTGTGTCAACAAGTATCGAAGGAGGTGTTTTTGGAGTTTCCGTTTAGGACACGAATGTTGTGAAAACATCTCCACCCGGATGTGCAATAATGAAAAGTTCTCTTCCAGAGCAAAAATGTTGAAAAACATGCCCAATCATCGTAATATGGTGTAATAGTACTGAAGGAGGTGTTTCTTGGGTTTCCATTCCAGACATGAATGTTGTGAAAACGTCGCCACCCGTAATGTGCAAGAATCAAAAGTTCGCTTCCGGAACAAAAAAGTTCATTAACATGCCCAATCATTTTAATATGGTGTAATAGTACCGAAGGAGGTGTTTCTTGGGTTTCTATTCTAGACACGAATGTTGTGAAAATATCACCACTCGTAATGTGCAATAATCAAAATTTCGCTTCCGGAACAAAAAGGTTCATTAACATGCCCAATCATTCTATTATGGTGTAATAGTACCTAAGGAGTTGTGATGAAGACATTGCTGCCATTGATACAACCACAACGGCAGCCCATTCACCGCTTACATTTAGGCAAGGACCAATGACATGCGCCCGTGCACGTGAACTTAATTATCAGGTTAACGCGTTCCTAGCTGTTCAAGTTAATTCTTTTTCCAATGGGGTATTATTAAAGCCTTGTGATGAATTTATTATCCTTAGGTGCTTAGGATTTGAATCGGCTAGGAGTGGAGAAGGGAATAATGCAATAAGAACTATACTCCCAAAGAGATTCTTGTAACTGCAGAAGTCCAAGATTAAATGGACCATATCTTTCGACTCCGAAGGTTGTTTAAAGCAAATAAGTACTTGTTGGAAATGTCTCTCCGTTTACTTTCTAATGGATCAAGAATCAATGCAAAGAACAGATGAAATGTCCAGAAACTGCCGAAGAACCCTCGTGACTCCATCCTTAGTTTCTAGTCTTTCCTTCCTATTTAAGCAAGTAGTATCCACAAAAAGAACTTGGGTTTTGTTTGATGTAAGTTAGCTGCTTCTAATTCCTTGTAAACGCATGAGTCGGCTAGGCCACCCGATTACTTGAATCAAAACTCCAACTTCTATAAGATCAGTGAGTGTTTGCCTGTCATCTTGTTCTTGCTTGTTCTTCGATTGCTTGCAGGTTCAAGGCTGTTATTGGCATGACAAGAGCAGTAACAACCGGAGTCGGTTTAACTATTGCTAAGGCGCAGCATCCTTGTGGTTGTTGTAGTCGGGTAGCACAATGTCGATCTCCACCCCCAAATCGTAGTTATCAAGATACGGTGTACCTGTAGCTCAAGGCATCACACCATCTTGGTTGTGGTAGTCAGGCAGCCAATGTCGGCCTCCACAAAATCCACGACAACCACCATCTCTAATTGAAAGATCGTGCTCCCTCCTACCCTGTGGGTCAATTAAGTGTTTCTTGGGTTTCCGTTCCAGACACGAATGTTGTGAAAATGTTGCCACCCGTAATGTGCAAGAATCAAATGTTTGCTTTTGGAACAAAAAGGTTCATTAACATGCCCAATAATTATAATGGTGTAAAAGTACTGAACAAGGTGTTTCTTGGGTTTCCATAACCGACACGAATGTTGTGAAAAGGTCGCCACCCATAATGTGCAAGAATCAAAAGTTCGCTTCCGGAACAAAAAGGTACATTAACATGCCCAATCATTCTAGTATGGTGTAATAGTATCGAACGAGGTGTTTCTTGGTTTTCCATTCTGGACATGAATGTTGTGAAAACATCGCCACCCATAATGTGCAAGAATCAAATGTTCACTTCCAGAAAAAAAGGTTCATTAACATGCCAAGTCATCCTAATATGGTGTAATAGAACCTGTTGGGGGAAAATATCCCATCTTCAGGGTTATTGCCAAAGCAACATGAAGACAGTCAACCAGTTCGAAGATAGTCCGAAGGTCATCTTCGAAGGCAGCTTGGAACCTCGTCAGGAGTCCGAAGACTGGCATTGGTTCGAAGTATATCTTCGAACCAAAGCCTTCCAGGATCTTTTCTGCCAGCTAAGATGGAAGACTTATCTTCTATCCCATTAGATTAGTCTTTTACCATTTTAGCCCTATTAAGGAAACCGAATAGTTTCCTTAATGACGGTTGTAATAGAGGGGTAAATAGGTCTTTTCCTTAATATTTAGGCCTATAAATACCCCCCTTTTCACCCTGTAATAGGGACCGATTTACAAGTGAATCAATACACACTTTCGAACTATTCTAAGCTATTATCCTTTCGGAGGCTTAGAACAGTTTGCTTCACAAACACTTCGTTTGTTAGTTTCTTTTCTACAGAAACCTGTTAGCGTAATCTTTTACGCCAACAGTTGGCGCCGTCCGTGGGGAACTTAGTCCAAAAAACTTCGTTCTCTACCAACCTCTTGCATCATGCCTCCTAAGCGGAGTGCACCTCGCAATCCCACTCGGAGGTCCTCTCGGATCTCCGGAGAGATACCCTTCGACACAGTTGAAGTCGGAGGGTCTTCGACTATCCCTCCACCTCAAACTCCGCAAGGGGCTTTTATCCCTCGAGGATACGAAGCCTCTCCACCAACCCCTTCCACACTCCGACCGCCCGGAGCCCCTCTACCACCCGCCATTCCGATTGGAACTGATCATACCAGTTCTCAAGACCCGGAAGGTCCTTCCGGAGGAGATGAAGATAGCCTTGGAGACATGGCCACTCAAATGGCCAATCTTCAAGCCGAGGTAGCAAGGTGGCGGCAAGAGGCTGCGAACAGGCTTCGTCCTCAAGCCACCCCAGCTATCCCCGAAGTGCACGAAGACGACGATCTTGATTATCCCGAAGCCCCGGAGAACGCCTCTTACGACGATGAATCTCCGTTGCATCCCGAGCTTCAGAAGGTTCGCTTCGATCCGAGGTTCAAAGCTTCGAAGCTTAGCAAGTATGCCGGAGATGAAGATCCCAGTGAGTTTGCGCGTTCTTATGCCCTAGCAATCGAGGCTAGTGGCGGGGACAGAGAAACTATGGCGAAGTGCTTCCCGTTAGCCCTCGAAGGAGTGGCGTTGAGATGGTTCTGGTCTTTAAAACCAGGATCAATCACGTCATGGGTACAGTTAAAGAAGAAGTTCATAAGCAACTTCCAGGGTACCTTCGTGCCCCCCATGTCGACAGGAAGCCTTTTTCAAGTGAAACAGCTCCCCGGAGAAACATTGAGGCAGTACTTCAAGCGCTTCGCTCACACGAAGTCGCAAATTCGGGGGCTGTCCACATCCTCAGTGGTTGATGCGGCGCGGGAAGGCGTCAGTCATAAAGGCCTTTTGGATAAATTGCATCGGAAGAGCATCACCACAGTATCACAGTTGATGTCGTACTTCGAGGAGTACTCGAAGTCAGAAGAAGGTTGGCTTCGGAGGACTACTGCTACTTCGACAGTGTTGACAGAAGTTAAAGCAGAGGTAAAGACTTCGGCTCCGCCGCAAGAGCCAGTCCCCGAAGTGCAACATGATAGAAGAAGAGGGCAAAAGCACCCTCGTTCTGAGGTCTTAAACATTGCACCCCCGCAGAAGTTTGCACCAAGAGCTCCACAGCCTGCGGGGAACAAGTCCGGCGGCTGGAGGCCACCAGGGAAAACAGCTGGCAAGGGCCAGACCCTTTTTTGCTGTATTCATGGAGAGAATCGAAGCCATGCAACTGACACCTGCAAGGCTATTCTTACCCTTCGGGGAGAATACTTGGAGAGAACTTCGGGTCGAGGTAGTACCGACCGAAGTCCAGCAGCAGCAGTGCGCTCGGAGCCGGTCCAGGCTGTAGCGCGGATAGAAAATCTTGATGCTGCAAGGAATCCTCCGGTGGCCAATGTTATGCCACCTCCGAAGCAAGAAGAAGGGCAAGATAGAGGGAAGAGAGTAGTTCTCCCTATCTCCGGAGGAGGTACCCTCGGAAGCATGTCCAAGAGACAGCGAAGAGAGTACGTCCGAGAAGTAGGCCACATTGGGACTTCGTCATCTGCAGCTGCAATGCCGGAGTGGTCTCATGTTCCAATATCTTTCTCTGCGGAGGATGCAGCTGGTATCAAGTTCCCGCATGCAGATCCATTGGTTATCACTGCTGATATTGCCGGAACTGAAGTCCGAAGGGTGCTAATCGACGGAGGTAGCTCGGCAGATATCATATTTGTACAAGCCTTCGATCAGTTATGCATTTCCCGGAAGCATCTTCTCCCAGCGGCTCGTCCTCTGCAAGGCTTCGCAGGACCTCCGCTAGATGCACTTGGCCAGATAGGCCTGGAAGTAACCTTCGGAGAAGGTTTACTAGCCCGAACTGAGGAAGTTATCTTTGATGTGGTGGATGCCCCGTATGCTTATAATGTTATCTTCGGCCGAGGCATGTTGAATCAGTTCGGAGCAGTGGCGCATCACAACTACTTGTGCATGAAGATGCCCACACAATCAGGAGTTCTGACAGTCTTCGGAGATCAAGCCATAGCTCGGAGAGCAGAATATGGTCATGGTCCTCCTCTTGATCCGAGGCAAGTAAACAATGTCCAAGATAATGGAGAAATTTTTTCAGCCTCCTCCGAAGCTTCGAAGAAATCGTTTCCAAGACCAAGTCCCGAAGGAGAGATTGCAACGAAGATCATTGTCAAAGATGGTAAAGAATACACTTTTCAGTTTGGTAAAGATTTACCTCCTGAAGTTGCAACTTCCTTGGAAAAGGTTGTAGGAGAAAATTTGGATGTCTTCGCCTGGTCTGACGAAGATATCACCGGAGTCGATCGGGATATTATTGAACACAGCTTGCTTGTAAACCCGAAGGCCCGGCCTGTTCGACAAGGGCTCCGGAAGATGTCCGCAGAGAGAGCTGCTCTAGCTAAGGACGAAGTTGAAAAACTGTTGAAGGCTGGGATTATCAGAGAAGTGGCCCATACGGAATGGTTAGCCAACCCAGTCTTCGTCAGGAAGAAGTCTTCCGGAAAGTGGCGCATGTGCATTGATTTCACATCTTTGAATAAAGCGTGCCCACGTGACCCCTACCCCATGCCCCGAATTGATCAACTAGTTGACTCCACTGCAGGTTCGGAGTTACTAAGCTTCCTCGACGCGTATTCCGGATATCATCAAATATGGTTGAAGCGCGAAGATGAAATCAAGACGAGCTTTGTAACTCCTTCGGGAGTCTTCTGCTATGTAAGAATGCCCTTTGGCCTAAGAAATGCCGGGGCTACTTTTTCAAGATTAGTTGCTAAGGCTCTAGGTCATCAACTAGGTCGCAATGTGGAGGCCTATATGGATGATATTGTAATAAAGAGTGCTTTAAAGCACCAACATAGCCTAGACTTAGCAGAAACATTCAATAGCCTTCGGGCATGTGGCATCCGCCTTAACCCCGAAAAATGTATATTCGGAGCTAAGGCTGGAAAGTTGTTAGGGTACTTAGTTTCAAGCAGGGGAATTGAAGCTAGCCCTACTCAAATAACTGCGCTGCAGAAGATGGCTCCTCCGGAGAATATAAAGCAAGTGCAAAAGCTGACCGGACGTCTGGCCGCACTTAGCAGGTTTTTATCAAGGTCTGCGGAGAGAAGCTTGCCAATCTTTAAAGCTTTGAAAGGGTCCGAAGATTTTGCATGGACACCGGAGTGTCAGAAAAGCTTCGAAGATATTAAAGATTATCTCAGCAATCTTGCTACACTTACGGTGCCTATTGCGGACGAAACCCTACTTCTATATCTTGCAGCCACAGGTTCAGCAGTCAGCGCAGTCCTTGTCAGAGAAGCTGATATTAATGGGAAGTTGGTTCAAAATCCTGTCTATTTTGTATCCGAAGCATTGTCAGGAGCGAAGACAAGATACTCCGAACTTGAGAAGTTCGTTTATGCTCTGATAATGGCTTCGAGGAAGCTAAGACATTATTTTTTGGCTCACAATGTAATTGTACCAACTTCGTATCCTTTAGGAGATATGCTCCGAAGCAAAGATTCCACTGGAAGAATTGGAAAGTGGGCAGTAGAACTAGCACCCTTCGGCATATCTTTCCTGGCAAGGACAGCCATCAAATCTCAAGTCCTGGCAGACTTCGTAGCAGAGTGGACTCCACCTGCGAAGTTGACTCCGGAGAAATCAGATGACGGAGTCTGGACTGTTTACTCCGATGGAGCTTTCCAAGCATCCGGAGCAGGCATTGGGGCAGTATTAATTTCTCCATCAGGACAAAGAGCAATGTACTCCGCAAGACTCAACTTTAAGTCTACCAATAATATAGCGGAGTACGAAGGAATATTATTGGGACTCCGGAAAGCACGTGCTCTAGGGGCTACAAGGATAATTATAAAAACAGATTCTCAGATAGTAGCAGGGCACGTAGACAAGAGTTTTCAAGTCCGACATCCACAGCTCGCAAAGTACTTAGAAGAAATTCGCAAGATCGAAGCACATTTCAAGGGTATTTCCATTCGGAGTATACCAAGAGCTGAAAACGTGCAAGCGGACATTTTAGCGAAGGCTGCTGCCGGAGCTGTGGATGTGCCTGACGAAGCTTTCTATGAGGAGCTCAATATGCCTTCGGTGCCACAAGTTGCTTCTGCAGAGATTCTCTGCATTCCTAGTGCAGATTGGAAAGATTCAATCATAGAACTCTTGCAAGGAGGAACGAATTTGCCCGAAGAGCCCCGATTATCAAGGTTAAAGCTCAGAGCAAGAAACTATCAGTTAATCAACGGTATATTATACAAGGCCGGAGTATGTTCCCCTCTACTCCGATGTATATCTCAAGCCGAAGGCCAAGAAATTCTTCGAGAAATTCACGAAGGCCTTTGTGGAAGCCATTTAGCCCCTAGAGCTCTGGCAGGAAAAACACTTCGCCAGGGGCTTTATTGGCCCACAATAACAGCTGATGCGGAGAGCTTGGTCCGCACTTGTCAAGGATGCCAGTGGATGGGTCGACGGAGTCATCGCCCACCAACAGCTCTTCAAGTCATTGCTCCGGTATGGCCTATGGCCAGATGGGGTATGGATCTAATTGGTCCCTTTCCGTTAGCAAAGGGAAATCTCAAGTTCGCAGTGGTAGCTATTGAATATTTCTCTAAGTGGGTGGAAGCAGAGCCCTTAACAGCTATCACTTCGAATAATGTACAGAAATTCTTCTGGAAAAATATCATTTGCCGGTTCGGAGTGCCTAGATATCTCACAGTTGATAATGGAACACAGTTCGACGCAGAACCCTTCAGAAAGTTTTGCGAAGACCTAGGTATTCAATTATGTTTTGCTGCAGTGAGACATCCTCAGTCGAATGGAGCCGTTGAACGAGCCAATGGAAACATCTTATCAGGGCTAAATCGAAGAATAGTAGGCTTGTCAAAGGGACTGTGGACCGAAGAGCTTCCGAAGATTCTGTGGTCCATTCGGACTACGCAAACAAGGTCCACAGGTTTTACTCCGTTCAGACTACTATTCGGAGATGAAGCTATGACTCCAACGGAGCTCAAAGGAGGATCACTTCGCAGCACCGAACCAGACATAGAAGAAGAAAGACAAGCTTCGTTAGATTTGTCAGAAGAGACAAGGCTTCGAGCTGTAGCTAACTTATCAAAGTATCATCAGCAGACGAAGACTTGGTATGACCCGAAGGTTAAGCTCAGCAAGTTAAGACCGGGTCATCTTGTTCTACGAAGCATTATAGCACCAGGGAAGTTAGGCAATAAATGGGAAGGTCCATATCTAATCGTCCGCTCGGGGCGCCCTGGTTCATTTAAATTAGCTAATTTAGAAGGTGAAGAGTTAGCACATACTTGGCATGCGGAGCACCTAAAGCGATACTTCGCATAAGGGCTCCTTGTAATTCGCTTGTAATCACCTCTAAATTAATAAAGCGTACATCCTGCAGCGTGCCTTCCCCTTGACGCTCCTAGTCTCCCGAGCGGACGCGCTGGGACAGAAGTCGTTCGAGAGGGAAGTGTATTAACCAGGGTTGTATTTCCGGACTTCGAACCCATAAAGTCGAAGCCTCCGGTGTGGGGGCTGACATAATCCGGAGCCCAGGCCACCGGCTTGTAGGCATCCGTAAAAGAGCCCAAAACCACACTCTGCGGAGTCCAAGCTTCGGCTGGTAGACTTCCGTAAAAAGAGCCGAAGGTGGCCAAAATCTGCGGAGTCCAAGCTGCAGCTTGTCAGACTTCCGTAAAAAGAGCCGAAGGTGGCCAATTTCTGCGAAGTCCAAGCTCCGGCTGGTAGACTTCTGCAAAAAAGAGCCCAAGTGGCCAAATTCTGCGAAGTCCAAGCTCCGGCTGGCAGACTTCTGCAAAAATAGCCGAAGGTGGCTACAGTTCTGCGAAATCCAAGCTCCGGCTGGTAGATTTCTGTAAAAAACAAGCCGAAGGTGGCTAAAGCAAAACAGCATTTAAGCCATGAGCTTCGAATGACTGTTCATATGCGTCCAAAGTGACAGAAATTTTTTAAGACATTAAAGTGTCCTGGAAGTTATCTCAATTGATATCTTTCATGAAATAAACAAAGGTACCAAGTTACCATTTTTCTGACTACAAATAGTCGAAGACATTTCATAGGATTTCAAAAGATCTTTAAATGACAGAGGGGCTCCGAACCCCCAAAAAATTGTACTCCGAAGTTTTTCTTTGCACATAACCATCTTCGAATATAGTTCGAAGTTGCTTATACCCAAAGAGGGGCTAGTAAATATGGAGACAATTTTAAATCGGCATTCATTATCAAAACAAATGTATTTACAAATTACATTATGAAAAATTGGTATCTATACCAAGAAGGAATCGGAGACCTCTTCGGTCCCGAGAGCTAGGGGTGGAACGACTAGTTCCAACATCGGAAGTTCTAAGAACTTTACGTTTAACTCTCTTCCTCCCCTTCGAAGCTCTAAAATCCTTCTGCTCTTGTTGAAGCTCGGCCCAAGTTCGAAGCCGCTCGGGGCTTCTTTCCCAGCTTCTAAGATCTTCAGATCTCTTATTTTGGGCTTCACCTTCGTCTTCGGACCACTTAGTGTCTTCAGAAGACGAGGTGTTTGCGTCGCTCTCTTTATCTTCCTCTTTAATATAAGACATTATGTCTTTGATTACTTCGGGCGCAATAACGCCGGAGTCATCACGAGGGATAAGGAATCGAGGACGTTTATAACTCTTGAGAAGTTCGAAGGTGTTCCATAGTGAGCGAAGTTCGCTATTAAGTTCTAACACTTCGACATCTTCCACAAGAGGCAAAGCCTAAAAATATGACAAACAAGATTTTCATTGATAAAAATTTACAAACATCAACTTTACATAATCAAAAAATCCTAAAAAATCCTAAACCTGCGGATTCGGAGGAGGCTGACTGCTCGAAGCTTGACTCCGAACTTGCTTTTGGCGTTGGCCTTCGTCAATCCAAGCCTTGATCGCAGATCGACCTTCGGCTCTCCATGAAGTCTGGAAGGCTCGCCAAGCAACAGCTACACTTTCGGAAGGCTTTAAAAGTCGGTCGTCGTCGAAGATGATGGAGCCCTGTGCGCTCGGAGTGATTGATCGGCCCAAATCTTCGTAGTAGCGAAGTATTCCAAGGGCAGACACTTGTCCGGAGAGTTCTCCGTAACGTATGCCTGCCGTCTTCATTTGCTTCGCTGCTCCTTGGATCCTCTTTAGCCGGCGCAGCAGAGTTACATTGTCATCCGAAGGTAGTGATCCAGTAGTACCGAAGTACTCCAAGACACTTAACATCTGTTCGATGACCTCCGAAGCCACCTTCTCGGACTTAACCTTTTCTTCGATAAGCACATCCTTGACCGAGGTCGTTTCAGCTAAAACTCCGGAGATTCTAGCGTTCTCCGTAGCCAAAGCATTCTTTTGAGTTAGGAGCTGGCCAGCCTCTTCTTGCAGCCTTACAAGTGCGGAGCCCTTCGCAGCATCCTCCGTCCGCAATCTTTCAATCTCTGCTCGAAGCACAACTCTTTCTGCCTCGAGCTCTTTCCTTGCAGCTTCCAAACTTTGCCTAGCCCTTCGCTCTGCTGTTATTACATTGTCCATTTGAGATACTCGACCTTCGGAGAAGCTAAGATTTCTTTGAAGAGTTTCGTTCTCTTCCCGAAGTTGAGCAATTTCGTTTTCATTCGACAAAGCTGCAGCGCGGGCTAAGACTGCTTGCTAAGAAAAAGAAAAACTGGAATAAGAAATTATTCATATATAATTCATTATTTAGTTCGAAGATGCTTTATACCTGATAAGCTGCTCTTTCCACAGCAAGGTTAAGCTCCGAACCCTTCACTCTGCTTAAGCGGGCCACCAGTTCTGTTTCCCCGACTTGACGACTGGCTTCACCCAAAGGTTTAACCAAAGTCCCAAGTCCGGTTTTCTCCTCCAAAAAAGGAGTTATGAGAGGAAGCAGTTTTGCAGCTTTCTGGTCAGCCCTGCTTAGCGAAGGTCCGGAGGTCTCTTCCGAGGCCCTTGGAACTTCAGAAGATGGCCCCCCCTCAGTCGATTCACTTTCGTCCGTTGACTCCGATGAAGTCGATCCTTGAGCTGGGAGGGGCTCGATGTGTCTTTTTCCTCTTCCAGGCCCCGGTAGAGCAACTCCCGGTTGTAGCCCTGAAGTTGTCGAAGGTCTTAGAGTTGTATCTTCGAGGGACACTTCGACAACAGGAGGCTCTGAAAAACCAAAAATATTACACATTGTATAATTTTGCAAAAATTGATAATAATTAAGTAAAATTTACCTTCGATATTCTCTGGAATATCAAGTACCGGACTGATCGGAGGATCATAAGTGTAGTCCTCATCCGAATCAGCCGTTAAATCTTGGGCTACAGGAGCATCGTCCTGAAGAGCCCTCGTTACTTCTTCGAGAATCGAAGCCATAGTGACTTCGACTCCCTCTTCATCCGCTGGAACTCCGGCCTGAGTTGTGTCTTCCTGAACTACCGAAGTCATTGGTTGATCAACATTGTCTTCTGACTCCGGTATGTTCGCAGGCACTTCGGCCTCATCCACACCCATAGGGGCTTCGATTTGTTCCCCCTGGGTATCCGGAGCTCTTACTTCTTCGATGTTGGTTTGAGGCTCCGGAATACCTGCAGTGTCTTCAATGAGAATATTTCGTTGAACTGCATCTTCATCAATTAATTTTACTAATAAAATACCTTCGTCTTCTTTGGAGCTAGAACCCGAAGCTCTTGAACTCGAAGGTGCGAGTTTCTTCGGCTTCCGAGCCACTTTCTTCGTCGGAGTCTTTGCGGAGCTCGAAGCTCCGGCTTCGGCTACTCTTTTCTTGGGTCCTTTTTCTTGAGGCACCCAGTCCATCAGAGGGGGCGGAGTTAACTCCAACATTCCCCATACTCTGTTAAAACGCTCCCAACTTCCGACTAATTTGCTTCGCCATTCCTTTTCTGACGGAGTTGGAGCACCCAAGATCTTCTCCGAAGCCCTTATAATTTGCTCCGAAGTAATAGGGGCTGAAGAAGCTATAAAAAAAAATAACTCAAGTTAATCTTTCTTCGAAGTAAATATGTATTATGCATGTTGGTTTCGAAGTTACCTGCAGGGCTCGAAGTATAGTTTATCTTGCGGAGACCGCCTTCCGAGTCATCTTCGAAGGCGATAGGCCAGTTGGCCATCAACGGAGAAATTTGAAGTCCGATGAACTCTTCGGCTAAATCCCGCATGCTCAACCTTTTGCTGATTTTCTGAAGCAAGTTGAGGCGAGCTTCGAGTTGGCCTTCGTCAGGTTGCACTAAGGCTTCTTTCCGGAACTGAATTTCCTTGAGGGGACCGGCCAGAGGATTACCCACTCCAACTTCGGCATAAAACCACCTTAGCACCCAATCGGTGTACCATCTAGCATTGGTGGCCTTAGCAGGAAACTGAAGGGCGTATTCATCTCGGAGCCTAAAGTTGATGCTACCGAAGGATACCACTACTTTTTCACCTCCAGGGCCTACGAAGGTTTTTGGTTGGCATGTAGCCCTATGTAATGCAGCGAAGATCTCTGCCCTTCCTTCACACCCTTCGGCCCTCAGCGCCCATTCGAAGATAGCCAGTCTAGCTACCGCATTCGGAGATAATTGGGGGAGGGTTACGTGGAACAGATCCAGTACCTCCGCCAGGAAGTCCACTGCAGGAAGGCCCAAGCCAGCTTCGAAGAAGGCTTCGAATACCACTACTTCTCCGGGTCTTGGCGCTGGAATCATCTCTTTGCCTGGCTTCCGAATCATAACTCCATTACTGATTCTTCCTCCCGCTGCGATTGCCAGTGACTCTCTTTTGCAGGTAGAAGCCCCCAACTGGAAAGACTGATCCAAATACTTTGTCGATGGCGGGCACAGACCTTGGTCTTCGGCGATTTGGGGATTTCTCCCCCCTGCCGCCATGGACATTGTCGCCTGCCTCGAAGATGTTGCCGCCAATGTTGCCGCCGCTGCTGCTGCGGCTGCCTGCTGCTGAGCCAAGGTCGAAGGCGGCGCGGATCCTTTGGTCTTCACCATCGCGATTGCCGGATCAACTTGAGAGAACGGGAACTAGGGCTCAAGAACTCGAGAACTAGGGCTCAAGAACTCAAGAACTCAAAAGGCTTTTGACTGGGAGCGAGCGGTGAAAAGGTAATCGAGTAAGTTCCAGAGTTCTTTATTTATAACCCAAAACTTTCCGTTTGTTACCGTTTCGGCTCCGCCCTTTCGCATTCCCGCCTGTTATTTTCCTCCGAAAATAACGCCTCATATAACTCCGTTAGAACAGGAACTAACGGTTATATTTTCTAAGTCTAAAAAGACTTTCGAACTTCCTGAGTCAGTTCTAAGATAGTTCGAAAAGTAATTACTTTATGGCTGATTCGAAGTTCATATCTTCATGTATTTCGGAGATAAAACAAAAATTAATAACCCCTATGATTGGTTATCTTTCCTTTCCGTATACTGCTCTCCTAACATTACAGGCTAAACGGAGAAGCGTATTCGAGGGGCTACTGTTGGGGGAAAATATCCCATCTTCAGGGTTATTGCCAAAGCAACATGAAGACAGTCAACCAGTTCGAAGATAGTCCGAAGGTCATCTTCGAAGGCAGCTTGGAACCTCGTCAGGAGTCCGAAGACTGGCATTGGTTCGAAGTATATCTTCGAACCAAAGCCTTCCAGGATCTTTTCTGCCAGCTAAGATGGAAGACTTATCTTCTATCCCATTAGATTAGTCTTTTACCATTTTAGCCCTATTAAGGAAACCGAATAGTTTCCTTAATGACGGTTGTAATAGAGGGGTAAATAGGTCTTTTCCTTAATATTTAGGCCTATAAATACCCCCCTTTTCACCCTGTAATAGGGACCGATTTACAAGTGAATCAATACACACTTTCGAACTATTCTAAGCTATTATCCTTTCGGAGGCTTAGAACAGTTTGCTTCACAAACACTTCGTTTGTTAGTTTCTTTTCTACAGAAACCTGTTAGCGTAATCTTTTACGCCAACAGAACCAAAGGAGGTGTTTTTGGAGTTTCCGTTTAGGGCACGAAGTTGTGCAAAACGTTGCCACCCGTAATGTGCAAGAATCAAAAGTTTGCTTCTAGAACAAAAATGTTCAAAAACATTCCCAATCATCATAATACGGTGAAATAGTACCAAAGGAGGTGTTTCTTGGGTTTCCATTCTGGACACGAATGTTGGGTAAACGTTGCCACCCGTAATGTGCAAGAATCAAAAGATCGCTTACGGAACAAAAATGTTCATTAACATGCCCAATCATTCTAATATGGTGTAATAGTGTCGAAGGAGGTGTTTCTAGGGTTTCCATTCCGGACACGAATGTTGTAAAAAATGTCGCCACCCATAATGTGCTATAATCAAATGTTCGCTTCCGGAACAAAAAGGTTCATTAACTTGCCCAATCATCCTAATATGGTGTAATAGTACCAAAGGAGGTGTTTTGGGAGTTTCCTTTCAGGACACGAATGTTGTAAAAACGTCACCAGCCGTAATTTGCAAGAATCAAAAGTTCGTTTCCGGAACAAAAATGTTTAAAAACATGCCCAATCATCGTAATATATTGTAATAGTACCGAAGGAGGTGTTTCTTTGGTTTCCATTCCAGACACGAATATTGTGAAAACGTCGCCACCCGTAATGTGCAAGAATCAAAATTTTGCTTTCGGAACAAAAGGTTCATTAACAAGCCTAATCATTCTTATATGGTGTAATAGTATCGAAGGAGGTGTTTCTTGGGTTTCATTCTGGACACGAATGTTGTGAAAACGTCACCACCCGTATACTCAAATGTTTCCAAATGTCAACCTCATTACAAATCCTGCTGCTTGTAAGCACATCACAGATATTTTTCTCTTTGAAGGTTGAGCTCATAATACATTACATTGAAATGTATGTAAAATCATGTCTATTACAAAGGAAAGGAATATAGTGTACATATTCAAACCTCAAACTCAAAATGGAAAATATGTCAATTATTTTTTACCTTGACATGATAATTGTTAGGTAGCAAAGCTCTTCTTACATCAACTGAAACTTTGTTGTAGATGAACTTAAAGACTAGCAGATGTTGAGCACAATAAGCCTTAGATATTGCGTGTTTCCCTATGTGTGGTCTAGACTCTAGATAGAGGTTCTTTCAATGACAACCATATCATTGTTAAAGCAATATGTAATTATCACACCCCAACAATAATGTACATTGGTTGATCCATGCAGGTATCGGATGTGCAAACAACATCTCCGGGTGAATGCATATAACAAAGAAGCCTAGCCTTAGCCCTAGGCTTAATATCTATGGTCGCTCTTATGGTTGCCCAGTCTATTATAAATACAGTTGCTGGTTGCATCTGCTGTAAGAGGCATCCAGTTCCCTCAGACACTAATTGGAATGTCGCTTTGATCTCATTCATTGTGTCTTGCTAAGTTTATTCCATTGATGTTTATTGTCTTTGCAGTGTTACATAAGAATATTCTGAATATTATTGTGTTATGTTGAACCTTGAACTTAGCCTTTACATTTTGTGCAAACAGTGTTACATAAATTGGGAACATTGTATTGCCAAATGCATTGAATTTGTTCATTTCTTTAAACCCTATATTTGTGTTGTTAATATTGATGTCTAAAATTCAGGACATTCTCCATCTTGAGTTCTAAAGTGTTGTTTCAGCACATCACATTTTACGTAAAATATGTGCTCCCTATAAATATTATGTGCATTTGATACTAGCGATGAAAGTGATTCGAATAGTTTCCATCTGAATCCGGAAAATGGTTTCGTATTTGGATATTTTGTTTTGGATACAATTTTTTGCAAATATGGATTTGTATTCAGATTATTTTTTCGGATACTGAAACAGATATGACATCGTGGTTATCCGACGGATACAGATCTCAATTCAGATAATCCATAAAATTCCATTCGGATTATCTGGATTCAAATGCCCATTAAACTCAGTTACTTGTAGCAATCTAATCTGCTTCAAGATATGTATTAGGGCAGTCCCAACCCATAGTTTCTTAGATAGTGTCTTATTTTAAGACATGTCAACAAGGCACCATCTATAGAAACTACTCTTTCAACCATGATGTCTTATTATGGGTCTAAAGTTAATTTGTATATACATCTATCTCATTTCTCTCTCCCCTTCTATCCAATCACATTTCATCTTTTTCTTGGATATTGTGACAGCATGATGTCTTAGTTTAGATATTGTTTCTTCATATTTTAGTACCTCTCTTCATTAAATTAATTGCCACATTACATTTTTTCCTAGGTTGTAGCTCTAGCCGCTGCGCTGCCTCATGCGCAGTCGGTTGGCCACCTCTCCAACATGGGTTGGCTAGCACTGCCTACATGTTGCCTGTGCAATGCTAGCATCAAGCCATCAAGGACAGGGAGCTCTAGCATATTGCCATTGCCCATGGCCAGTGCTAATGGAGCCGGGACGCTCTTGAGTGCCGATGGCGAGAGGAGAAAGATAAACAATACATACGCAAGGTGTTCGGCTAAATGCCACAGCTTCCCAATGGCTTGTATCTTGGCTTAACTCACTCAAAAAAGTCACAACACTCAATTACAGGGGTTGCAAGCTTTAGTTATAGGTCGAGGCAACGCAGCACTCAAGCCACCACTCCTGCGTTTTTACCGACGCACACGTGAACAATGTGCTTCTGAAGGCCAACATCTCACACGTCCAGTGGTTCTCCGCATCTCTCGCTCACGTGGCCACACCAATGTATTGCTCCTCTTGACCTATGTGACGCCCTCCAACACATGCACGAACATGTGAAAAAGCATGAACACGGACACACGACGCAACACACAACATGAGCACTACGATCACCATTAGATCATCCTGCGCGCATGAACACGCGTTGTGTTTAGTCCTAACAATCTCCCCCTAAACTCAACACCATTGTCTTGCTCTGTATTCGTAACCATATTCATATTTGCTCTGTATTCGTATCTGATAATATAGGTTTCTGTTGTTAGAGATGTATATTGCTTTATTGTCTTGTGTAATATCTCGAGAGTATAAGAGCATGTGTGCATTTTTACATGTTTATAAAATTTGCCCTATGGCCTCTATTGAATACAAGTCATTATTCTCATATAGTATGAAAGCAAGGTCTACTCGACCCGTTGTCCGGCTCATGATGGCTCATCGGCATTCCTGGTCGGATTCGGCTTCTCTACATCGGATTGGCCTCTTTCTTCATCACTCTAGGTGGCACTGTTGCTCCAAATTGGCTCCTATCAACTAGATCTAGCTCATTCACTTCGGATCAGCCTAGATCTGCCTTCTTCTCTATCGATTCGCTCTCCTCTTAACCAGATCTGGCTCCTTTTGCGCTGGCACTACCTCCTACCGCTATATCCCACACTTCCTCCTCCAGGCCTATGAAACCAAGTGTGGTCGCACTGTGGTTTCAGTCTTTACGATGAGTGATTAACAAGGATGAGCGATCGAGTGAATGAGTTAGTGATGGTTTGTGTGCATCGAAGGGTTCGATGTACGAATGAGGATTGTGTGCCGAGGTTTTCGGTGGTGCATTGCGTTCTTGTTTTGGCTTGTCTCATATGTGAAGGGTGGATATGCTGACCAACTGTCGACGGCGGGTGATCAAGGGTTAAGCGGGGAGTGAGAAACCATGTTGAAGAATATGGTTTTGATATTCCAGATGTGATGAGTGATTGTCAACGGAAGTCAAAGGAAGGGAGAGATGAAGACCTACCGAGTCTGAGGCGCATGTGACTCAGGTACACGGGCAGTGAGCGATGGTCGGGCAAAGGAGCGACGGAGTTGGGCTGGCCCAATCCGGGTACATGGCTAGGAGCTGCAGATGATCCACTAGTCTGGACAAGGACGAAGACGACGCCAATGTAAATGAGAGAGAGTATCGAGGGATGATCGGTTCGCTACTATACTTGACTGCGACGAGACCGGACATTTAGTTTGTCGTGGGTGTGTGTGCGCATTTTCAGTCTTCGCCACGCGCATCTCATCGGCAGGCTATGAAGCGTATTTTCAGGTATCTTACTTATGCTCCTGATTTAGGTCTCTATTATTCTGCATCATCGTCTCTTGATTTAGCTGGTTTTTCGGACGCTGATTTTGGTGGGTGCCGGCTGGATCGCAAGTCTACTTCTGGTACTTGCCAGCTTCTTTGTTCTTCACTTGTTTCTTGGTCCTCTAGAAAACAATATGTAGTTGTGCTTTCTACTACTGAGGCTGAGTATGTAGCTGCTGCTAGCTGCTGTTCTCAGTTAGTTTGGATGATTTCTACTTTGCGGGATTTTGGGTTATTCTTTCCTTCGCGAGTTCCTTTGTTTTGTGATAGCACTAGTGCAATTAGTATAGGAAAAAACCCATGTCTTCATTCAAAAACCAAAGATATTGATGTGCGCTTTCACTTTATGAGGGATCAATATGAGAAAGGAGTCATTGATCTTATACATGCTGATACCCATCACCAGTTGACTGACATTTTAACCAAACCCCTAGATTAGTCTACTTTTGAGCGTTTGCGAGGGGATTTGGGAGTTGTGTATCCTTTTTAGGATACTTTGAGTCAGTTTTTTTTCTTCTTTATTTTTTATTGAGTCTTTTTGTGTGCGTTCATATCATGCATAATCATCAATCACATTTTGAGCTTGCTTCTGTTATATGATTAATCTGCTTTACTTTCTCTAGCTAGTATATGTTTTTGATTACCTGTCGACGATCATGTTCTATTTCAGTTCACATGATATATCTGATATTTGTCATATGCATGGCTTTTATGCTTTAAAATTGAAAAATGATCACCATTGCTTCTGGTAACTAGCATGTGTAGGCTGAATGCTTTCGCTATCTTTTACGTGCCTTGTAGCTAGATCCTTACTTCGATGCAGATATGCAACTTGGACATCTATATGCTTTAAATATGAAAAATATGTTATAAAAATGATAAAAATTTAGAAAAATGAGAAATTTATGCATTTTTATGATTTTTAGAAAAGATTCAGGTGGGTTTGCTTTGTCGCATTGCATTGTTTTGGACTGCTTACCATAGCACTTTGGTATGAATTAGGACAATGTAATGTATGCCAAGACCAATGTCTTAAGCTTCTGATGGTCCAGTTCTGGCCTAGGCTTGACTTGGTCGGTTAGCATAAGGTTTGACACGCAAATAACCCCTGGCAGAAATGAAAAAATAAAAAGGAAAAAGAATCTGTCTGAAAAAAAAATTAAAAAGATGAGAAGTTTGCTGAAGCACTTTATTTTTGGACAATGCTTATCTTGGTAAATATTAGTTAGCTTTTGCATCTCATGCTTTACTTTTCTTGTCAACTAGAAAATGTGGTGATGCTTTTGTTTGCGAAAATCGAAAAATGTGTGCTAATGACTCTCTTTAGATATCATCTGTTTGCACTGATCATGTCATGTATCTTAGACAGTACATCTTTTGATATACCTGTTAGATGTTGTAATTGCAGTTAATCATATCTAAAAAGCATGCTTTTCACACTCCACCTGCACCCCACCTGCATTCATGGCATATTTTGAGGGGGAGCTGCATTTCACGGGGAGTTTGTGTCTTTGTTTTTTTAGAGTGTATTTAGTCTCACTTGATGAGTTCAATTGTCAACAAGGGGGAGAAATTTTGGGAGAAGAGTTTTGGAGTTTAGAGAACATTTTTTTAGCTTTCTCTGGGATTTATTTTAGGGGGAGTTCCTTGTTGGTAATTCTGAGATTGCACTTGCTTTTGAGTTTCTATTTTTGGTTAACCATGATGACCATTTTTCTTGCTTCTGTTTGGCTTTTGGTCATTAGGGTTAAACTTTTATTTTCCTTCTTCTATTTTCTTTTGTTTTTGTTTTCTTGTTTCCACTTGTTTTACAGGTTCTAGAGATGAGCTGAAAAGGGGTGTTGACAATGCACTCATCAAGGGGGAGATTGAGAAACCATGTTCAAGAATATGGTTTTGATATTCCAGATGTGATGAGTGATTGTTAACGGAAGTCAAAGGAAGGGAAAGATGAAGACCTGCTGAGTCTGAGGTGCATGTGACTCAGGTACACGATGTAGGACCGAAAGTAGCGACCAGAGGGGGGGTGAATGGGCGCCTAAAAATTTCTTGCTAAACTATATTTTAAACCCAACGCCCAAAAGAACTAAAGTAGACAAATAATATTTGCAAAGCAAATTTTGGGCATTAAAGTTGTTTAGCTTAAAAAATGACCGATGTCTTAATTAAAATGATATTAAAGATAAACTAAATATAAATACTGCAGTAAATAAAATTGGTACTAGAAAAATTTAATGACATAAGCAAGATACCTAAACAAATTAATAAAATATTCAGGATGCGGTCTAAAAAGAAAATACTAATCAACTAAATAAAAACATGGATCATCCGGAAATTAATTCAGAAATAAACCGAAAATATTTCATGTAAATCTAGAATAAAACATTACTACGACTAATAAATTTTTCGGTTTATGTGAGTGGATAAAAATTACTTAAATAGAAATTATGTGGGTATAACTAATATTTTGCAGATTAAATTAATCATGAATTTTCTAAACAAATTTTCAGCTAATTAATTAATAGATGATTATCTCTAAAAACTGATCTACAAAAAAAATAGGAGATTAAAATACCAGAATCAACGTTTTGATTTGCGTTCCAAATTTTTCTCGCCGGCCACTGCGTTTACGTGAGCTAGGATTTTGCCATTTCAAACTTCATTTGCTGGGGCTGTGCGTCGCCGTCTCCTGTCCGTGGGGCCCACCGTCGACAGCCGTGGCTTTTGCAGCCTGCTTCACGCGTGGCGGGTCCCGCCAGGAAGACTTCTTCTACAGCTGCTGTGAGATCGCACGGAAAAACGTGTTGCGCATAGCTTTGTCTTGAGCCGCACGCCACGCAGTGCTGGGCAGGCAGCCAGACGCCGTGTGACACGCCACCGCCCTGGAACGGCGCTTGGGCAATCGGCCAGGTGCCGTGGAAAAAAAATTCTTGCCGCGGATGAAAAGTGATCTCAGTTGCGCCGGAAGAACAAAGAAGGAGAACGAATAAAATGTGGACTATAGATTGATCTAAAACAAAAACAGTCAACTATCCCCAAGGGGATAGGGGCCTATTTATAGGCAAATCCTAATACATGAAAAGACTACTTTACCCTCAGGTAAAATAAACTGACTCTAAAATAAATTCCGAAAATTACTAAAATATTCTTAGAAAAATTAACTGACTCGAATAAAAATATTCTAAACTTAAAAACTAAATATTAATATCCTAAAAATGAATTAATGATAGATTGTCAGTTTTACGCCGAAACTGACAAAGCGTCCACCGTCTTCGCACCGAGTACCCGGATTGGGCCGACCCGACCCCGCAGCTCCCTCAGCCCGGCAATCGCTCGCCTCCCGTGTACCTGAGTCAAACCCAGTCAACAGACCAGTGGATCATCTACCGCTCCTAGCCATGTACCCGGATTGGGCCAGCCCGACTCCGCAGCTCCTCTGCCCGGCCGTCGCTCACTGCCCGTGTACCTGAGTCACATGCGCCTCAGACTCGGCAGGTCTTCATCTCTCCCTTCCATTTACTTCCGTTGACAATCACTCATCACGTCTGGAATATCAAAACCACATTCTTCAACATGGTTTCTCAATCTCCCCCTTGATGAGTGCATTGTCAACACCCTTTTCAGCTCATCTCCAGAACCTGCAAAACATGTGGAAACAGAAAAACAAAGACAAAAGAAAATAGAAGAAGGAAAATAAAAGTTGTAACTCTAATGACCAAAAGCCAAATAAAAGCACGAAAACGGTCATTATGGTTAACCAAAAATAAAGCCTCAAAAACAAGTGCAAATCTCAAAATTACCAACAAGAATAAACTCCCCCTGAAATAAATCCCAGAGAAAGGCAAAAATATATCCAAAATTTCTCCCCCTTGTTGACAATTGGACTCATCAAGTGAGACTGAATGCACTTTAAAGAGACATAAACACAAACTCCCCCTGAAATGCAGCTCCCCCTCAAAATATGCCATGAATGCAGATGGAGTGCAGGTGGAGTGTGAAAAGCATGCTTCTTAAATATGATTAACTGCAATTACAACATCTAATAGGTATAGCAAAAGATATATTGTCGAAGATACATGACATGATCAGTGCAACAAATGATATCTAAAGAAAGTCATTAGCACGCATTTTTCGATTTTTTCAAACAAAAGCATCACCACATTTTCTAGTTAACAAGCAAAGTAAAGCATGATATGCAAAAGCTAACTGATATCTACCAAGATAAGCATTGTCCAAAACAAAGTGCTTCAGCAAACCTGTCATCTTTTTAAATTTTTCAGACTTTTTTCTTTATATTTTTCATTTCTGCCAGGGGTTATTTGCATGTCAAACCTTATGCTAACCGACCAAGTCAAGCCTAGGCCAGAACTGGACCATCAGAAGCTTAAGACACTGGTCTTGCCATACATTACACCGTCCTAGTTCATACCAAAGTGCTATGGTAAGCAGTCTAGAACAATGCAATGCGACAAAAGCAAATCCACCTGGATCTTTTCTGATAATCATAAAAATGCATAAATTTTTATTTTTCTGAATTTTTATCATTTGTATAGCACATTTTGCATATTTAAAGCATATAGATGTCCAAGTTTCGTATCTGCATCTAAGTAAGGATCTAGCTACAAGGCATGTAAAAGATAGCAAGCGCATTCAGCCTACACATGCTAGTTACCAGAAGCAATGATGATTATTTTTCAATTTTAAAACATAAAAGCCATGCATATGACAGATATCAGATATATCAAGTGAACTGAAACAAAAACATGATCATCGACAAATAATCAAAAGCATATACTAGCTAGAGAAAGTAAAGCAGATTAATCATATAACAGAAGCAAGCTCAAAATGTGATTTATGATTATGCAAGAACACACACAAAAAAAATAAAGAAGAAAGAAAAAATTGATACCAATGAAAAGGTGACTCAAAATATCCTAAAAGGATACACAACTCCCAAAAACACGATCAATAATCATGAGTGGGAACAAACGGTCCAACACCAGGTTTGGCAAAGGTGTTAAACCAGTGTCGAGCCATCTGCTCAAAAGTAGGAAAGCAGAAGGAATCATATGAATCTTGACCAAAACGCGGATCAAACCGTGGTCCTCTGTTATTCCTAAAATCACGGTCACGAGGTCCAGCACCGTATCCATAATGATCTGGAACTCTGCCGGAACGAAAACCACCCTCTGGAGCACGGTCATGAAAACCGTCTCCTCTACCACCACCTACACGACGTGGCCTGGCCTCTAGCCTCTCTCTACGTCGGGGAACTCTCTGTCTACCACCCTGCTGGTAGAACTGCTCCTGCCCACCTCGAGCTCTCTCTGCTCGCTCATCCCGCTTCCTCCTGAAGCAAAACTCCTAAAGATGCCCGTCTCTCTGACAAAACTCATAGTGATAGGTAGGCTTCTTGGGATGTGGTTGAGGCTTGGGATTCTTAGGCTTGGTGGTGTTCGGTGAATCACTTTTGGTGTGAGAGGGTCCAGGTAAAAAATCAGGAAAAGTGTGAAGAGTTTTAGGCTTTGGGACCCAGATCTGCTTCTTAGGTGGAGCTTTAGGTTGTTCTTGGAACACTCCATCCTTGGGCTGACTATCCTTTTGAGTCTTGGGGTGTCTCTGTTCAGGAGTCATCTTACTCCACTCCACTGCTCGACTAATAGCACTCTCAAAATCAGCCTTGGTATATGTGTACCCTACCCCAAAACCATCCTGTCTCTTGAACTGCTGGATCATCATGCCGAGCTGTGGCTCTCTAGCACTAATCCAACTCAGGATCTGACGGAGGTAAAAGTTCTCGTTCTGAACATCAGCTAGCTCCTCTCTCAAAGAAGCTAACACGTCCACCTGAGACAAGCAGATCTCACACTCTTTATCAACTTCGATAGACTTCTCAGCTTTTAGCTTGATCAATTCCATTCTAATGGATAAGCAGTTCTCACAAACAGTGGATGGAATCGACAAGGTCTCAAGCTCTAGCTTAGTCTGCTCCAACTCAGCTCTCACTCCAGCTAACTCGCTCAACTGCACATCACTATTGGTTATTAGCTCGGCTATACTAGCTAAATGAGATGGGCAGTCTACACAAGGTGCGACGACAGTGGCATGAGCATCTTTTAGCTCCTGCTGAGCGCTCTCAAGCTCAGTGGCCAAAGCGTCTCTCTCATCTACTCTCTCTGTGTACCTGGACTTGAGAGTCGTCAGGTCACACAACAGCACCTCACAGTTAGGGCACTCACCACTATCACCCAAGCAAGGGGAAAAAGACAGACTCTCAATTTTGCCATTTGCCGTGGCAAGCTCACTCTCAAGCTCATCTATCCTCTTCTTTGCCCCTCTAAGCAGTTTCTCCCTATACTTCAACTCCTGACTGTTCTGTTCTAGTAAATTGGCAACTTCTTGTTCATAGGAGGATGCATTCTCATCGTCGTCATCGTCGGAGTCGTCGGAGGAGTCCTTCTCTTTCTTCTCCCCAAGAGCCATTGAGTAGAAGCTCTTGTGGGATCTTCGGCTGTGACGTGAGTGACTCTTTGGCTTGTCCCTGAAGCCCATGAAACAGAGGCCCGCCGAATTGTCCCTGTCCTTCCCCTTCTTGATCATGATCTCTTCATCACTTGAACTTGAAGACGAGGATCTCTTGGCGTATCTTTTCTCCATTTCGGCGAAGAAGGTCTTGTCTCGCTTCT
Organism: Zizania palustris; assembly: GCA_019279435.1. Classification (NCBI taxonomy): domain Eukaryota; kingdom Viridiplantae; phylum Streptophyta; class Magnoliopsida; order Poales; family Poaceae; genus Zizania; species Zizania palustris. The sequence goes on along the minus strand of JAAALK010000283.1, from coordinate 2,948,571 downwards.
TGTTCTCACGTCTATAATCCTTCAGAGCCTTTTGAAAGAATCTTGTCTTGGGCTTGCACTTTGTGGAGTTGTCATACTTGCCGGAATTGTAGGAGTTGCCACCTGTTCCCTTCTTGTAATTGTTCTGCTTAGGGCAGTCAGCGATGAAATGACCTGGGTCACCACACTCAAAGCATCCGGATTTTGTGCCGTGTCTCTTGAACATTCGCTTATCATAGACACGTCGCATCCGGTTGTTAAACAAGCATAGATCATCATCTCCTAGAGTATCAAGTTGTTCCTCGGAAATCGACATCAAGGAAAACACAGTACAACTCATGGCATTAGGATCAGCAGATGGTGTCGCAAGCGCTAGAATCTTTGATCCAGAACCACTGAGATTTGATCTCAACTGAATATCGACCTCTGAGGCCTTGAGCTTACTAAAAAGCTCTGCGATGGTCAAGGTATCATAGGACGCGCTCTCCACAATAGAAGAAACCTTGATCTCCCAGATCTTAGGGTCCAAAGTATGGAGTACCTTAAGCGCCTGTTCATGATTTGAGACCTGCTGATCACCCTCGGCCTTGTTAACACGAAGCTTGTTAATGATCGATTGAAAACGACCAAACAAGGCCTCAACAGTCTCACCCGGCTTCTGTGAGAAATTTTCATACTCACGCCGGTAGGTCTGATATAGCCTAGCCTTGACCTAAGCTGTCCCCTCATGGTGTGCCTGTAGGGTAGCCCAGATCTCTCTAGCAGTGGTGAGATGGCTAACACGCTCGAACTCACTAGGACCTAGCCCAGAAAATAAAATGTTCACCGCCTTACTATTATTTTGATGCTGGGTAATTACATTAGCAGCAGTATCCGCAGCAATAGTCGTAATGGTGAAACTAGGATGAACACAAATCTCCCATATGTCCGAGCTCTAGCTCATAAGGTATGCTCGCATGCGAGTCTTCCAATAAGTGTAGCCAAAAGCTTCACGGGATGGGATTTTACCTGAAGACGTCATGGTCACTACCTAGGTTTTAAATCGGTTAAGATATCTAGAAAAAAACCTAACCTCGCTCTGATACCACTTGTAGGACCGAAAGTAGCGACCAGAGGGGGGGTGAATGGGCGCCTAAAAATTTCTTGCTAAACTATATTTTAAACCCAACGCCCAAAAGAACTAAAGTAGACAAATAATATTTGCAAAGCAAAATTTGGGCATTAAAGTTGTTTAGCTTAAAAAATGACCGATGTCTTAATTAAAATGATATTAAAGATAAACTAAATATAAATACTGCAGTAAATAAAATTGGTACTAGAAAAATTTAATGACATAAGCAAGATACCTAAACAAATTAATAAAATATTCAGGATGCGGTCTAAAAAGAAAATACTAATCAACTAAATAAAAACATGGATCATCCGGAAATTAATTTAGAAATAAACCGAAAATATTTCATGTAAATCTAGAATAAAACATTACTGCGACTAATAAATTTTTCGGTTTATGTGAGTGGATAAAAATTACTTAAATAGAAATTATGTGGGTATAACTAATATTTTGCAGATTAAATTAATCACGAATTTTCTAAACAAATTTTCAGCTAATTAATTAATAGATGATTATCTCTAAAAACTGATCTACAAAAAAATAGGAGATTAAAATACCAGAATCAACATTTTGATTTGCGTTCCAAATTTTTCTCGTCGGCCACTGCGTTTACGTGAGCTAGTATTTTGCCATTTCAAACTTCATTTGCTGGGGCTGTGCGTCGCCGTCTCCTGTACGTGGGGCCCACCGTCGACAGCCGTGGCTTCCGGCAGCCGTGGCTTTTGCAGCCTGCTTCACGCGTGGCGGGTCCCGCCAGGAAGACTTCTTCTACACAGCTGCTGTGAGATCGCACGGAAAAACGTGTTGCGCACAGCTTTGTCTTGAGCCGCGCGCCACGCAGTGCTGGGCAGGCAGCCAGACGCCGTGTGACACGCCACCGCCCTGGAACGGCGCTTGGGCAATCGGCCAGGTGCCGTGGAAAAAAATTCTTGCCGCCGATGAAAAGCGATCTCAGTTGCGCCGGAAGAACAGAGAAGGAGAACGAATAAAATGTGGACTATAGATTGATCTAAAACAAAAACAGTCAACTATCCCCAAGGGGATAGGGGCCTATTTATAGGCAAATCCTAATAAATGAAAAGACTACTTTACCCTCAGGTAAAATAAACTGACTCTAAAATAAATTCCGAAAATTACTAAAATATTCTTAGAAAAATTAACTGACTCGAATAAAAATATTCTAAACTTAAAAACTAAATATTAATATCCTAAAAATGAATTAATGATAGATTGTCAGTTTTACGCCGAAACTGACAAAGCGTCCACCGTCTTCGCACCGGGTACCCGGATTGGGTCGACCCGACCCCGCAGCTCCCTCAGCCCGGCAATCGCTCGCCGCCCGTGTACCTGAGTCAAACCCAGTCAACAGACCAGTGGATCATCTGCCGCTCCTAGCCATGTACCCGGATTGGGCCAGCCCGACTCCGCAGCTCCTCTGCCCGGCCGTCGCTCACTACCCGTGTACCTGAGTCACATGCGCCTCACACTCGGCAGGTCTTCATCTCTCCCTTCCATTTACTTCCGTTGACAATCACTCATCACATCTAGAATATCAAAACCACATTCTTCAACATGGTTTCTCACACGAGCAGTGAGCGACGGCCGGGCAGAGGAGCCGCGGAGTCGGGCTGGCCCAATCCGAGTACATGGCTAGGAGCGGCAAATGATCCACTGGTCTGTTGACTGGGTTTGACTCAGGTACACGGGCGATGAGCGATTGCCGGGCTGAGGAAGCTGCGGGGTCGGGTCGGCCCAATCCGGGTACCCAGTGCGAAGACGGTGGACGCTTTGTCAGTTTCGGCGCAAAACTGACAATCTATGATTTATTCGTTTTTAGGATATTAATATTTAGTTTTTAAGTTTAGAATATTTTTATTTGAGTCAGGTGATTTTTCTAATAATTTTTTAGTAATTTTCGGAATGTATTTTAGATTCAGTTTAATTTCCCCTAGGGGTAAATTAGTCTTTTCATGTAATATGATTCGCCTATAAATAGGCCCCTATCCCCTTGGGGATAGATGACTGTTTTTAATAGATCAATCTATAGTCCAGCTTTTTTTTCGTCGCCAAAAAGTTCTTTCTTCGGCGAAATTTTTCCACGGCGTGTTTCCTTCGCTACGGCGGACATCTCTAGCGCAAGAGCCTAGCACGGCTTCCTGTGCACACCAGCCACAGGTGTGGGCCCCACAGGGTACTTTTCACGGTGAATTTTTCTTTGGAAATTGATTGCAGCCTGGCCATCGGACGAACGCGGCTCTGGATGAAAAGTTGTGGCCAGGCGGGCCCCATGCAAGGTCGGAAATTCCTTGGGAGCATCACAGCAAGCGGCGTTCAGAGTGCATCCGGCTGACAACACCTCCGCCTGGAACACGGCAAGTTCCAGACTTTATTCGTGCGGGGCCCACATCCATGGCAGCGAGGTATGCAGCGTCAGGTGTTTTGCTCTGCGATCTGAGGTGGCCGGAAGCAGCAGGCATTAGACGGCGCATGGAAGAAGGACACAGGTAATCTGTTATTGATCTCCTATTTTTTAGTAGATCATTTTATAGATAATCATCTATTAAGTAATTAGCGGAAAATTTGTTTAGAAATTTCGTGTTAATTTAATCTGCTAAACTGTTTTTAGAAATCACATATTTTTATTTATATATGTTTAATCTGCTTATATAAAAAGTAAAGAAAAGTTTATTAGTGGATCCATGTTTTTATTTAGTTAATTATTATTTTATTTTTATACTGCAATCTGAACATTTTATTAAGATATTTAGTGTTTTTATTACATCATTAAATATTTCTAGTACTCATTTTTATTTACTGCAGCGATTCCTTTTAATTTAGTTTTAATATTATTTTGATTAGGACACAGTTCATTTTTAAGCTAGACAACCTTAATTCCTGAAATTTGCTTTGCAAATATTATTTGTCTGGTTAAGTTTATTTGGGTGTTGGGTTTAAAATATAGTTTAGCAAGAAATTTTAGGCGCCCATTCACCCCCCCCTCTGGTCGCTACTTTCGGACCTACAAGTGGTATCAGAGCGAGGTTAGGTTTTTCTAATATCTTAACCGATTCTAAACCTAGGTAGTGACCATGACGTCTTCTCGCAAAATCCCGTCCCTAGAGGCTTTTGGCTACACTTATTGGAAGACTCGCATGCGAGCATACCTTATGAGCCAGAGCTCGGACATATGGAAGTTTTGTGTTCATCCTAACTTCACCATAAGGACTATTGTTGCGGATACTGCTGCTGATGTAATTACCCAGCATCAAAATAATAGTAAGGCGGTGAATATTTTATTTTCTTGTCTAGGTCCTAGTGAGTTTGAGCGTGTTAGCCATCTCACCACTGCTCGAGAGATCTGGGCTACCCTCCAGGCACACCATGAGGGGACAGCTCAGGTCAAGGCTAGACTATATCAGACCTACCAGCGTGAGTATCAAAATTTCTCACAGAAGCCAGGTGAGACTGTTGAGGCTTTGTTTGGTCGCTTTGAATCGATCATTAACAAGCTACGCGTTAACAAGGCCGATGGTGATAAGCTGGTCTCAGATCATGAACAGGCGCTTAAGGTACTTCATACTTTAGACCCTAAGATCTGGGAGATCAAGGTCTCTTCTATTGTTGAGAGCACGTCTTATGATACCCTGACCATCGCAGAGCTGTTTAGTAAGCTCAAGGCCTGAGAGGTCGATATCCAGTTGAGATCAAATCTCACTGGTTCTGGATCAAAGACTCTGGCGCTTGCGACACCATCTGCTGATCCTAATGCCATGAGTTGTACTGCGTTTTCCTTGATGTCTATTTCTGAGGAACAACTTGATACTCTAGGAGATGATGATCTATGCTTGTTTAACAGCCGGGTGCGATGTGTCTATGATAAGCGAATGTTTAAGATACACGGCACAAAATCCGGATGCTTTGAGTGTGGTGATACAGGTTATTTCATTGCCGACTGCCCCAAGCGGAAGAATTACAAGAAGGGATCTGGCGGAAACTCTTACGACTCCGACAAGTACGACAACTCTACAAAGGGCAAGCCCAAGACGAGATTCTTTCGTAAAGCTTTGAAGGACTACAGGCGTGAGAACAAGAAACGAGATAAGGCTTTCTTCGCCGAGATGGAGAAAAGCTACTCCAAGAGATCCTCGTCTTCCTCCTCATCGTCGAGCTCAAGTGATGAAGAGATCGTGATCAGAAAGGGGAAGGACAGGGATGATCCGGCGGGCCACTGTTTCATGGCCTTCGGGGACAAGCCGAAGAGACGCTCACGTGACAACCGAAGACCCCCCGAGAGCTTCTGCTCAATGGCTCTTAGGGAGAAGAAAGAAAAGAACTCCTCCGATGACTCCGACGACGAAGATGAGAAGGTATCATCCTATGAACAAGAAGTTGTTAATTTATTAGAACAGAACCGTCAGGAGTTGAAGTATAGGGAGAAACTGCTTAGAGGGGCTAAGAAGAGGATAGATGAGCTTGAGAGTGAGCTTGCCACAGCAAATGGCAAGATTAAGAGTCTGTCTTCTTTCCCTTGCTTGGGTGATAGTGGTGAGTGCCCTAACTGTGAGGTGATGTTGTGTGACGTGACAACTCTTAAGTCCAGGTACACAAAGAGAGTAGATGAGAGAGACGCATTGGCCAATGAGCTTGAGAGCGCTCAGCAGGAGCTAAAAGATGCTCATGCCACTGTCGTCGCACCTTGTGTAGACTGCCCATCTCATTTAGCTAGTATAGCTGAGCTGAGAGCCAAGAGTGATGAGCAGTTGAGCGAGTTAGCTGGAGTGAGAGGTGAGTTGGAGCAGACTAAGCTAGAGCTTGAGACCTTGTCAGTTCCATCCACTGTTTGTGAGAACTGCTTGTCCATAAGAATGTAGTTGATCAAGCTAAAAGCTGAGAAGTCTGTCGAAGCTGATAAAGAGTGTGAGGTCTGCTTGTCTCACGTGGAGGTGTTAGCTTCTTTGAGAGAGGAGCTAGCTGATGTTCAGAACGAGAACTTTTACCTCCGTCAAATCATGAGTTGGATTAGTGCTAGAGAGCCACAGCTCGGCATGATGATCCAATAGTTAAAGAGACAGGATGGTTTTGGGGTATGTTACACATATACCAAGGCTGATTTTGAGAGCGCCATTAGCTGTGCAGTGGAGTGGAGTAAGATGACTCCCGAACAGAGATATCCCAAGACTCACTCCACTGAGTCCTTTATGGATAGTTAGCCCAAGGATGGGGTGATCCAAGAACAACCTAAAGCTCCACCTAAGAAGCAGATTTGGGTTCCAAGGCCTAAAACTCTCCACACTTCTCTTGATTCCTTACCTGGACCATCTCACACCAAAGATGCTACACCCAATACCACCAAGCCTAAGAACCCTAAGCCACAACAACATCCTAAGAAGCCTACCTATCACTGTGAGTTTTGTCAGAGAGATGGGCATCTTGAGGAGTTTTTCCTCAGGAGGAAGCGAGTTGAGCGAGCAGAGAGAGCTCGAGGTGGGCAGGAGAAGTTCTACCAGCAGGGTGGTAGACAGAGAGTTCCTCGACGTAGAGAGAGGCTAGAGGCCAGGCCACGTCGTGTAGGTGGTGGTAGAGGAGACGGTTGTCATGACCGTGCTCCGGAGGGTGGTTTCCGTTCCGGTAGAGTTCCAGATCGTTATGGATACAATTTTGGACCTCGTGCCCGTGATTTTAGGCAGAACATAAGACCACGCCTTGATTCGCGTGGTGGTCCCGACTCATACGATTCCTTCTGCTTTCCTACTTATGAGCAGATGGCTCGACACTGGTTTAGTACTTTTGCTAGACCTAGTGGTCGACCATTTGCTCCCACTCATGACCATTGATCTTGCAGGATCGAGGACTGGAGGACGTATGGATCATGGATTCAGGATGTTCTCACCATATGACGAGACACCGCAGATGGTTCTCCAGCCTCACTCCCCCGAGCTCCAAGGAATACATCACTTTCAGGAACAGTGGTCAAGGGAAGGTACAAGGCATTGGGTCGATTCGTATTTCTGATTATTTCTCTTTGAAAAATGTTGCTTTAGTTGGAAATCTAAACTTCAATCTAATTTCTGTTTCGCAACTACTTGAGGATGGTTTAGAAGTGTGCTTTAAGAAGGGCATGTCTTCTGTTGTCGACTCTAGAGGATCTTTAGTTTGCCGGGTCCTACCTTTCGGTAAGGTTTTTCGTATTGATTTCTCTAGTTCCTCTGGCCCTTCTCGCTGCCTGATGGCCGAATCCTCCTCTAAGTTATGGAAATGGCGTAGAAGGTTAGGCCATTTGAGCTTTGATTTACTTGTTAGATTGAGTTCTATGGATCTTATCCGAGGATTGCCTAAGCTTAAGATGGAGAAGGATCTAGTGTGTCATCCTTGTCGTCATGGGAAAATGGTTGCCGCTTCTCATGCACTTGTGACTCAGGTGATGACTTCATACCCAGGAGAGCTGTTACACATGGACACAGTAGGTCTAGCTCGATTACGCTCAGTCGATGGGAAGTGGTACGCTCTTGTGATAGTTGACGATTTTTCTTGATTTTCGTGGGTTTACTTTCCAGAGTCTAAGGATGAGACTTTTCAATATGTTCATGACCTGATTTTGAAGCTGAAGAACGAGAATAATGGTCTGATGCGAGCAATTCGTTCAGACAACGGATCTGAGTTTAAGAACTCTTAGTTCGTTAGTTTTTGTAGTGATCAGGGTCTTGATCATCAGTTCTCTGCTCCTTACACTCTCCCACAGAACGGCATTGTGGAGCGAAAGAACTGCACGCTTGTCGAGATGGCCAGGACGATGCTTGATGAGCATAGGACTCCTAGGCGTTTTTGGGCTGAAGCAATGAACACAGCTTGCTATCTAGCCAACCACATTTTCCTTAGAGTTTACTTAGGTAAGACATCTTATGAGTTGCGTTTTGGTAGACAGCACAAGGTGAGTCACTTGCGAGCTTTTGGATGCAAGTGCTTTGTGCTTAAGAAGGGAGGGCATTTGGATAAGTTTGAGTCTCGTTGTTGGGATGGAGTCTTTCTAGGTTATGCTTTGCATTCATGAGGCTTTCGTGTTTGGAAGCTAGACTCACAGATGCTTGTTGAGACATGTGAGGTTTCCTTTGATGAGTCTTTGCCCTCACTGACTCCTTCTTTTGAGCTTTCTAGAGATGACGAGCTCGGAGAGTCCATCTTCGAAGAAGATGATGACCCTCCTGATGATGATGAGGGTGGGCCATCTGCACCACCTACAGACCCCACACCTTCTGAGACTTCGACTGAGGATGAGGATGGACCTCTAATTACTCCTTCTACTTCGATCGAGCCTCCTCAGCCGAGTCCAGAGGTGCCAGGTGTTGACTTTGGTGAGATGACTTCTCAGCCGAGTCCAGAGGAGCCAGTTGCTGACTCTGGTGAGGTGACTTCAGATCACCTAGGATCCCGAGCAGTTCAGCGTGATCACACCTAAGAGCTCATCATAGGTGATCTTACGGAGATATCTTTACGTTCCTCAGCTGGTTCTCTCGCTATGTTTGTTGAGTCTGCTTTTGTTGCTAGTTTTGAGCCCCGAGACGTTACTCATGCTCTTTCTGATTCAAATTGGATAAACGCCATGCAAGAAGAGCTTGAAAACTTTGTTCGCAATCGGGTTTGGACACTAGTTGAGCTACCACCTGGATGCAACACCATAAGCACCAAGTGGGTGTTTAAACACAAACAAGGAGAAGATGGTGTTGTGGTGCGCAACAAAGCTCGATTAGTGGCACAGGGCTTCTGTCAAAAAGAAGGTATTGACTTTGAAGAGACCTTTGCCCGTGTTGCTCGCCTTGAGTCCATTCGTATTCTTTTGGCTTTTGCTGCTTCTAAAGGTTTTAAGTTTCATCAGATGGATGTCAAGAGTGCTTTTCTAAATGGGTATATAGATGAGGAGGTCTATGTTAAGCAACCCCCGGTTTCAAGAACCCTAAATTTCCACGACATGTTTACAAGTTGCAGAAGTCTTTATACGGTCTGAAGCAGGCCCCCAGGGCTTGGTATGATCGCCTGAAGCAGTTCTTGTTGTAGAAAGGTTTTGTGATGGGTTCTGTGGACAAGACTCTTTTCTTGCTTACAGATGACGCAGACTTATTGGTTGCTCAGATTTATGTGGATGATATTATTTTTGGTGGTTCTACTAATGAGCTTGTTTCCAAGTTTCTGAGCAGATGCATAGCGAGTTTGAGATGAGTCTCATGGGAGAACTCAAGTACTTTTTAGGGCTCTAGATCAAGCAGACCAAGGATGACATTTTCATCCACCAGGGTAAGTATACACGAGACATGCTAAAGAAATTTGATTTTGGTGGAGAGCTAAAGCCACAGATGACCGCAATGGGCACATCTGGAGGTCTGGACAAGGACGAAGATGACGCCAATGTAAATGAGAGAGAGTATCGAGGGATGATCGGTTCGCTACTATACCTGACTGCGACGAGACCGGACATTTAGTTTGTCGTGGGTGTGTGTGCGCGTTTTCAGTCTTCGCCACGCTCATCTCATCGGTAGGCTATGAAGAGTATTTTCAGGTATCTTACTTATGCTCCTGATTTAGGTCTCTATTATTCTGCATCATCGTCTCTTGATTTAGCTGGTTTTTTCGGACGCTGATTTTGGTGGGTGCTGGCTGGATCGCAAGTCTACTTCTGGTACTTGCCAGCTTCTTGGTTCTTCACTTGTTTCTTGGTCCTCTAGAAAACAATATGTAGTTGTGCTTTCTACTACTGAGGCTGAGTATGTAGCTGCTGCTAGCTGCTATTCTCAGTTAGTTTGGATGATTTCTACTTTGCGGGATTTTGGGTTATTCTTTCCTTCGCGAGTTCCTTTGTTTTGTGATAGCACTAGTGCAATTAGTGTAGGAAAAAACCCATGTCTTCATTCAAAAACCAAACATATTGATGTAAGCTTTCACTTTATGAGGGATCAATATGAGAAAGGAGTCATTGATCTTATACATGCTGATACCCATCAGCAGTTGACTGACATTTTAACCAAACCCCTAGATTAGTGTACTTTTGAGCGTTTGCGAGGGGATTTGGGAGTTGTGTATCCTTTTTAGGATACTTTGAGTCAGTTTTTTTTCTTCTTTATTTTTTATTGAGTCTTTTTGTGTGCGTTCATATCGTGCATAATCATCAATCACATTTTGAGCTTGCTTCTGTTATATGATTAATCTGCTTTACTTTCTCTAGCTAGTATATGTTTTTGATTACCTGTCGACGAACATGTTCTGTTTCAGTTCACATGATATATCTGATATTTGTCATATGCATTGCTTTTATGCTTTAAAATTGAAAAATGATCACCATTGCTTCTGGTAACTAGCATGTGTAGGCTGAATGCTTTCGCTATCTTTTACGAGCCTTGTAGCTAGATCCTTACTTCGATGCAGATATGCAACTTGGACATCTATATGCTTTAAATATGAAAAATATGTTATAAAAATGATAAAAGTTTAGAAAAATGAGAAATTTATGCATTTTTATGATTTTTAGAAAAGATTCAGGTGGGTTTGCTTTGTCGCATTGCATTGTTTTGGACTGCTTACCATAGCACTTTGGTATGAACTAGGACAATGCAATGTATGCCAAGACCAATGTATTAAGCTTCTGATGGTCCAGTTCTGGCCTAGGCTTGACTTGGTCGGTTAGCATAAGGTTTGACACGCAAATAACCCCTGGCAGAAATGAAAAAATAAAAAGGAAAAAGAATCTGTCTGAAAAAAAAATAAAAAGATGACAAGTTTGCTGAAGCACTTTATTTTTGGACAATGCTTATCTTGGTAAATATTAGTTAGCTTTTGCATCTCATGCTTTACTTTTCTTGTCAACTAGAAAATGTGGTGATGCTTTTGTTTGCGAAAATCGAAAAATGTGTGCTAATGACTCTCTTTAGATATCATCTGTTTGCACTGATCATGTCATGTATCTTAGACAGTACATCTTTTGATATACCTGTTAGATGTTGTAATTGCAGTTAATCATATCTAAAAAGCATGCTTTTCACACTCCACCTGCACCCCACCTGCATTCATGGCATATTTTGAGGGGGAGCTGCATTTCAGGGGGAGTTTGTGTCTTTGTTTTTTTAGAGTGCATTTAGTCTCACTTGATGAGTTCAATTGTCAACAAGGGGGAGAAATTTTGGGAGAAGAGTTTTGGAGTTTAGAGAACATTTTTTTAGCTTTCTCTGGGATTTATTTTAGGGGGAGTTCCTTGTTGGTAATTCTGAGATTGCACTTGCTTTTGAGTTTCTATTTTTGGTTAACCATAATGACCATTTTTCTTGCTTCTGTTTGGCTTTTGGTCATTAGGGTTAAACTTTTATTTTCCTTCTTCTATTTTCTTTTGTTTTTGTTTTCTTGTTTCCACTTGTTTTACAGGTTCTGGAGATGAGCTGAAAAGGGGTGTTGACAATGCACTCATCAAGGGGGAGATTGAGAAACCATGTTCAAGAATATGGTTTTGATATTCCAGATGTGATGAGTGATTGTTAACGGAAGTCAAAGGAAGGGAAAGATGAAGACCTGCTGAGTCTGAGGCGCATGTGACTTAGGTACACGAGCAGTGAGCGACGGTCGGGCAGAGGAGCCGCGGAGTCGGGCTGGCCCAATCTGGGTACATGGCTAGGAGCGGCAGATGATCCACTGGTCTGTTGACTGGGTTTGACTCAGGTACACGGGCGATGAGCAATTGCCGGGCTGAGGAAGCTGCGGGGTCGGGTCGGCCCAATCCGGGTACCCTGTGCGAAGACGGTGGACGCTTTGTCAGTTTCTGCGCAAAACTGACAATCTATGATTTATTCGTTTTTAGGATATTAATATTTAGTTTTTAAGTTTAGAATATTTTTATTTGAGTCAGGTGATTTTTCTAATAATTTTTTTAGTAATTTTCGGAATTTATTTTAGAGTCAGTTTAATTTCCCCTAGGGGTAAATTAGTCTTTTCATGTATTAGGATTCGCCTATAAAAAGGCCCCTATCCCCTTGGGGATAGATGACTGTTTTTAGTAGATCAATCTACAGTCCATCTTTTGGTTTTTGTCGCCACAAAAGTTCTTTCTTCGGCGAAATTTTTCCACGGCGTGTTTCCTTCGCTATGGCGGACATCTCTGGCGCAAGAGCCTAGCATGGCTTCCTATGCACACCAGCCACAGGTGCGGGCCCCACAGCGTACTGCTCATGGTGAATTTTTCTTTTGAAATCGATTGCAGCATGGCCATCGGATGCACGCGGTTCTGGATGAAAAGTTGTGGCTAGACAGGCCCCACGCAAGTTTGGCAATTCCTTGGGAGCATCACAGCAAGCGGCGTTCAGAGTGCATGGCTGACAACACCTCCGCCTGGAACACGGCAAGTTCCAGACTTTATTCGTGCGGGGCCCACGTCCATGGCAGCGAGGTATGCAGCGTCAGGCATTTTGCTCTGCGATCTGAGGTGGCCGGAAGCAGCAGGCATCAGACGGCGCATGAAAGGACACATGTAATCTGTTATTGATCTCCTATTTTTAGTAGATCATTTTAGAGATAATCATTTATTAATTAATTAGCGGAAAATTCGTTTAGAAATTTCGTGTTAATTTAATCTGCTAAACTGTTTTTAGAAATCGCATATTTTTATTTATATCTGTTTAATCTGCTTATATAAAAAATAAGGAAAAGTTTATTAGTGGATCCATGTTTTTATTTAGTTAATTAGTATTTTATTTTTATACTGCAATCTGAACATTTTATTAAGATATTTAGTGTTTTTTATTGCATCATTAAATATTTCTAGTACTCATTTTTATTTACTGCAGCGATTCCTTTTAATTTAGATTTAATATTATTTTGATTAGGACACAGGTCATTTTTAAGCTAGACAAACTTAATTCCTGAAATTTGCTTTGCAAATATTATTTGTCTGGTTAAGTTTATTTGGGTGTTGGGTTTAAAATATAGTTTAGCAAGAAATTTTAGACGCCCATTCAACCCCCCCCTCGTCTGGTCGCTACTTTCGGTCCTACAAGTGGTATCAGAGCGAGGTTAGGTTTTTCTAATATCTTAACTGATTCTAAACCTAGGTAGTGACCATGACGTCTTCTCGCAAAATCCCGTCCCTAGAGGCTTTTGGCTACACTTATTGGAAGACTCGCATGCGAGCATACCTTATGAGCCAGAGCTCGGACATATGGGAGATTTGTGTTCATCCTAACTTCACCATAAGGACTATTGTTGCGGATACTGCTGCTGATGTAATTACCCAGCATCAAAATAATAGTAAGGCGGTGAATATTTTATTTTCTGGTCTAGGTCCTAGTGAGTTTGAGCGGTCTAGGTCCTAGTGAGTTTGAGCGTGTTAGCCATCTCACCACTGCTCGAGAGATCTGGGCTACCTCCAGGCACACCATGAGGGGACAGCTCAGGTCAAGGCTAGACTATATCAGACCTACCGGCGTGAGTATCAAAATTTCTCACAGAAGCCAGGTGAGACTGTTGAGGCTTTGTTTGGTCGCTTTCAATCAATCATTAACAAGCTACGTGTTAACAAGGCCGATGGTGACCAGCTGGTCTCAGATCATGAACAGGCGCTTAAGGTACTTCATACTTTAGACCCTAAGATCTGGGAGATCAAGGTCTCTTCTATTGTTGAGAGCACGTCTTATGATACCTTGACCATCGCAGAGTTGTTTAGTAAGCTCAAGGCCTCAGAGGTCGATATCCAGTTGAGATCAAATCTCACTGGTTCTGGATCAAAGACTCTGGCGCTTGCGACACCATCTGCTGATCCTAATGCCATGAGTTGTACTGCGTTTTCCTTGATGTCTATTTCCGAGGAACAACTTGATACTCTAGGAGATGATGATCTGTGCTTGTTTAACAACCGGGTGCGATGTGTCTATGATAAGCGAATGTTTAAGATACACGGCACAAAACCCGGATGCTTTGAGTGTGGTGATACAGGTCATTTCATTGCCGACTGCCCCAAGCGGAAGAATTACAAGAAGGGATCTGGCGGAAACTCCTACGACTCCGACAAGTACGACAACTCTACAAAGGGCAAGCCCAAGACGAGATTCTTTCGTAAAGCTTTGAAGGACTACAGGCGTGAGAACAAGAAACGAGATAAGGCTTTCTTCGCCGAGATGGAGAAAAGCTACTCCAAGAGATCCTCGTCTTCCTCCTCATCGTCGAGCTCAAGTGATGAAGAGATCGTGATCAGAAAGGGGAAGGACAGGGATGATCCGGCGGGCCACTGTTTCATGGCCTTCGGGGACAAGCCGAAGAGACGCTCACGTGACAACCGAAGACCCCCCGAGAGCTTCTGCTCAATGGCTCTTGGGGAGAAGAAAGAAAAGTACTCCTCCGATGACTCCGACGACGACGACGATGAGAAGGTATCATCCTATGAATAAGAAGTTGTTAATTTATTAGAACAGAACCGTCAGGAGTTGAAGTATAGGGAGAAACTGTTTAAAGGGGCTAAGAAGAGGATAGATGAGCTTGAGAGTGAGCTTGCCACAGGAAATGGCAAGATTGAGAGTTTGTCTTCTTCCCCTTGCTTGGGTGATAGTGGTGAGTGCCCTAACTTTCACAAAACACTACAGAAAACACTACAATGCAGCACAGATCTATAAGTTTCTCTGGCGCCTGTGTCTGCTTGTTCTGGATTGATCATTGAGAGCTTTTTCATGGTGATTTCTCTGAAGAACTCTTGTGTGATGTTCATACAACTTCTGTTGTATATGGTTTGGTAGTTCCATTTTTGAAGATTGCAACTGATTCTAACTATTTGTTCATGGTATTCTTGCTCATCTAAAGTACTATATTTTCTCTGAAAAGAACACTCCTGCTGAGAAGCTATGAACATTTTTTTTTGTGGATGTGTTCTTGAGGGAATATAGCTCAACCTGTTCTGATTTGATAGATCCTTTGAGGTTCTTTTAGAAACTGAATCTTGCTATTATTACAACCATCATTTGAGGTTGTCATGAGTATAAAATAGATTCAGATTTCTATTAGATGGATTATTTCTTCAGCCAAGAGCAAAAGGTTTTGCTCTATATGTTCTGAAATCTCTTATGAACTGATGAATTTTTGATGATCTAATTTCATGGATGATTAATTAGAATCCCTGCTGTTGCTGTAAAGTGAGAAAAGTCATCTATGAGCACCTGATTTTGTCTCCCATGTGAGAAGATGAATCAGAAGTACTGCTGTCAGTTGCTGGACCACATTTGTCTGAAAAAGCACTGGTTCTGTCTAACTGTTGTTCAGAATTTGTCTGATATCAGACTGTTCTTGATCAAGTTCTGTAGCGTTTCAACCAGTACAGAATCTGAGTTCCGTCTTGATTGATCTGATCTGTTTTTGTATTTTTTTTGTCGTTTGTGCTGAGTAAAATGTGTTAAGAAGTTCTTCCTCGAGACTCTTCTGAAGATTATTTCTTTAAGGAGAAAAGGATAGCTCAGGAAATTCAGGTACATTTTCTGAATCTTTAGCAGAATTCCCTTGATCTTGTCTTGAATATTGCCAAGTTGATATGAGGATGATTGATGGTGTGAGTGGTTAATTTTTCTGAGAAAGTAGTAGTTTGTGTTTGAGTTGAGTCCCTGGTTATTGACTGGAAGAACTGAAAAGAGTTCCTGAAATTATTCTATTTTGGTTGAGTAATGGAGTTTTGAACTTAACAGAAACTTTCTGATGTCTTATATGAATTCTTGTGAATTTACACATGTATTCAAATCAGCCTGTTCTTTTTGTTAACAGCTTGATTGCACAAAATTTGTTGTGAAGAGATTTGCTCAATTCTAAAGTAGTGCTGCTCTTGTCTGAAATTTGCTAATATGAAATTTCAATAGCTAAAGGTTGTGAAATTGAAATGATCAAAGGTATTCCTGTATTTTGTGCTTATTTTGAAACCAAACTCTAATTCATCTGATTTGAACTCTATTGTGCATTCAGAACAACTTGTTGAACTGGTTCTACTCTAAACTAAACATATAGCTAAAGTTTTGCATGTTTCTTGTTTCAATTCAATTGCAGTTTGTCCTGATTATTACTATTCATTTTCTATTGTCAATAGTCATGGATCTGAGATGGATTTTTGGAGTTTCAGTGTGAACAATTTGTCAGATATTGCATTACAGAAATTGTGTAAAACATCTGATCAAATAGAGTTCTTACTCTGTATTCAGTTTAGTGCATTTGGGTAACATTTGTATCTAAATTGATGGAAGTAGTTGTTTGTTAGGAACTCTAATTTGCTCTGTTCTGTACTTGTCAAATCTGATCTGAAATCAACTTTCATCTTTAAATATGCCATATGAATTGAAATATTGTGAAACTTCTCACTGAATCATTGTTGTCTATATTCTCCAAGTTTCTTCAGTACTACTGCAGTAATAAGTTTGTGTATTGAACATTTATATTGTAAACCAAAGTTGATCTTCATTCTACATGATGATGTTCAGCATAACCATGTACTGTAGTTGAGTCTGAAATCCATTTGATGTAATCTGAATTGAAGTAAATTGAAAAGCCTCAATCCGTTTTCTGTTTTAAGATTAATTGTCACTGTTCATCATCAAGTTTTCATCAGAATATTACTTGAATTCATTTTGAGTATACAACTGTGTAGTTTTGTGTTTGAATTTGCTGAACCCTGAAATTTGAATCAGAATATGTTTATGCACGGTTCATCATCAAGAAAATTTCAGAAGTTTTATGTCCTCATCTGAAATTACTATTTATTTTCAGATTTTAGTTTTCAGTTTCAAAATCTGATTTGAACACCCTTTTCAGTGTTTTGCAATTCTGATGTGTGGTTAAAATTACTCATCTCTTAATTCTGAATTTGAATTATAATTCAAATAGTATTTATCTCATTCAGTTTCTGCTCATGGACAATTAGAGCTAAATTGATCAACTGTTGTTGTCAAGTGTTGACTCAAAGTGACAAGAGTTTGTGTTAAAGTCGTTTTCTGAATTTCTGGTCTTTGTCGGAGTTCCAGACACCGATTTATATATGTCGACCATCCAGTTACCGATCTACTCACTGTAGTTCGAAATTTCAATTGTCGACAAAGTGCTTCAATACTTCAAACTCCAAATAAGACTGAATCCTGAATTTGAAATGTTTTTGTTGCTCTGATTCATACTGTTTTGTTAAAATTTGAATTTGAAATTATTAGAGGTGCGTTGGGTTATTTGAATAGACCATCACATTCGCGAAAATTTGTTAAGGCATCTATTCAACCCCCCTCTAGTCGCCATTCCGATCACACAAGGCTGGTGCTTAGACTAGCCTCCTTTACCTCTCGCAGTTGTATCCTTCACTTCCTCCTTAAGGCCGACGCTAGGATCCACTCACCTCCAGTCCTCCCGTCGGCTCGCCTCCTTTACATTCTCATCGTGCGTCGCTACCTCCCGTCGTCGACAACTCGCTTGCCCGGCCGTCGCTGCCTTCTATTGCCCTCTTGTCTACCTCTTCGCGACCTACAGTCAAAGACAGATTTGGTGTTGGCATAAAAAAGAAGGCAGTCATTTACATTGTGTCCTCGCCATTGTTCACATATCTTCAGGATGTCACGGATTGTTGACACCAGAGATTAAGCAGTCAACTATTTTGAAGCTTGGGAGTTGTACCATGATCGGTTATCTGATATTTCTTAGTGGATGGATGATGATGCGTGTGCAGCGTCTATTCTGATTGCTAGTGTGGAGTCCATGTTTTCTTTTGAGATTGTTGAGCTTTCCACTGCCTTTTAGATGTAGACTAATCTTGTCAGACCTATGAGCCATGAGGGGATTCGATTTATCTATCTCTTGTTCGCTAAGAGTAGTCTCTTCGGCAGGGTGATGCCATAGTTGATTTTTTTATGCTCAGATGTTAGATGTGTGGTGTCAGATGGAATCTCTTTCTCTTACTGGTTTCTATTTCTATTAGTTTTGCTTTGCTCTCCGTGCTCAGCGTGACTTCCAATGTCTCTATAAGTTCCTAACTCATCTTCTTCCAGAGTTTGAGTGGCATCGGGCTCAGCTGCTTGCTCGACACCCTCAAGTCACTTTTGTGGAGGCTCTTATGGAGGTGCGCTCAAGGAAGACTCATCTGTGTAGCTCTGCACTATTGCTTCTTCCTCCATTGTAAACTGCTCATCCACCTATTGCACCTACGTCTTTGACTACACCATTGTCGGCTCCTCATGTGACTTCTATGCCCACCTCGTGTGGTGGTATCCGCCCTCCCTATACCTACTATAGCAAGGAGGGGCATGTTGAGGCAAACTCCTACCAAAAGAAGCAACTTCGACGTTCCTCTGATGCTCGAACTCCGGCTATCTCCCCGACTACTTCATTGACTAACACTCAGCAGGAGATTGTGACACTGCTTCATCGCCTGGTTGCTACCTCTGGATCTGCACCGATGAGTTCTGTTTGTTCTTCTACTCTTTCTTATATCACTGAGAGACCACCTCTTACACAGTCAGGTACTTCACCTTGGATTCTTTATTTAGGAGCACCTTTTCACATGACTTCCGATTCTTCCTTGTTTCATTCTCTTGTTTCTCCTCTTCATGTTATTACTGCTGATGGTACTTCTCTTTTTGTTATTGGTCAAGGCACTCTTATCACTTCTTTTTTAGCGTCCACTCTGTGGCTCATGTTCCCAAACTAACCATACAACACATGTTAGCTGGTCCGCTCATTGATCACAATTGTTGTGTCATCCTTGATTCTTACTCTTGCTGATGAGTACATCCCCATAGCATATACATCCACACCTTAATACCAAGGACCAATGACTTGTGCCCATGTCTGACAACTCAATGATCAGGTGAATTTTCTCCTTGTTACTCAGACAAACAGCTATTCTATGAGTAGACTACCCAGTTCTGGTTATGAATGTATTATACTTAGGAACATGAGAGAAGACATGTTGGATTGGGTCGAATGCCGACTGCGACCTCCATCGGCATCATCCACCACTCGTATTGTGGGATTGAAATGGCGACTAGAGGGCGGGTGAATAGGCGCCTCAACACTTTCTTTCGAATGTGATGGCCTAATCAAATCACCCAACGCACCTCTAAACACCCAATTTCAAGATTTAACTAATCAGTACAAATTTGAGCTCCACTGGATTGAAAACCAAAATTCAGCGTAGTTTGAGTATTTGTATGATCGACAAAAGTCAAACCGCTCACACAAGATTTCAAGACAAAAATGTAAGAGAGAATCAACTTGTTTCAATAGAGTTTCAAATGAAATCTCAATACCTCTGAAACATACTTGACAATGAATAGTGGCAGCAAGTTCCAATAAAGTTCAGCATTCAGGATTTGAACCAAAGTGTATACTTCAAATTCACACAAGTTAGATTTCAGCACACACGATTCAGTTCTTGTACTTTTGATATTTGTTAGACGATGAATAGTAACAGTGAGAGTCAACAAGGTTCATCAATCATGTTTTAAACCACTTTGTGTATTTCAAATTCAAATTAATTTCAATTCATCACTCAAGATTTAATTTAGAATCAGATAGATTTGCTTGCTCAAACAGTGAATACCACACATGAAATGATTACTGATGTATACAGTGTAATACGTCTGAAAATAGCATTCAAACTGAATCACAGACTAAAATTTGAATGAATTGCAATCTGACTACTGTATTAACAAAAACTCACAAAAGAACAGAAACAATTTTGTTACTTTATCAGAAATGTTGGGGGAAAATACTTCATCCAAAGAGCCAATTTTGTGACAAGACAGAGGCAGGAGATTTAATCAAGGGCTTTTAATGTCTAACTTCGGGAGTGCTTTGGATAGGATTCGAAGCATAAAGGAGAATGCTAGTTCGAAGTATATCTTCGAATGTGGACTCTTCAGAGAGCCTTTTAGCCAGCTAGGATGGAAGACGTGTCTTCTATCTCATTAGATTAGTCTTTTACCATTTTAGCCCTATTAGGGGTACCGAATAGTTTCCACTATGTCGGTTGTAATAAAGGGGTAAAAGGGTCTTTTCCTTAATGTTTGGGCCTATAAATACCCCCCATAACACCTTGTAAAGGAGATCGAATACCAAGTTATTCAATACACACCTTCGAACTGTTTAGAGTTATTATCCTTTCGGAGGCTCAAAACAGTTTACTTCGCAAACACTTCGTTTGTTAGTTTCTAACTTCTAGAAACCTGTTAGCGTAATCTTTTACGCCAACAGTTGGCGCCGTCCGTGGGGAACTTATTCCAAAAAACTTCGTTCTCTACCAAGTTTCCAAACCATGCCTCCCAAGCGGAGTTCAGGTGGTAGCCCTATTCGGAGGTCTCCTCGGACCTCCGGAGCAAGATCTTTAGATACAGTTGAGGCTGGAGGACCCTCGACTTTTCCTCCACCTCAGACTCTGGAAGGAACTCATCTTCCCCGAGCATACGGAGTTCCTTCTCCGAATCCATCCATACTTCGGCCGCCCGGAGTCCCTCTTCCACCTCAAGTTCCACTTCGAACTGATGCTTATAGTTCTCAAGACCCGGATGGTCCGTCCGGAGGAGATGAAGTTGGTCTTGGTGATATGGCTGCTCAAATGGCCAGTCTCCAAGTCGAAGTAGCAAGGTGGCGGCAGGAAGCCGCAGATAGGCTTCGCCCTCAGGCCACCCCAGTCATTCCTGAAGTGCCCGAAGATGATGAAGTTCATTATCCTGAAGCCCTGGAGAACACATCCTTCGACACTGAATCTCCGCTGCATCGAGAGCTGCAGAAAGTGCGCTTTGATCCGAAGTTTAAAACTTCGAAGCTTTGCAAGTATGGTGGAGATGAAGACCCTGGGGAGTTCTCTCGTTCTTACGCATTAGAAATTGAGGCCAGCGGAGGGGTGTGAGACACCATGGCCAAATGCTTTCCTCTAGCTCTAGAAGGAGTGGCGCTGCGGTGGTTCTGGTCTTTAAAGCCAGGTTCAATTAGAACCTGGGAGCAGCTAAGGAAGAAGTTTATAAGAAATTTTCAGGGTACTTTCGTACCCCCAATGTCAACAGGAAGTCTTTTCCAGGTGAAGCAGCTCCCCGAAGAGACTTTAAGGCAATATTTTAAGCGCTTCGCCCATACGAAGTCGCAAATTCGGGGGTTAACTACATCTTCTGTAGTTGATGCAGCTCGAGAGGGAGTTACCAACGCAGGTCTCCTTGATAAACTTCACCGGAAGAAGATATCTTCAGTTTCTCAGTTGATGTCTTACTTCGAAGAGTATGCAAGGTCGGAAGAGGGGTGGCTTCGGAGAATTGCTGCAACCCCATCAATCCTACAGGAAGTTAAGATGGAAGTGAAGACTTCAACACAGACGCAGGGGCCTAGCTTCGAGGCTCAGCATGACATGCGTCGGGGACAAAAGCATCCTTGTTCAGAAGTTTTAAATATTGCACCCCCGTAGAAATTTGCCCAAACAACTTCGCAGCCCTCAGGAAATAAGACAAGCGGCTGGAGGCCGTTAGCGAAACTGGCTGGCAAAGCCCAGTCCTTTTTCTGCTGTGTCCATGGTGAGAACCGGAGTCATGCAACTGATGCATGTAAATCTATACTTTCTTTAAGAGGCGAGTATTTGGAAAGAACTTCGGGTCGAGGCACTAATGACCGAGTTCCGACCGAAGTGCGTCCGAAGCCTATTCAGGCTGTGGCACGGATAGAAAACTTCGACCCCGCAAGACGGCCTCCGGTGGAAATGTTATGCCACCTCCGAAGCAGGAAGATGGTCAAGATCGAGGGAAAAGAGTAGTCCTCCCCATCTCCGGAGGAGGCACCCTCGGAAGTATGTCGAAGAGGCAAAGAAGATAATATGTTAGATAAGTGGGCCATATTGGAACCTCTTCATCTGCAGCTGCTATGCCTGAATGGTCGCATGTGCCGATATCTTTTTCCGCAGATGATGCAGCTGGCATAAAGTTTCCACATGCAGACCCACTTGTCATCACTGCCGACATAGCAGGGACTGAGGTTCGAATGGTGCTAATCGACGGAGGGAGTTCGGCAGATATTATCTTTGTCTAAGCTTTTGATCAACTCTGCATCTCCAGGAAGCACCTTCTCCCAGCAGCCCGTCCTTTGCAAGGCTTCGCAGGACCCCCCCTTGATGCTCTCAGCCAAATTGGCCTGGAGGTTACTTTCGGAGAGGGGCTACTGGCCAGGACAGAGGAAGTAATTTTTGATGTTGTGGATGCTCCGTATGCATACAATGTTATCTTCGGAAGGGGCATGTTGAATCAATTCGGAGCTGTGGCGCATCATAATTATTTGTGTATGAAGATGCCCACACAAGCGGGAGTGCTCACTGTTTTCGGAGATCAGCCCACTACACGAAGAGCAGAGTATAGTCATGGCCCTCCTCTTGACCCGAGATAGGTGAACAGCGTGCAAGATAACCCGGAGGTTTTTTTTGCTCCAAGCGAATACTCGAAGAAGTCCTTCCCAAGGCCAAGCCCTGAAGGAGAGATTGCAACGAAGGTCATTGTCAAGGATGGGAAGGAATATTCTTTTTTGTTTGGCAAAGATTTGCCTCCAGAAGTTGCTACTTCGTTAGAGCAAGTAGTTGGGGAGAATCTAGATGTCTTTGCTTGGTCTGATGAAGACATCACCGGAGTCAGTCGGGATATTATTGAACACAATTTACTTGTGAACCTGAAGGCTCGGCCTATTAGGCAAGGACTTTGGAAACTGTATACGGAGAGATCTATCCTTGCCAAAGATGAAGTGGAAAAGTTGTTGAAGGCTAGGATTATCAGAGAAGCGGCCCATACGGAGTGGTTAGCTAACCCAGTCTTCGTTAGGAAGAAATCTTTCGGGAAGTGGCGCATGTGTATTGATTTTACATCTTTGAATAAAGCATGCCCCCGTGACCCCTATCCCATGACCCGAATTGATCAATTGGTTGACTCTACTGCTGGTTCGGAGTTATTAAGCTTCCTCGATGTGTATTCCAGCTATCATCAAATCTGGCTAAAGCGCGAAGATGAAATTAAGACAAGCTTTATAACTCCTTCGGGAGTCTTCTGTTATGTAAGAATGCCCTTTGGCTTAAGAAATGCTGGGGCTACTTTTTCAAGGTTAATTGCTAAGGCTCTAGGTCATCAGCTAGGTCGCAATGTGGAGGCCTACATGGATGATATTGTAATAAAGAGTGCTTTAAAGCACCAACATAGCCTAGACTTAGCAGAAATATTTGATAGCCTTCGGGCGTGCGGAATCCGTCTTAACCCCGAAAAGTGTATCTTCGGGGCTCAGACTGGAAAGTTGTTAGGGTATTTAGTTTCGAGCAGAGGAATCGAAGCTAGCCCTACTTAGATAATTGCGCTGCAAAGGATGGCTCCTTCGGAGAATTTAAAGCAAGTGCAAAAGCTGACTGGTCATCTTGCAGCACTTAGCAGGTTTTTGGCAAGGTCTGCGGAGAGAAGTTTGCCCATCTTTAAAGCATTGAAAGGGTCCGAAGATTTTGCATGTACACCGGAGTGTCAAAAAAGCTTCGAAGATATTAAAAATTATCTCAGTAATCTCGCCACACTCACGGTGCCTATTGCGGATGAAACCCTACTCCTCTACCTTGAAGCTATTGGCTCTGCTGTCAGTGCAGTCCTTGTGAGAGAGATGGATTTCAACGGGAAGTTGGTACAGAATCCAGTCTATTTTGTGTCCGAAGCATTGTCAGGAGCAAAAACAAGATATTCCGAGCTTGAGAAGTTCACTTATGCTCTGATAATGGCTTCGAGAAAATTGAGGCATTATTTCTTGGCACATAATGTAATTGTACCAACTTCGTATCCTTTGGGAGATATGCTCCGAAGTAAGGTTTCCACTAGAAGAATTGGGAAGTGGGCCGTTGAATTGGCACCTTTCGGCATATCCTTCGTGGCAAGGACAACAATTAAGTCACAAGTGTTGGTGGACTTTGTGGCAGAGTGGACTCCCCCTGCAGCGTGGGCTCCGGAGAAGCCAAGTGAAGGGATTTGGACTATTTACTCTGATGGAGCTTTCCAAGCATCTGGAGCATGTGTTGGAGCAGTGATAATTTCGCCTTCAGGGCAAAGGGCAATGTACTTCGCAAGACTCAATTTCAAGTCTACCAATAATATAGCGGAGTATGAAGGGATTTTACTGGGACTTCGAAAAGCACGTGCTCTAGGGGCTACAAGAGTTGTTATTAAGACAGATTCCCAGATTGTAGCAGGGAACGTAGACAAGAGTTTCCAAGTTCGGCATCCACAACTTGCAAAGTACTTAGAATAAATCCGTAAGCTCGAAGCAGCATTTAAAGGGATTTCAATTCGGAGTATTCCTAGAACAGAAAATGTGCAAGCTGATATCTTAGCAAAAGCTGCAGCCGGAGCTATGGACATACCAGAAGAGGCTTTTTATGAGGAACTCAGTACACCTTCAGTGCCACAAATTCCTTCTGCAGAAATCCTTTGCATTCCAAGTACAGATTCGAGAAATTCAATTATGGAACTGTTGCAAGGAGGAACAAGCTTGTCTCAGGAGCCACAACTTTCAAGGTTAAAGCTTAGAACCCGGAATTATCACATAATCAATGGTATTTTATACAAGGCCGAAGTATGTTCCCCTCTGCTCCGATGTATATCTCAAGCCAAAGGTCAAGAAATTCTTCGAGAAATTCATGAAGGACTTTGCGGTAGCCATCTGGCCCCTCGAGCTTTGGCAGGAAAAACACTTCGCCAGGGGCTTTATTGGCCTACAATAGTAGCTGATGCGCAGAGCTTAGTCCGCACTTGCCAAGGATGTCAGTGGATGGGACGAAGGAGTCATCGCCCACCAACAGCTCTTCAAGTTATTGCTCCAGTATGGCCCATGGCCAGATGGGGTATGGATCTGATTGGTCCCTTCCCAATAGCAAAAGGAAATTTGAAGTTCGCAGAGGTAGCAATTGTGTATTTTTCTAAGTGGGTAGAAGTAGAGCCCTTAACAGCTATCACTTCGAACAATGTACAGAAATTTTTCTGGAAAAATATCATTTGTCGGTTCGGAGTGCCTAGACAACTCACAGTTGACAATGGAACACAATTTGATGCAGAAACTTTCAAGAAATTTTGTGAAGATCTAGGCATCCAATTATGCTTTGCTGTAGTGCGACATCCTCAATCTAACGGAGCTGTAGAAAGAGCCAATGGTAATATTTTGTCAGGGCTAAATCGAAGGATAGTAGGACTGGCAAAGGGATTGTGGACCGAAGAGCTTCCAAAGATTTTATGGTCCATTCGGACCACTCAAACGAGGTCCACAGGTTTCACTCCCTTCAGATTATTATTCGGAGATGAAGCTATGACACCAATTGAGCTCAAAGGAGGATCACTTCGCAGCACTGAACCGGAAATAGAAGCAGAAAGACAAACTTCGCTGGATTTAACAGAAGAGACAAGACTTCGAGCTGTCGCCAATTTGACAAAGTATCAGCAGCAGACGAAGACTTGGTTCGACCCGAAAGTCAAGATTAATGAGCTTAAGCCGGGTCATCTTGTTTTGCGAAGTATTATAGCACCAGGAAAATTAGGAAATAAGTGGGAAGGTCTATATATAATTGTCCGTTCAGGGCATCCTGGGTCTTTTAAGTTAGCTACTTTAGAAGGTGAAGAGCTAACTCATACATGGCATACGGAGCACTTAAAGCGTTATTTCACATAGGGGCTCCTTGTAATCATTTGTAACACCTTCTGAATTAATAAAGTTCATGGTTCAGATAATGCCTAACCCCACCGCTTCTTGCTTCTAGTGGACGCACTGGAAGAACGAAGTTGGCTGAGAGGGAAGTGTCATTAATTTGAATCATTTTTCAGACTTCGGACCACCGGTTTGAAGCTTCCTACGTGGTGGGAAAGTCACTGAAAAATGGATTCCAAGCCACCGGCTTGAAAGCATCCGTAAAAAAAGTCCAAGGAGACCACTGCGAATTCCAAACCACCGGTTTGATAGCATTCGCAAAAAGAGCCGAAGGAGGCCAAAACAAAACAGAGTTTGAGCTCATGAGCTTCGAATATCTGTGAAATGAGTCCAAAGTGACCAATAGTTTAGGACACTAAAATGTCCACAAAGTTGCCCGAGGTGATTTTGTTCAAAACAAAAGGTACTAAGTTACCAGTTTTCAGACTACAAGTAGTCAAAGACATTTTTTAAGATTTTAATCAATCTTTAAAATGGCTGAGGGGCTCTGAGACCCCAAAATTGTACTCCTAAGTTTTTCTTTGCGCCTAACCATCTTTGAATACAGTTCGAAGTTGCTTACGCCCAAAGAGGGGCTAGAAAGTAAGGAGACAATTTTAAGAATCAATATTTATTATCCGAAAAAATTATAATTACATCATGAAAAATCAGTGTCTATACCGAGAAGGAATCGAAGACCCCTTCGATCGCTAGAGCTATTGCTAAGGTTGGAACGACTAGTTCCAAAGCCGGGAGTTCTAACAACCTTGCGTTTAACTCTTTTACTTCCCTTTGAAGCTCTAAAATCATTCTGTTCTTGTTGAAGTTCGGCCCAAGTTCAAAGTCGTTCGAGGCTCCTTTCCTAGCTTCCAAGTTCTTCAGGTTTTGCCCTTGAGCTTCAGTAGTACCTTCATCTTCGGACCATGCAACGTCTTCAGAAGATGAAGTTTCTAAGTTAACCTCCTTTTCTTCCTCTTTAATATAAGACAATATGTCTTTACATATTTCGGGCGCAATTGCACCGGAGTTATCTCAAGGAATTAAGAATCGAGGTTGCTTGTGATGTTTTAAAAGATCGAAGGTAGCCCATAGCAGGCGAAGTTCTTCGGTAATATTTAACACTTCGACATCATCCATACGAGGTTGAGAAGCCTAAAAACACGATAAGTAAATTTTCATTCATAATGTGTAAAAACATGATTTTTTACATAGTCAAGATCCTAAAACAAATCTAAACCTGCGAGTTCGGCGGAGGTTGGCTGCTCGAAGCTTGCGAGCGAGCTTGCTTCTGGCATTGCCCTTCATCAATCCAAGCTTTGATCGTAGTGCGACCTTCGGCTCTCCATGAAGCTTGAAAGGCTTGCCAAGTAGCAGCTACGTTTACAGAAGGATTGAGAAGCTGATTTTCGTCGAAGGAAATTGGAGCTGCCCCTGAGCTTGGCGTTATTGAAAATCCTAGATCTTCGTAGTAGCGAAGCACTCCGAGAGCAGCCACTTGGCTGGAGATCTCTCCATACCGAATGCCTGCTGTCTTCATCATCTTCGCTGCTCCTTGGATCCTTTTCAGCCACCGTAGCAGGGAGACGTTGTCATTCGAAGGAAGTGTTCCAGTAGTACCGAAGTACTCTAGAACACTTAGGAGTTGGTCCATGACTTCCGTAGCTACCTTCTCCAATTACAGTTTATCTTCGAGTAAAGCATCCTTTGATGCAGTTAACTCATCCACCACAGCAGAGAGCCTGGCTGCCTCCGTAGCTAGAGAACTTTTCTAGCTAAGCAGGTTGCTAGCCTCGTCTGCAGCTTTGGCTTTTTCCTCCTGGAGCTTGACAAGTTCAGCCCCTGCCGTAGCATGCTCGGTCCGCATTTTTTCTATTTCTGCCCGAAGCACAATTTGTTCTGCTTCGAGTTTTTTATTCTCAGTTTCCAAGCTTTGTCTGGCCCTTCGCTCTGCTGAAACCATGTTGTCTAAGTGCAAAACCCGACCTTCGGAGATGTTAAGATTTCGCTGAAGGGTAGTGATTTCCTCTCGAAGGCGAAGGCTCCCACGTTCGTTTGAAATAGCCGCAGCTCGGGCCAAGACTATTTGCTGGAAAAAGGGGAAAAACCAAGGTGAGAAGTTATTTGTAGATGAGACTAATTTTGTTTTGCATATACTTTGTACCTGATACGCCGCATGCTCCATGGCGGCATTGAGCTCCAAACCATCGGCTTCGCTTAGGATGGCTACCAAGTCTGTCTCCCCGACTTCGTGGCTAGCTCGATCTAGAGGCTTGAGCAAAGTCCGAAGTCCGGTTCTTCGCTCCAAGAAAGGAGCTAGAAGAGGGAGCATAGACAAGGCCCTCTAGTCGTCTTCGGTAGGTGAGGGGTCGGAGCGTTGGGCTGCATCCTCTGAAACTTCAGCAGATTGGCCCCCTTCCGTAGATTGACCCCCGCCTGTTGATTCAGACGGAGTTAATCCTGAACTCAGAGCAGGGAAGGGGTCCATTTTGCCTTTACCTTTTCCAGGTCCCATTTGGGTGACTTCTAGAATTGACTCCGGTGTTGCTGAAGTCCCAGGAATTGTATCTTCGGGACGAACCTCTTCCATAGGAGCAGATCGTATTGAGGCAAAGGTATTATATATTTTACAGTTTTGCAGGAGAAAAGAACAGAGATTATGTGAAGTTTACCTCCGAAGTCTTGTCGGTGGATGAGCACTGGACTGCTCGGAGGATCAAAAGATACCCCAAAGTCGTCGTCAGAATCAAAATTGAAGGCTGAAGCCTCTTCGGGAGCTGCAGTCGGTACTTTGTCCAGAATCGGAGCTGACACTGCAGCTACTTCGACTCCACTTTCGATTGTGGGGGCTCCATGTGGCAAGTTCTCCTGCACAGGGTTGTCTGGAATCTCTGGCATGTTAGCAGCATTGCCGGTGCTTGCATCTGTTGGGGTTTCATCCTTGTCAATTAGGTTGACAAGAATTCTACCTTCATCCTCCGAGGAATCGGAGACCGAAGCTATTGGACTCGAAGGCGCTGCAGTTCTGGGCTTTCGAGCTACCTTCTTTGATGGAGTCTTGGTAGGGGCTGAAGGTCCAACTTCAGCTTTCCTTTTCTTGGGCCCTTGCTCCGAAGGTACCCAATCCAAAAGAGGAGGGGGAACAACTTCGAGTAACCCCCATACTCGGTTGAATCGTTCCCAAGTACCCACTAACTTTACCCTCCATTCTTTCTCGGCCGGAGTTGGAATTCCCAAGATCTTCTCCGAAGCTCGCACGATTTGCTCCGAAGTCATTGGAGCTAGAGAAGCTGAAAGATAAGTTAGTATTAGTTGTTTCTTCGAATAAATATATATGAAACATGTTGTTTTCGAAGTTACCTGCAGAGCTCGAGCTTGAAGAGATCTTTCGGAGGCCGCCCTCCGGATCTTCCTCGAAGGTGATGGGCCAGTTGGCCATCAGAGGCGGAATCTGAAGTCCAATAAACTCCTCCGCTAGATCCCGCATACTCAGGCGGTGGCTAATGCGTTGAAGCAGGCAAAGGCGAGCTTCGAGCTGGCCTGGATTCGGGTGAACAAGGGCTTCCCTCCATAAGTTTATATCTTGTAAAGGTCCAGCTAGGCGACTCCCTGCCCCAACCTCGGCATAAAACCATCGAAGGATCCAATCTGTGTACCATCTGGCATTGATGGCCTTGGCTGGAAATCGAAGAGCATACTCATCTCGGAGTCGGAAGTTAATACTCCCGAAGGCCACCACCGCCTTTTCACCTCCGGGGCCTACGAAGGTTTTGTGTTGGCAAGAAGCTCGGTGTAGGGCTGCGAAGATTTCCGCTCTGCCTTCACAGCCTTCAACTCGCAATGCCCATTCGATGATGGCGAGACACACTATTGCATTCGGAGAAAGTTGGGGGAGGGTAACATGGAATAAATCTAGTACCTCAGCTAGGAAGTCGACGGCCGGAAGTCCTAATCCAGCTTCGAAAAAGGCATCGAAGACAACCACTTCTCTAGGCCTTGGTGAAGGAATAGTTTCTTTTCCAGATTTGCGGATCACAATTTTCAAACTAATCTTCCCTTCTATTGCTGCTGTGAGTGTTTCCCTTTTGCAGGTTGACGGTCCCAGTTGGTAAGACTGATCCGCGTACTTCGACGACGCTGGGAGGAGGTCATGTGGATCACCATGTGGGAGATTTCTTCCTGGCGCCGCCGTCGGTGCTGCCGCCGGCACCACCGAAGTCGTCATCGCTGATGTCGCCACCGCCGCTGCTGCCGCTGCTTGCTGCCGGGCTAAGGCTGAAGCCGCCCCCGAGACCTTGAAGCTCGTTTTCGCCATGAAATCGCACGGACTGTTCGAGGGAAAAAATGGAGGTTAGGGTTTGTCTGCTGGCTTGTTTGCACGAAAGCGGTGAGAAGGTAATCGAGAAGGATTTGGGCTCCCTATTTATAGCCTAGGCCACGATTTTTTACCATTTGGTGTTCTGCCGTTTCACATTCTTGACCGTTATCGCTGTGCGAACTTAACGCATTCGCTTAATTTCCGTTAAGGAAAAAGCCAACGACTATTTCTTCTAAGCCTAAAAAAAGCTTTCGGACTTTTTAAGTTAATTCTAAAATAGTTCGAACATAATTTTCTTATTAGTTGATTCGAAGTTTCGAATCTTCACATATTTCGAAGGTTGATTAAAACTGTTAGCCTCTGCGCATGATTATTTTTCTTGCGTATACTGCTTTCCTAACATCACAGGTTTAGGGGAGAAGCGTATTCGAGGGGCTACTGTTGGGGGAAAATAATTCATCCTCAGAGCCATTGTTGTGACAAGACAGAGGTAGGAGATTTAATCAAGGGCTTTTAATGTCTAACTTCGGGAGCGCTTTGGATAGGATTCGAAGCATAAAGGCGAATGCTAGTTTGAAGTATATCTTCGAACGTGGAATCTTCAGAGAGCCTTTTAGCCAGCTAGGATGGAAGACTTGTCTTCTATCTCATTAGATTAGTCTTTTACCATTTTAGCCCTATTAGGGGTACCGAATAGTTTCCACCATGTCAGTTGTAATAAAGGGGTAAAAGGGTCATTTCCTTAATGTTTGGGCCTATAAATACCCCCCATAACACCTTGTAAAGGAGATCGAATACCAAGTTATTCAATACACACCTTCGAACTGTTTATAGTTATTATCCTTTCGGAGGCTCAAAACAGTTTACTTCGCAAACACTTCGTTTGTTAGTTTCTAACTTCTAGAAACTTGTTAGCGTAATCTTTTACGCCAACAAGAAACAATCAGAGTGCAGATTTAAAGATTGAATCACTGAAAACAGTATTGAATTTTAGTTTACTTGCTTGAATGTAGACTGAAACTTATGATGAACAAATGTTTCGGCATGGCATCTTTAGCAGAAATGAAAAACTCCAGCACACACTATTCACGGTCAGGAATACAATGCTCAGAGATTGTTTTCTGATTTCTATTGAAAAAATACCAAGCAAAGTTGAACTAACTTGAGTTTGTCAAATCACAAAACTATTTCAGTACTCTATTTTCAGAAGATAGCACAAAACCATTCTCAATTCAGATTCTCATGATTAAATAGCAATCAGATGAAAATACTCTGAAAATATTCCGCAAACAGAATACAACACATCTCCTATCTTCATTCTTTCACAGATTGAGTAATCAACAATGCAACTCAGAAATCAGACTCTATTCAAACATCGATTTTGAGAAGTGTATACTGTATAACAAACAATTGCATACAGTTTTCTTCAGATCAGCACACTACACTTCAATGACTCCTTGAATAATAGAAGCAAAACCTCAAGATGTGAACTCTTGATAATGAATAGTAGAATTTATCAAACAAGTTCAGATTAACTTGAATCAGATTTGTTTCACTTCTCATATATAATCAACACTATTTCACACCTATCACAGCAATTTGCTACTCAAAGACACACTTCAAATTAACTCAACTGAACTCCAATGATAGGAACTATTTGGATTTGAGAATTCCTGAAAATTTAGATATCTGAATACTGAAAACACAACCAGAAAACATTCTAGAATTGCAAACTTAAAGTAAAACTCAATCAATCTGAAAGATATGTCTAATAAATCATCAGATCATGGATGAACACAAAATAGACCAGATTAACATGATCAAATCACATCAGAACAGTGACTTTCAGCATTTAGAAGTTCAGATAAGGCTAAAACAAGATCTCAGAATCAGAGAGATAATCATACTTCACACAACTATCTTCTCAAAGCAAGTAGACACAGGAATTAATTTCTGGAAACAGATCACAACAATTCAAGACAAAATCTAACATGAAATCAATCAGTTCATTTAGGATGTTCACAGAAAATTGAAATAAAACTTACTAATCACTCGCTGGAATTAAACGCCACAAGACGGTGAACAGCTCTGTCAGCAAGCCCCTGTAGCGCATCCAAGTGTCCAGCAAAAGCACTGCTGTTTTTGCCGGCAAAAATCGAGCTACAATATGCAATTGATGCTGTTCATCATCAAGAACTTGCTAGAACATCCTTGTTCATTTGGGAATTCTGAGGAAATATCTCTTCAACCAGATTGTTATGCAGAGAAAGAAATTTTTCTGGAATGTTTCTTGAAAAGCTTTGAACAGATTGAAACATTTCTCTGATCTCTTCATTCAAAAACTGAGCAAACTAAACATGTTTGTTCATCCTTCTACCAAGTAATCACTCAAGAAACACTTCAATTATCAACCAAAATGCTGATGAAATCTTGATGAAACATTTCATCAAACATGTAAAGTGCAATATCAAAAACAAAAACACACTTCTAGAAAACTATTTCAGTACTGTGATGCCTGGTTTGATCAGCCAAAGAATTAAGAAGAAATCACAGAAATCATTTGCAACTTTCGAAAATGGATCATTCAAATCATGCACAACAAAAGTTACTTGGACATCTATATCAAGTTCTGCACTAGATTTACCAGAAAACGCAGCAAAAAATCAAATTCAACCACAAACATGAACCAGCGCTAGAAACAGACTTATAGTGAACAGGATTTGCCGAAAATACTGTGTCTAATCCGAAATCTCCATCTCAGCACTGTTCCTCGTCAAATGATGCTTCAAATTCAAGTTTACTCAGCTGTTTTTCATTGGAATATTTTTCTCTCTAGTCCTCCAAGGTTCAGCCAACTTGCCGTCGATCACTTGCCGTCGATAATTGGTCAGCATCTCCTCCCTGCACATACAACACAAGCCAAAACAAGAACGCGGCGCACCGCCGAAACCTCAGCATCCAAACCTCCATTTCACATCGAAACACTCGATGCACTCAAACCACTCTCAACCACTCAACCGGTCAGATACTCATCCTTGTCATTCACTCAACACAATTGGTCGAAACATCAGCTACCACTCGGACATCGGCCTCAGCTTGAGCCATCGGGTCGATCACCAACACAATTGGTCGACCACCAACCATCGCTCAGATCACAAGTGGTAGCAGGCTCTAACCTCTATCGGCATCGGCCATCAATTAGACCTCCATCAGCCATCGACCGACTATCGACAACTTTAATCGATCTCCACTTGGCAGCTGATTGTGCCACTTGCCATCATTTCATTTTCATTTTCATTCAATTTTCATTCATTTTCATTCAATTTTGATGAAATCAAGTTGCGTATTAGCATCGAAGATTGAAAGGACCTAGCTATGAGGTGTGAAAAAAGCTAGCAAAAGCACTCAACCCATTCAAGCTAGTTTCTAGACCAAGTAGTGACCATTTTCAAATTTTCACCAATAAAAGCCATGCTCATGTCAATTCTCAGATGAATACATGCCAAATAGTCAATAGTATTAAAGATAATAGTTCAAAGGCATTATAAAGCATGTACTGGTAAAAGCAATTAATCATATGACAGAAGCTCATGCAATGCTACACAGCTCCCCCTCAAAACATGCTAGTATCTCTCGGATGCTCAGTGAGAGGGTGAGCTAAAAATTGTTTTGGAATCCATCAGCGCAAAACTCGTGAACCAGGCAAAGTAGTAGACTGATCATGCACAGGATAATAACCATGATAAAAAGTGTGTGGTCTACCTACAAAGTGCGAACCTGGAAAACGATGAGGTCTCCCAACCTATCGAGCATCAAAGCCTCTTACACATGATCTAGCACCATATGAAGCATGGTGTACACCACGAGGGGAAAAATCATTCTCAAAACCATGTGGGCCTCAACATCAGGAAACGAGCGAAAAGTAGACTCATGCATACCTAAAGATGGGTAGTGCATGTCTTGAAAACTCATAGCAAAAGACTGTCACTCAAAAGATCATTAACTCAAAATATCGTTAACTCATCAAAAAGCTCCAAGTCCTCCAAGCACTCTCATGACTCCCCTAAGTAGAGAAGTAAAATATCGAGTACTTAGCACTGGGTTTAGAGATAAGATGCTTAGGTATCCAGCGTTGAACAACCCGAGAAGTAGATAAAGCAGGAGACTGTGTGTGATGAGAACCATACTGAACATGTGGTCTCCTTGCAACTCGCTGAGGTCTCCTAAAATAATTAGGACCAAAAAGCCTATGTGGTCTATCATCTTACGATGTACGATATACACCACGACGAGCATAGCCACTCATATAACTGTAAGGAGCCTCATAATCAGTATAAGCATTATAATCATATGCATGCATATCAAATGAAGAATGATCATGAAAATGTAAAGCATAAGCACGCCATTCATCTTTCATGCGTCTATAGCAAAAACCAACCAAGTGTCCTACACGATGACAATAAGTGCAATGAAAAACTATCTTTAGTGTAGGATTATGGGTTTCTGGCGCGAACCTTATAGTTTTCCTTGGTTTTGCTTTGAGTATGTCTTGAGTGAAGAAATGATTGTCTTTTGGGGTTCGAGAGGATCTTTGGCTTTTTGTGGAGAGTCTAACTGGGCTCTCTCTTTCTCAAGGGTAGTAGGTAGAGTGAACACTATTTGTCTCGGGGTACTGGATGAAGTCCTCTCATAACCGAACCGAAGAGCTAACCCTGCCCTCTCAATGCACATTTTAGTTTTATACAAAAGTAGATCCATCTTCCCTTTCCCCTCTGTGCATTTATCTACCATGGAAAGCAGATAATCATTCTCACACTTCAGTTTCTCTCCTTGCTCTCTAGCAAAGCTGAGTTGGTCCTTCATGGTGATGCAGGTCGGACAAGTCGGCTGCACATTCTTAGAACACTCAAGACTCTCCAATCTAGCCTTTAGCTCATCGATATGTTTATCTCTCAGAATAACACTCTCAATCAGAAGGGTGCAGTTTAGGCATTCATCGATGGTATCAGGTCTAGACTCCTCCACCATTAGTTGCTTCTGAACATTTTCAAGTTTTTCAATGTTTTTAGCATGAATCAGACGCAACTGAGCAAGTTCATCCATTAAAATAAGACATGACTCACAATCAACAGTTTCAGATTTAGACTTCAATAAAACAAGTTCAATAGAAAGAGATTCAATTTTAAGCTTTTGTTCTTTTCTTTCTTTAGCAGCAAGTTTGAGCAGTCTATCTTGTGAAATCATTGCATCATGTAATTCATCGTCTTGCACAAGTAATTCATCAAGAGATAGACTAACCTCAGATATGTCGGGTTCATTGCTGCTTTGCTTGTCGTTGGCCATGAAGCAGAGGCCGTTGAAGTCCTTCATCTTTTCTTTCTTCTCGTCATTCTTGTCTGGTTCATCTTCATCAGAACTGGGATCTTCGCTCGAGGTGTTGTCAATGTCGCTGAGTGCTGCCATGAAAGCCCGAGCCATTCTTTTCGCCACCTTTCCTCTTTTGCCTTTATAGAACAGATTTTTATCTTTTTTCTGATACTTTTGTTCACATTAATTTTTGGATTTTAGTTTTGGGCAGTTGGCTTTAATGTGATTTAGATCACCGCACTCGAAACACCCTCGAGAGCCTCCTCTCCTCTGGTCTCTTCTATCATTATAGAATCGAGTGAACTTTTTGACTATGAGAGCAAGCTCTTCATCGTCTAATGTGTCCACTTGCTCCTTTGTGATAGAGACCAAAGAAGACAAGGCCAATCCCCCGAAAAAAATACACACACCAGATATGCTACCTCCAGATGAGGTGCCACTGCCGGAACAAGAAACTAGTGCCATGGATTGTGGCAAAGAGCTCCCAATACCAGAACGAGATGCCTTGGCGATCTCGGTGGACTTGAGCTTACTGAAAAGTTCATCACATGTCAAAGTATTAAATCTCGTAGATTCTTCAATGCTTGAGATCTTAATTTCCCATATACTACGATCCAAAGCATAGAGAAGTTTGATCGCTCAGTCATGATCTGAGTTAGCTAGCGTCCCAGTGGATCGCAAGTTACTAACAATGTCGTCAAAGAGAGCAAACAAAGCATCAACAGAGTCGCCAGGGCCTTGCACAAACATTTGGTATTCTTGATTATATGTGCTCTGTCTCCTAGCCTTAATCTGTGATGTGCTCTTATGAAAAGTACTCAATGTGGACCAAATCTCTCAAGCAGTACGAAGGTGCTGGACCCTGTCGAACTCGTTGCGACTTAGACTGATAAAAAGAATGTTTCTAGCCTTGCTATTACATTCATATTGAGCCTTCTAAGTCTCTGAGGTACGAGTTTCAGGAATCGTGTACTGGGAAGCAACTATGTCCCATATCGCACGTCTTTGGCTAAGCAAATAAGCCTCCATGCGCACCTTCCAATAGGCATAGTCTCGACCATCAAACATCAGAATCTTTGTGTTTCTATCCATGTCGCCAAAACAAGGATCACAACCGGTTAAGGTCAACTAGTGATCTAACCGGTTCTGATACCAATTGTGGGATCGGAATGGTGAATAGAGGGGGGGTGAATAGGCGCCTCGACACTTTCTTTCAAAGTGATGGCCTAATCAAATCACCCAACACACCTCTAAAAACAAAAATTCAAGTTTCAATTCAAAATAGTACAAAAATTGAGCTCCTTAAGATGGAAAATCACAAAACAACTTTGATTCAATCTTCTCAAACCACAACTATCAGAACACTCACTCGAAAGATCAAATTCAAGTGTAAAAAGTAAATCAGAACGTTTTAACTCAATCACAATTGAGATTCAACCACTTCTGAAATTTTTCGTATGGTGAATAGTAAATGAAACTTCAACAAAGTGTATTTTTCTAATTATGGTTTAGTTTGGAATTGTTAACTTCAACCAAATTTCAGATCAGTATATTATATATCAAACCTTGACAACAAAGCAATAATCTGAATATTCAACACATAGAGCACTAGATTCAGAATCTTGAAGAGTAAACACGTCTGCAGTAACTGTAGCAAATCCCAGAAAACTGGGTTTAACAATTTCATATCACATAGCAAGGAAGCAGTTTCTGTTGAGAATAATCTGAATGAAGATGCTAAGCAGGATTAATTCTGAATAGGAAAAACAGATTCTGATAGAGACAGAAATACCTGAAACAGTAAACACTGTAGCTCATTTGATAATGGACTGCACATTCTCTTCAGAACATGTCATTAAATTTTCAATATAGATCTCAATTCACAGCCTAGCATATCAACAAACTTAGCACTATAAGCAGGAAATAAATTCCATACACAATCTGCTCACTGAATACACAGCAGAATTAATTCTGGTTGAGGACTAATATGTATTTTGCAGAAAACACTTCCAAGGTATGAACTCAAAAACAATTCAAGTAATATATTCAGAATCAGACTTGATCATATTCCAACAGAACTTAGAATGGCATCAAAACATTTCAGGACAGCAAGATGCAAGCACTAGACAGTTTGGTTTTCAGATTTGCAACAGATTCTGAACACTATTCATGGTAAGGTTTGTTTCAAGGGAATAGAACTCCTGGTTCTGAATTTGAGTAACCAAAGAGCTGAGCTACAATTATATACTCTACAATTGATGCAACAGATCTGAGCAAACATTTCGATTTAAAAGAGATTCAGGGACACACTTTATTTTCAACTCAGTTTTGAATTCAGAAATTTAATACTGAAAATCATGTGTTTCTGCTATTTCAGATCATACACAATACTTCAAACAGATTTTAACTATGCATCATACTTCAGGTGTAAATCAGTACAGAGCATCTAGAACTTACTGCTGTAAATCAATTCATTCATATCATATTATAGTTTGTAAAT
Organism: Zizania palustris; assembly: GCA_019279435.1. Lineage (NCBI taxonomy): Eukaryota > Viridiplantae > Streptophyta > Magnoliopsida > Poales > Poaceae > Zizania > Zizania palustris. Next base: position 2,910,612 of record JAAALK010000283.1, on the reverse strand, counting down.
ATTTGCAAGATCAGCATGTAGTAGATGAAAATAGGAGAGCTTGAATTCAGAAACTGAATCAAAACCTGAGAATAAAGCAATTCAGACTACCATTTCAAATCAGACGACTAATGTTGCACTATCAATCAGTTGAATACTCTTAGTGTCCACATTCAATCAGATTTACAGAATTTATCACACGACATGAACACTCAATTCAAAGTGTCTCATACAACCAAAACTTAGATCAGTTCTGAAACAGAGAAGAAGCTGTCAAACAAAATCAGAAACAGGATGATCATATTGATTCAAATAAGTTTGATCTAACCACTTGAAGTAATGTCAAATCAACATTCTATAAGCCACATCAGATTGACTGTCATCCAGAAATATTCACTGCATCTGTATGTATTGAACTCACGCACGTAGAGACATATTCAGAGTGATCAGATATTAATCATCAAGTAAAACTGAACCTACACTCAAACCTGAAATGATTCAATCATCAACACTCTTTTGTATACTCATCAATCAAAACCAAAGAGAATCAAATCAAATATCACCTCAGATCATATCATCAAGAGATTACAGAAAATTTGATGAGAATCTAACCGGACAAATTTCTGAGGAAAACAAGTTTCTGGACGATGAACATCCCTTGCCGGCAACCCTGTAGCGAAGTCCGGCAAAGCTTCTGGTTTCTGTTCACGGTCAAGCGATCACAGCAGGAACTCTCGGATGAACAAGCTTTGCAAGAAAAATTGATTTGATTTCTGTTTGATAGAAAGTTCTAGTCCCCCAATTCTGTTCGGCCAGGGGATTATATATCCCACCTACTCCACATTCTAGAAGGCATCTTTTACAATCAGCCCCCTAGAAAGACCAAAATTACCAATCTGAAAATAACAACTATAAATACCCTATTACAATAGACCCCTCTTTAGAATATTTAAAGAATATATATACTCCAAAAATACTCTAAAAAGTACACAATATAACACTAAAAATTTGAACTAAAACTTGACACTATTTTATTGAAATAGTAAAAACATTTAAAATTCCAACGGTTTTTAGCAAAAACCGACAAAGCCTGTCCCTATCGTCGACGCTCGTCGTCAGTCCGCGAACACGACCGCAAGCAAGTCTCTCCCGCTCTCGATCCCTCGAGCTGCCGCGTCACTTGCACTGGCTTCCCTTTCGCTGACTCGAATGATGCCTCCTCTCGATCAATCTCCAACTCGACCATTCGTCCGTCCATGTCTTGCTCTATCTCTTCGTGCACTCTTGAGATCTTCCCAAACTTCGCCTGGCCTCCCTGATCCTCTGGCATCAAGCTCCCTGCTTGACTCTCGATCACCCGCCGTCGACAGTCGGTCAGCATCTCCACCGTGCTCAAACAAGACAAGCCAAAACAAGAACGCGACGCACTGCCGAAACTCTCGGCAGTCAAACCTTCACTCCGCATCGAAACCATCGATGCACTCAACCCATTATCAACCACTCAGCGCTCATCCTTGTCAATCACTCATCATCCAGACCGAAACCACCCTTGGTTTCTCATCATTGTATACACTTCAATGTCCCAGTTCAAACCAAAGTGCAATGGTAAGCAGTCTAGAACAAAGTAGTGCGACTACGCAAACCCATCTGGATCTTTTCAATTTTATCACAACATCAATATATTTTTTGTTTCATTTTCATCATTATCATTTTCATTTATCATTTTTTTTATTTTTTTAAACAAAATTTGATCATAACTAGATCAAGTTGCGTATTAGCATCCATGTGAAAAGGACAAAGCTATCAAGTATGAAATGAATAGAAGAAGCACACTAGCATATTCATGCTAGTTTCCAGACTTAGTAGTGACCATTTTCAAAATTTCACAAATAAAAGCCATGATCTAGACATATAGTTAGATGTATTCAAGCTAAGCATAATCAACAACAGTATTAGATAGAAATGTAAAGGACACATTAAAGCATGTACATGTGAAAGCAATTAATCATATTTCCGAAGCGTATGCAAAAGTACACAACCCCCCCTCACATGACGCCATAAAGATGACAAATGCCAAGCTCTCCCCTCAAAAATGCAAACTAAGAAACATCGAGAGGCTTGGCGAAAATATCTGCAAGCTGATTCTGGGTATCGACAAAACACAATTCAATATCTCATTTTTCATTGTAATCTCTTAAAAAATGATAACGCACGTCAATGTGTTTGGTCCTAGAATGTTGTACTGGGTTGTTTGCTAAGCTAATTGCATTTGTGTTGTCGCAAAACAATGGAACTCGTGTAAAATCCAACCCAAAGTCCCACAAAGTAGAAACCATCCACAAAATCTGTGCGCAACATCTAGCGGCAGCTACATATTCAGCCTCGGCTGTAGACTATGCAATGCTAGACTGTTTGCATGAAGACCAACACACAAGAGATGAACCCAGAAAATGACATGTGCCATAAGTACTCTTGCGATCAATACGACAACAAAGTCAGCGTCAAAAAAACCTCTCAAGCATAATGAAGATGATGCAGAATACCAAATGCCAAATTCAAGAGTGTGCTTGAGGTACCTTAGAATGCGCTTGACAGCTTGACGATGTGAAGCCCTGGGAGAAGCCTGATAACGAGCGCACAGACACATAGCAAAGTGTATATCCCTCCTCGTAGCCGTTAAGTAAAGAAGGGAGCCAATCGTGCTGCGGTACTCCTTCTGGTCCACTTCTTCTCCATCTTCATCTAGATCAAGTGCAATAGTAGTACCCATTGGGGTAGCAAGTGGTTTTGCTTTTGACATGTCAAAGCGTTTTAGCAGGTCTTTAGTGTATTTCATCTGATGGACAAATGTTCCTTGTTTTCTTTGCTTTATTTGCAAACCAAGGAAGAAAGTCAGCTCGCCCATCATCGACATCTTGAATTCCCTACTCATGCATTTAGCAAACTCGGCCACAAGAGTATGAGATGAACCACCAAAGCTTATGTCATCAACATATATCTGAACGAGTAAGAAATCTTTGCCATGCATTTGAGTGAACAAGGTCTTGTCAACTGAGCCCATTTTGTACCCGTGCTCAATCAAGAAGGTCCTAAGGCGGTCGTATCAAGCCCTTTGATCTTTCTTGAGCCCATACAGAGCTTTGTGAAGTATAAAGACTCTATGGCGGTACTTGGGATTTTCAAAGCCAGAAGGCTACTTGACATACATGTCCTCTCCTATGAAACCATTTAGGAAAGCACTTTTTACATCCATTTGAAAGAGTTTAAAGCCACGAGATGAAGCAAAAGCAAGCAAAATCCTAATGGCCTCAAGTCGAGCTACCGGAGCAAAAGTTTCTCCAAAACCAACCCCCTCGACTTGAGTATACCCTTGAGCCACAAGCCTAGCCTTGTTTCTCACTATAGCCCCATCCTCCCCCTGTTTGTTTTTGAAAATCCATTTTGTTCCAATGATATGAATATTAGGGGGTGGATCAACAAGAATCCAAACTTGATTTCAATCAAAATTTTCAAGTTCCTCATGCATGGCGTTGATCCAACTCGCATTAGACAAAGCATGACTAACATCCAATTGTTCAAAATTTGGAACAAAAGCAGAATCAACGAAATGAGCATGACATCGGGTTACTCGTTCATTTAGCTCGCCGATGATCTGTTTAGGAGGATGCATTCTTTGAATATGAAGCGGTGCTTCTCTCTGCGATAGAATCTCCCCCTCAACTCTCGCTGAAGTTTGCTCTAAGCTCCTAGAAGTAGAATCATCAGGTCCTCTTGTTGAAGTAGACAAAGGTTCTGGAGCTGAAGTAGAGGTAGGTAGTGGTACAACATCAAGATCTTCACCATCTGAGAAACCAAGGGTTGGTTTCGGAGTCTGTGATGAGTGATTGACAGAGTTTACCCTCTGATTCGAAGTGGTCCCTCCGAAGGGGTTCAGAGGTTGGATCTCCGAAGGTGTTCGGAGGCTGTTTCACCGAAGGGTTCGGTGGGTTTGGTTGCTGCAGCTGTTGCAGCGGAGTGTGCTTGTCGGAGGGGTCCGACAGTACACGATTACTGGGTTGTACCGAAGGTCTCGGTACTTTGGGCGGTACACCGGAGTGTGTATCGAAGGTTGCTTACCCAGAGAGGTCTCCGGAGTACTGGATACACTTGTCTGCTTGTCTGTTGTGCGCAGGGGACTTCGGAGGTGACAGACGGTTCGTAGCAAGTGAACCTGGGTCAAGCGGGAGGCTTGATGCCAGGGGAGCAGGGAGCTCCGTCACGAAGGCTGCGAAGGGGTCGAGGTCAGACCTCGGGTCGAGGTGCACCAGGAGAAGGCAGTAAGTGCGGAGTGTGACTCCGGGTGAAGGTACTCCAAGACGAAGTCCTCGGAGGCGAGGCACTTCGAAGGGTACTCCGAATGGAGTGACTTCGGAGTATGGTGGACTAAGTCCTCAGCAGAGGCAAGGTGTTCGAAGTGTGCTCCGGAGGGAGACACTGGAAGGTATACCCGACGAAGGTCTCAGAAGTCGAGGTGCATCGAAGGCATGGTCCGGGTGAGGCTCGTCGAGGAGTGTGCTCGGGGAGAGACACTGCGACGAAGTGCTCATGGAATGCTTCATGCGGAGGCCTTGGACGAAGGAGGGACTTCGAAGGGTGGTACTCCGAAGGTGGGGCTTCAGAGTGAAGTAGGCTCCGGAGCAAGGCTGGCTCCGGAGTGAGGATGACTTGAGGTACTTCGGCCATGCATGGCTTCGGTACACGGACTGACGGAGTTCGAGCTGGGAGAAGCTGTGAAGCCATGATGATCCACTCCGAAGGTGTTGGTGCGAAGGCCCAAGGGCTTTTACGGCTTTGGCTCAAAACCGTAACTGTATCGAAGGCTGACTTCGGTGAAGCGAAGGCCGTTAGGCTCAAGGCTTCTCACCAAAGCTACCACACCCCTCGCGTGCGAAGGGGGGCTTCAGAAGGGTCCAAGACTGTAAAAGCTGACAATGTCTGCTCTGCAAAAAGCTGATGCTGTCCCCTCTGCAAAGGTGACAAAGGAATCCTCCAAATAAAGTAGACTACCTTTTTTACCCCTCTGTTCTGATGAGACAAAACCAATGTAAACCCTAGGGGTAAAGTAGTCAATTCACATGGGTGAATAGTGCCTATAAATAGTAGAGGCTGGGTAGGTCGCATTAACACTTTGAGCATTCATTGTAGAACTCTTGTGCTAGCCACCACACTCTGTATTCATCCTGTGAGTTCAACTTTTGTGTTCCCTGTTCAAGCATCGAAGTCTTGATTCTGTGTTCATTTTCTGCTTGAGCTTGTTTGCATACCTCGCTGCATGCTTCGATCTCTTGTGTGTCACTTCGATTGACTTGAGGTAGTGCACCGAAGCCTGTTTGGGCGAAGTGTGTTTTGAGCGAAGTGTGTTTTTCTTTGTGTGTTCGCTCTGTGTAAACTGGAGGCTAGACCTTGCTGATTACTAGCGAAGCACTGATTGAAGCCCGTTTTCTTCCCGTGTCGAAGCCCTTTAGCGAAGTCTGTTTTGTGTGTTTTGACCATCGAAGTACGAAGCCCAGCACCAGTTGCTGTCGATAAGTATTTTGATCGAAGTCCTCAGAGGGAGGTCCGCTCTTGCGAAGGGTGAAGTGCGAAGCCTGCTCGAAGCACCCTATGTGCGGAGCCTGCACTGACTTAGCAGAGCTGATTTTTCGGGGTTGTGGGTGGAGCGAAGTCTTCTTGGCTTTGAACTTTTGCTCCTTGCGAAGCCTATGTTCGGAGCCGTCAAATACCTCCGAACCTGAACTTCGAAGGGTGTGTTCGAAGCCTGTTCCGCAGAAGACAGAATTAAAACAGAAGGCTATATTTTAGTCTAAAATTTTAAAAACTCCCATTCACCCCCTGGTCGCCGGTTCCAGTCCAACAATTGGTATCAGAGCAGGTTAAGATCACCAGTTGACCTTAACCGGTTTTGTGATCTGTTGGTGACATGGACAGAGTTAGTAAAATACCTCTATTCGATGGGACTGATTTTGCATACTGGAAGGTGCGCATGGAGGCTTACTTGCTAAGCCAAGGAAATGCAATTTGGGAGATTGTGGACTCACAATACTCCATCCCTGAAACTCGCACCTCTCAAACAGAGAAGGATCAGTATAATGCCAACTCCAAGACTAGAAATATATTGTTCATTGGTTTGAGCCGGAGTGAGTTTGATAGGGTGTAGCACCTTAGGACAGCTAGGGAAATTTGGACCACTCTCACTATTTTTCATGAGGGCTCTACACAGATTAAGGCCAGGCGCCAAAGCACATACAATCAGCAGTATCAACTGTTTGTGCAGGCACCTAGTGAATCTATAGATGCCATGTTTTCACGTTTTGATGCGATAGTGAGTAACTTGCGGTCCAACGGGACGCTTGCTTACAATGATCATGATAGGGCTATCAAGCTTCTCTATGCTCTTGATCGTAGCATATGGGAAGTGAAGATATCCAGCATTGAGGAGTCTGCATGTTATGACACTGTTGGCGTAAAAGATTACGCTAACAGGTTTCTGTAGATTAGAAACTAACAAACGAAGTGTTTGCGAAGAGAACTGTTCTAAGCCTCCGAAAGGATAACAACTTTCGAATGTATGTATTGAATAACTTGTATTCGGTCCCTATTACAGGGTGAAATGGGGGGTATTTATAGGCCCAAATATTAAGGAAAAGACCTATTTACCCCTCTATTACAACCGACATAGTGGAAACTATTCGGTACCTTTGATAGGGCTAAAATGGTAAAAGACTAATCTAATAATATAAAAGATAAATCTTCCATCTTAGCTGGCAATAAAGATCTCGAAAAGCCTTAGTTTGAAGATGTAATCCGAACCAATGCCTATCTTCGTACTTCAAGCTTGACTCAGGGTATCTTCGAAGATGGACGTCTGGAAACCTTCGAATCCATTATCTGCTTTTGTGCTGTTACGGCAATAACCCCGAAGATGGGATATTTTCCCCCAACAGTAGCCCCTCGAATACGCTTCTCCGTTTAACCTGTAATGTTAGGAGAGCAGTATACGGAAGGAAAAAATAACCAGGCATAGGGGTTATTAGATTTTAATTTATCTCCGAAATGTACGAAGATATAAACTCCAAGTCAGTCTTAGAACAATTACTTTCGAACTATCTTAGAACTGACTCAGGAAGTTCGAAAGCCTATTAGACTTAGAAGAAATAGCCGTTAGCTTCCTTCTTCTAACGGAAACTGTAGAATACGTTAATTTCGGAGAAAATTAACGGGCAGGAATGCGAAACGGCATGGACTAATGGTAAAAATGTAAAGTCTAGGCTATAAATAGAGAGCCTAGAACTTACCCGATTACCTTTCCACTGCTCTCTTGCAAACAAACACCTTCTGAGCCCTTTGAGTCCTTTGAGCCCTAGCCTCCATTTTTCTCCCAAAGTAACCCAGTAACTGCAATGGCGAAAACCAAGGGTTCTGGAGCCCCTTCGGCTTTGGCTCGGCAGCAGGCGGCTGCAGCAGCAGCGGCTGCGGCGTTGGCGATGGCGCCTCCAACACCCGCAACGACATCCATGGCGGCAGGAGGGAGAAATCCCCAAAATGTTGATGATCAAGGTCTCTGCCCGCCATCAACAAAGTACCTGGACCAATCCTTTCAACTGGGATCTTCTACCTGCAAGAGGGAATCACTGGCAATCGCAGTAGAAGGGAGGATTAGCATCGGAGTTATGATCCGCAAGCCTGGAAAAGAACTCATCCCGTCGCCAAGGCCCGGAGAAGTGGTCGTCTTCGAAGCCGGCTTAGGCCTTCCAGCAGTGGACTTCTTGGCGGAGGTACTCGATTTATTCCACGTCACCCTTCCTCAACTGTCTCCGAACGCAGTAGCTCATTTGGCTATCTTCGAATGGGCATTGAGAGCCGAAGGCTGTGAGGGGAGAGCAGAAATCTTCGCTGCGTTACACAGAGCTTCATGCCAGCCAAAAACCTTCGTAGGCCCCGGAGGTGAAAAAGTAGTAGTAGCCTTCGGAAGTATCAACTTTAGGCTTCGGGACGAATATGCCCTTCAATTTCCTGCTAAGGCCATTAATTCTAGATGGTATACTGACTGGGTCATGAGGTGGTTTTATGCCGAAGTTGGGGCGAGCAATCCTCTGGCCGGACCTCTGAAAGAAATCCAATTCCGGAAGGAAGACTTAGTGCAACCGGACCAAGGTCAGCTCGAAGCTCGCCTCAGCCTACTTCAGAAGATTAATCGGAGGTTGAGCATGCGAGACTTAGCCGAAGAATTCCTTGGGTTACAAATCTCTCCGCTTATGGCCAACTGGCCTATCATCTTCGAAGAGGATTCGGAAGGCGGTCTCCGAAAGATCACTTCGACTTCGAGCCCTGCAGGTAACTTCGAAGACAACATGTATTATGCATATTCATTCGAAGAAAAAACTAACTTGATTCATTTTTTAGCTTCTTCAGCCCCTATTACTTCGGAGCAAATCGTAAGGGCTTCGGAGAAGATTTTGGGCGCTCCAACTCCGACCAAAAAAGAATGGAGAATCAACCTGATCGGGAGTTGGGAGAGATTTAACAGAGTGTGGGGAATGCTGGAAATCGTTCCGCCCCCTTTGATGGATTGGGTGCCTTCGAAGAAAGGACCCAAGAAGAGGAAAGCCGAAGCTGGGACTTCGAGCTCTGCCAAGACTCCGGTGAAGAAGGTGGCTCGGAAGCCAAAAAATCTTGCACCTTCGAATCCTGCACCTTCGAGCTCAAGGGCTTCAGTCTCTGAGTCCCAAGAGGACGAAGGGAGGTTGCTTGTGCGTCTGATAGACGAAGATGAAACTCAAAGGACTGCACAAGCCGAAGTACCTGCGAACGTGCCGGAGTCCCGAGATAATCTTGAGCAACCAAGGACTTCGGCAGTTCAGGAAGATATATCTCAGGACGAAGTTCCTGTGAATGAGAGTAGGGTCGAAGTTACTATGGCTTCGATTCCTGAAGAGGCAACAAGGACTGCTCAGGACGATGCTCCTGCAGTCGAAGACTTAACGGCTGATTCGGACGAAGATCTCGCCTTCGATCCGCCGAACAGTCCGATGATTACCCCTCTGCAAAATGTCGAAGGTATACTTCGAATAACTCTTTCATGTTTATTTTGCACATTTATACAATGTATAATACTTTTTATTATTTTTTTTACAGAGTCCACTCCTGTGGAAGAAGTCCGACAGGAAGAAATAATTCCTGGACCTTCGACGACTTCGGAGCCAACCCAGAGAGCTACTCAAATGGGACCTGGAAGAGGCAAAAGGAATATAGAACCCCTCCCTGCTGCGAGTTCCGGATCAACTCCGTCTGATTCAACAGACGAGAGCCAATCTTCCGGGGAGGGCCAGTCTCCAGAGGCTCCGAAGACCACAAGCCAACGCTCCGGCCCTTCGTTGGACGAAGATGACCAGCAGGCGATAAGTATGCTCCCCCTGCTAGCTCCTTTCTTAGGGCAAACAACCGGTCTTCGGACTTTACTCGAACCTTTGGATCGAGCTAGCCGCGACATAGGGGAGACCAACTTAGTGGCCATTTTGAGCAAGGCGGACAGGACAGAGCTTAACGCTGCTATAGAACGCGCAGCTTACCAGGTACGAAGCATCTACGAAATAACATAGAATTCGTCTACGAATAAATGTTTACCTTGGTTTTTTCTTTTTGCAGCAAACTGTCTTGGCCCGAGCCGCGAATATATGTAATGATGAAGAGATCGCTCGTCTTCGGGAGGAAAATAACATCCTTCAATGGAATCTTAGCATCTCCGAAAGCCGAGTGGTTCAAATGGATAATATAGTGTCAACGGAGCGTAGGGCCAGACAAGGTTTGGAGGCTGCGAATAAAGAGCTCAAAGCAGAAAGAATTGTGCTTCGAGCAGAAATTGAAAAATTGCGGGCGGAGCACGCTACTGCGGGGACCAAACTTGTCAAACTCCAAGAGGAAGCTAGCCAGCTGTTGAACCAAAAGAATATTTTGACCACTGAAACGGCTAGACTTTCTGGGGTTCTTGGAGAAGTAACTTCGATGAAGGATGCACTAAACGAAGACAAGCTGAAGTCTGAGAAGGTGGCTGTGGAAGTTATGAATCAGCTGCTAGGTGTCCTAGAGTACTTCGGTACTACTGGGACACTTCCTTCTGATGATAACATCACTCTTCTGCGCCGATTGAAAAGGATCCAAGGAGTGGCGAAGCAGATGAAGACAGCGGGCATTTGATACGGAGAACTCTCTGGACAAGTGGCTGCTTTCGGCCTACTTCGCTACTACGAAGATCTGGGCCGATCGATAACTTCGGACGCAGGAGGGGGCCCAATTTCCTTCGATGACGAGTGACTGCTAACTCCTTCCGAAGGTGTGGCTGCTGCCTGGCGAGCCTTCCAAACTTCATGGAGAGCCGAAGGTTGTTCTGCGATCAAGGCTTGGATCGACGAAGGTCAACGCCAGAAGCAAGTTCGGACCCAAGCTTCAAGCAGTCAGCCTCCTCCGAACCCGCAGGTTTAGAAATACCTTAGGATTTTTGGCTATGTAAAGCTTTATGCTTATGAACATTTATCAATGAAAATTTGTTTATCATATTTTTAGGCTTTGCCTCGTACGGAAGATATCGAAGTGTTAGACCTTAACGACGAACTTCGCTCATTATGGACCACCTTCGATCTTCTAAAAGCTTATAAACGTCCTTGATTTTTAGTTCCTCGAGATAGCTCCGGTGCAATTGCGCCCGAAGTAATCAAAGATATACTGTCTCATATTAAAGAGGAAGAAAAAGAGGTTAACTTGAACACTTCGTCTTCTGAAGACGTTATATGGTCTGAAGACGAAGATGAAGTTCGAAGTAAAAAACCTGAAGAACTTGGAAGCTGGGAAAGGAGCCCCGAACGGCTTCGAACTTGGGCCGAGCTTCAACAAGAACAGAAGGACTTTAGAGCTTCGAAGGGGGGCAAGAGAGTTAAACGCAAAGTTGTTAGAACTCCCGGCGCTGGAACTAGTCGTTCCAACCCTAGCTCTAGAGACCGAAGAGGTCTTCGATTCCTTCTTGGTATAGATACCAATTTTTCATGATGTAATCTGTAAACATATTCGTTCGAATAATGAATACCGATTTAAAATTGTCTCCATATTTACTAGCCCCTCTTTAGGTATAAGCAACTTCGAACTGTATTCAAAGATGGTTATGCGCAAAGAAAAACTTCGGAGTACAATTTTTTTTGGGGGGGTTCGGAGCCCCTCTGCAATTTAAAGATCTTTTAAAATCTTATAAAATGTCTTCGACTATTTGTAGTCTGAAGAATGGCAACTTAGTACCCTTGTTTTTTTGAAAGAAATCACTTGAAATAAATTTCAAGATACCTTAGTATCTTAGATAATTTGTCACTTTGGACTATGTTAACAGACATTCGAAGCTCATGGCTCAAACTCTGTTTTGCTTTAGCCACCTTCGGCTCATTTTTGCGATCTCTATCGAACCAATGGTTCGGAGTTTGCAATGGTGTCTTTAGACTCTTTTTACGGATGTCTACCAGCTAATGGCTTGGACTCCATATATTTTGGCCACCTTCGGCTCTTTTTGCGGAAGTCTACCAGCCAATGGCTTGGACTTCACATGTTTTGGCCACCTTCGGCTCTTTTTACGGAAGTCTACCAGCCAATGGCTTGGACTCCGCATGATGTGGTTTTGGGCTCTTTTACGGATGCCTACAAGCCGGTGGCTTGGACTCTGGATTATGTCAGCCCCCACGTCGGAAGCTTCGAACCAATGGTTCAAAGTCCGAAAATACGATTCAGCTTCATGACACTTCCCTCTCGGTCAACCCCACGGTTCCAGTGCGTCCACTCGGAAGCTGGAAGTCTATGATGGGAAGGCATTATCTGGACCATATGCTTTATTAATTTAGAAGATGATTACAAGTGAATTACAAGGAGCCCTTATGCGAAGTATCGCTTTAGATGCTCCGCATGCCAAGTATGTGCTAACTCTTCACCTTCTAAATTAGCTAACTTAAAAGAGCCAGGGCGTCCTGAACGAACAATTAGATATGGACCTTCCCATTTATTTCCTAACTTCCCTGGCGCTATAATGCTTCGTAGAACAAGATGACCCGGTCTTAGTTCATTGAGCTTAACTTTTGGGTCGAACCAAGCCTTCGTCTGCTGATGATACTTTGGTAAATTTGCCACAGCTCGAAGTCTTGTTTCTTCTGATAAATCTAGCGAAGCTTGTCTTTCTTCTTCAATCTCTGGTTCGGTGCTGCGAAACGATCCTCCTTTGAGCTCCGTTGGAGTCATAACTTCATCTCCGAATAGTAGTCTGAATGGAGTAAAACCTGTGGACCTTGTTTGCGTAGTCCGAATGGACCACAAAATCTTTAGAAGCTCTTCGGTCCACAGTCCCTTTGCTAATCCTACTATCCTTCGATTTAGCCCTGACAAAATATTTCCATTGGCTCTTTCTACGGCTCCATTAGACTGAGGATGCCTCACTGCAGCAAAACATAACTGAATGCCTAGATCTTCGCAAAACTTCCTAAAAGGTTCTGCATCGAATTGTGTTCCATTATCAACTGTAAGTTGTCTAGGCACTCCGAACCGCCAAATGATGTTCTTCCAAAAGAATTTCTGTACATTGTTCGAAGTGATAGCTGTTAAGGGCTCTGCTTCCACCCACTTAGAAAAATATTCAATAGCTACCACTGCGAACTTCAGATTTCCCTTGGCTACTGGAAAGGGACCAATTAAATCCATACCCCATCTGGCCATAGGCCATACCGGAGCAATAACTTGAAGAGCTGTTGGTGGGCGATGACTTCGTCGACCCATCCACTGGCATCCTTGACAAGTGCGGACTAAGCTTTCCGCATCAGCTGTTATTGTAGGCCAATAAAGCCCCTGGCGAAGTGTTTTTCCTGCCAAAGCTCGAGGGGCTAAATGGCTACCGCAAAGGCCTTCATGAATTTCTCGAAGAATTTCTTGACCTTCGGCTTGAGATATACATCGGAGTAGAGGGGAACATACTCTGGCCTTGTATAAAATACCGTTGATTATTTGATAATTTCTAGCTCTAAGCTTCAATCTTGACAGCTATGGCTCTTCTGGCAAATTTGTTCCTCCCTGTAAAAGTTCCATGATCGAATTTTTCCAATCTGCACTAGGAATGCATAGAATCTCTGCAGAGGGAATTTGTGGCACCGAAGGTATACTGAGCTCCTCATAGAAAGCTTCTTCTGGTACATCCACAGCTCCGGCTGCAGCTTTTGCTAAGATGTCTGCTTGCACATTTTCTGCTCTTGGTATACTCCGAATGGAAATACCCTTGAAGTGTGCTTCGATTTTACGGATTTCTTCTAAGTACTTTGCAAGCCGTGGATGCCGAACCTGGAAACTTTTATCTACGTGCCCTGCTACTATCTGAGAATCTGTCTTTATAATAATTCTTGTAGCCCCTAGAGCACGTGCTTTTCGGAGTCCCAATAAAATCCCTTCATACTCCGCTATATTATTGGTAGACTTAAAGTTGAGTCTTGCGGAGTACATTGCTCTTTGCCCTGAAGGCGAAATTAATACTGCTCCAATGCCTGCTCCGGATGCTTGGAAAGCCCCATCGGAATAAACAGTCCAAACTCCGTCACTTGACTTCTCTGGAACCAAATTTGCAGGTGGAGTCCATTCTGCTACAAAATCTGCTAGGACTTGTGATTTGATTGCTGTCCTTGCCAGAAAAGATATGCCGAAGGGTGCTAGCTCAACTGCCCACTTCCCAATTCTTCCAGTGGAATCCTTACTTCGAAGCATATCTCCCAAAGGATACGAAGTTGGTACAACCACATTGTGTGCCAAAAAATAATGTCTTAATTTACTCGAAGCCATTATCAGAGCATAAACGAACTTCTCGAGTTCGGAGTATCTTGTCTTCGCTCCTGATAATGCTTCGGATACAAAATAAATAGGATTTTGTACCAACTTCCCATTGAAATCCACTTCTCTGACAAGAACTGCACTGACAGCAGAACCTGTAGCTGCAAGGTAAAGGAGTAGGGTTTCGTCCGCATTAGGCACCGTGAGTGTAGCAAGATTACTGAGATACTCTTTAATATCTTCGAAACTTTTCTGACACTCCGGTGTCCATGCAAAATCTTCGGACCCTTTCAATGCTTTAAATATAGGCAAGCTTCTCTCCGCAGACCTTGATAAAAACCTGCTAAGTGCTGCCAGACGCCCAGTCAGCCTTTGCACTTGCTTTAAATTTTCCGGAGGAGCCATCTTTTGTAGCGTAGTTATTTGAGTAGGGCTAGCTTCAATCCCCCTGCTTGAAACTAAATACCCTAACAACTTTCCAGCCTTAGCTCTGAAGATACATTTTTCGGGGTTAAGACGGATCCCACATGCCCGAAGGCTATTGAATGTTTCTGCTAAGTCTAAGCTATGTTGGTGCTTTAAAGCACTCTTTATTACAATATCATCCATATAGGCCTCCACATTGCGACCTAATTGATGACCTAGAGCCTTAGCAACTAACCTCGAAAAAGTAGCCCCGGCATTTCTTAAGCCAAAGGGCATTCTTACATAACAAAAGACTCCCGAAGGAGTTACAAAGCTTGTCTTGATCTTATCTTCGCGCTTCAACCATATTTGATGATAACCAGAATACGCGTCAAGGAAGCTTAATAACTCCGAACCTGCGGTGGAGTCAACCAATTGATCAATTCGGGGCATGGGGTAGCGGTCGCGAGGGCATGCTTTATTCAAGGATGTGAAATCGATGCACATGCGCCACTTTCCGGAAGACTTCTTTTTGACGAAGACTGGGTTGGCTAACCATTCTGTGTGAGCCACTTCTCTGATAATCCCAGCCTTCAACAATTTTTCAACTTCGTCTTTTGCTAGAGCAGCTCTTTCTGCAGACATTTTCCGGAGTCCTTGCCGAACAGGACAGGCCTTCGGGTTTACAAGTAAACTATGTTCAATGATATCTCGATCGACTCCGGTGATATCTTCGTCAGACCAAGCGAAGAAATCTAAATTCTCTTCCACCACCTTTTCCAAGGGGGTTGCAACTTCTGGAGGTAAATCTTTACCAAATTGAAATGTATATTCTTTACCATCTTTAACAATGACCTTCGCTGCAATCTCTCCTTCAGGACTTGGTCTCGGAAAGGATTTCGTTGAAGCTTCGGAAGGGGCTGAAAAAATTTCTTGATTATCTTGCACATTGTTTACTTGTCTTGGATCAAGAGGGGGGCCATGACCATATTCTGCTCTCCGAGCGATAGCTTGATCTCCGAAGACAGTAAGGACTCCTACTTGTGTGGGCATCTTCATGCACAAATAATTGTGATGCGCCACAGCTCCGAACTGGTTTAGCATGCCTCTTCCGAAGATGACGTTGTAAGCATACGGGACATCTACAACATCGAAGATTACTTCCTCACTTCGGGCCAACAAACCTTCTCCGAAGGTAACTTCCAGGCCTATTTGGCCAAGTGCATCTAGCGGAGGTCCTACGAAGCCTTGCAAAGGACGAGCCGCTGGAAGGAGATGCTTTCTGGAGATGCATAATTTATCGAAGGCTTGAACAAAAATGATGTCTGCCGAACTACCTCCGTCAATCAATACCCTTCGAACTTCAGTGCCCACAATATCAGCAGTGATAACAAGTGGGTCTGCATGCGGGAACTTAATGCCAGCTGCATCCTCCGCAGAAAAGGATATCGGTACATGAGACCACTCCGGCATAGCAGCTGCAGACGACGAAGTCCCAATATGGCCTACTTCTCTGACGTAGTCTCTTCGCTGTCTTTTTGACATGCTTCCGAGGGTACCTCCTCCGGAGATGGGGAGGACTACTCTTTTCCCTCGGTCTTGCCCTTCCTCTTGCTTCGGAGGTGGCATAACATTGGCCACTGGAAGGTGTCTTGCGGCATCAAAGTTTTCTATCCGCGCCACAGCCTGGACCGGCTCTGGGCGCGCTGCAGCTGGAACTCGGTCGGTAGTACCTCGACCCGACGTTCTTTCTAGATACTCTCCTCTTAGAGTAAGTATAGCCTTGCAAGTATCAGTTGCATGGATTCAATTTTCACCATGGATGCAGCAGAAAAGGGTCTGGCCTTTGCCAGCCATTTTCCCTGGCGGCCTCCAGCCGCTGGCCTTGTTCCCCGAAGACTGTGGAGCTCTCTGTGTAAACTTCTGTGGGGGTGCAATATTCAAAACTTCCGAACGAGGGTGCTTTTGCCCCCTTCTCCGATCATGCTGAACTTCGAAGACTGGTTCTTGCGGCTGTGCCGAAGTTTTTACTTCTACTTTAACTTCTTGCAATATTGATGAAGTAGCTGCAGTTCTTCGAAGCCAACCCTCTTCCGACCTCGCATACTCCTCGAAGTATGACATCAGCTGAGAAACCGAGGATATGCTTTTCCGATGAAGCTTATCCAGGAGGCCTTGATGAGTGACGCCTTCCCGAGCTGCATCAACTACCGAAGATGCAGACAACCCCCAGATTTGTGACTTCGTATGAGCGAAGCGCTTGAAATACTGCCTCAATGTCTCTCCGGGGAGCTGCTTCACCTGGAAAAGGCTTCCCGTTGACATTGGAGGCACGAAGGTGCCTTGAAAATTGCTTACAAACTTCTTCTTCAACTGCCCCCATGAATTGATTGATCCTGGCTTCAAAGACCAGAACCACCTTAATGCCACTCCTTGAAGAGCTAAAGGGAAACACTTTGCCATGGTGTCTCGAACTCCTCCGCTAGCTTCAATTGCTAGGGCATAAGAATGAACAATCTCTCCGGGATCTTCATCTCCAGCATACTTACAGAGCTTTGAAGTTTTAAACTTCGGATCAAAACGAACTTTCTGCAGCTCAGGATGTAGCGGAGATTCATTATCGAAGGAGGCGTTCTCCGGGGCTTCGGGATAAATGAGTTCGTCATCTTCGGGCACTTCTGGGATAGCTGGGATGGCTTGAGAGTGAAGCCTATTCGCGGCTTCTTGCCGCCATCTTGCTACTTCAGCTTGGAGGCTGGCCATTTGAGTGGCCATATCTCCAAGATTGTCTTCATCTCCTCCGGAAGGATCTTCCGGGTCTTGAGAGCTAGTAGGATCAGTTCGAAGTGGGATGGAAGGTGGAAGAGGGATTTCAGGTGGTTGAAGTATGGAAGGATTTGGCGGAGAAGCTCCGTATGTTCGAGGGATGGAAACTCCTTCCGGAGTTTGAGGTGGAGGGAATGTCGAAGGCCCTCCGACTTCAACCGTGTCGGATGGTGTCTCTCCGGAGATCTGAGAGGACCTCCGAACAGGGTTACGGGGTGTGCTCCGCTTAGGAGGCATGATGTAAGAAGTTGGTAGAGAACGAAGTTTTTTGGACTAGGTTCCCCACGGACGGCGCCAACTGTTGGCGTAAAAGATTACGCTAACAGGTTTCTGTAGATTAGAAACTAACAAACGGAGTGTTTGCGAAGAGAACTGTTCTAAGCCTCTGAAAGGATAACAACTTAGAATAGTTCGAATTTATGTATTGAATAACTTGTATTTGGTCCCTATTACAGGGTGAAATGGGGTGTATTTATAGGCCCAAATATTAAGGAAAAGACCTATTTACCCCTCTATTACAACCGACATAGTGGAAACTATTCGGTACCTTTGATAGGGCTAAAATGGTAAAAGACTAATCTAATAATATAAAAGATAAATCTTCCATCTTAGCTGGCAATAAAGATCTCGAAAAGCCTTAGTTCGAAGATGTACTCCGAACCAATGCCTATCTTCGTACTTCGAGCTTGACTCAGGGTATCTTCGAAGATGGACGTCTGGAAACCTTCGAATCCATTATCTGCTTTTGTGCTGTTACGGCAATAACCCCGAAGATGGGATATTTTCCCCCAACAGACACATTGACCTGTGATGAGGTCTTCAGCAAGTTGAAGTCCACAGATATTGCCAAGGCATCTCTTGCAGTGCACAGAAACTCTTTGCCACAGCCATTGGCATTGGTTTCTAGCACTAGCCGTGGCACCACTGCAGAACCAAGCACATCTGACACTTGTGTTCTTGCAGATGGTTTTGCTTTGTCCTCCCTGTCTCCGTCACTAAGGAGCAGGTGGATACTCTGGATGATGATGAGCTTGCTCTCATTGCCAGAAGGTTCACCCGTTTTCACCATGAGAGACGGGATCAGAGGAGAAGTGGTTTTAGTGGTTGCTTTGAGTGTGGCGACACTTCTCAAATCAAGGCCAATTGCCCTAAACTCAAGAAGAGAGATGAGAGTGAGCGCCCCAAATACCACAAGAAGGAGAGGAAACCATTTGTGAAGGGCAAGCGCGGCAAGGTGGCTAAGAGAGTAGCCAAAGCTGCTTCCAGAGCATTTGTTGCTGCTCTCAGCGACATCGACACTTCCTCAACTGAGGAGTCGAGCTTTGAGGAGGAGGAGTTTCCAAGGAAGGAGGAGAAGAAGGACAAGAAGGGACGAGATTTCACCGGCCTTTGCTTCATGGCCGACAACGATCACAGCGGCGATGAGCTTGACTCATCTGAGGTACCACTATCCTATGACCAGCTTTCGATTAAACTAGATGAACTGAGTGAAGTAGTTCTTGGTCAGGATAGGTTACTTGTGCAAGCCGCTAGAGATAGAAAAGACCTTAGACTTAGGCTAGAATCTGTTTCTACTGATTATGCCATGCTTAAGTCTAGAGTTAATGATGCTGAATGTGAATCTTGTACTGTTGTCATGGGTGAGGTTGCTCAGTTGCATTCTGTACATGCTCAAACTCTATCTGAGCTTGAGACTGCACAGAAGCAGCTTTTGGTGGTTGATTCTAGACCTCATGATATAATTGAATGCATGAACTGTTCTTTATTACGCGAGAGCATTAATTTACGTGATAAGCATGTTCATGATTTAGAGGGTAGATTGGAGAGGGCCGGTAGTTTTAAGGATGTGCAGCCTGTGTGTGACACTTGCATAACCCTTAAGGATCAGCTAGGCACTGTTAGAGAGCGAGCTGAGAACCTTATGACTGAGAATGAGTACCTTCTTTCTGTGGTTAACAAATGCACTGAGGGAAATGGTAGGTTGGACTTGCTCTTGGCCAAAACCAAGATGTGTGCTGACAGAGCAGGGGTAGCTCTAGCTTTGGGTTTTGAGAGGATTCCTTCAGACAGTAAGAACAAAACTGTTTTTACCTCACCCACTACCTTAGAGAAAGAGAGAGCTCTATTAGACACTCCAGCAGCCAAAAAGCCTACCCGGACACCAAAGAAAACCACTCCTCCTGCCAAGAAAATCCCTCCCAAGAAAACCACTCAGCAGAAGCCCAAGGAGCCTATGAGAGTTGCTCCTATGACCCATGAGAGTGCCCCTATGAGAGTTTTTCATTGTTCCTACTGTCAGCGGGCGGGTTATTTGGTTGGGTTCTGTTTTCGTCGCATCAAGGATGAGCGACGCTCTCAGGCGATGAGTTTCCAGGACATGCATTACCCATCTTTAGGTATGCATGAGTCTGAGTTTTACTATCGTCCTGTTTTTGAGGCTCCTCGTGCTTCTCAGAGAGGTTTTGCTCCTCGAGGTGTTCACCATGTTCCATATGGTGGTAGAGCCCGGGCGAGTAGCTTTGTACCTCATCAGAGTAGGAGACCTCGTCATGTTGTTAGATCACAGCATGTAGGTAGACCTTGCACTTTGCATCATTCTGATTATCCTATGCGTAGATAGTCTACTTTTACTGTGCCTACTACTCGTATCACTCAGTGCTGGATGCCTCGTCATATTTTCACTCACCCCAGCACTAAGCGATCGAGATTTTCTTATCATGTGTAGGCGACAGACCGAGGCTTGGAGGGCACGTGGATCATGGACTTCGGTTGTTCGCGCCATATGACCGGAAATGCAGCATGGTTCTCCAGCCTCACCACAACCAAGCAAAGGGAACATATCACCTTCGGCAACAATCGAAGGAGTAGAGTGAAAGGTAAAGGTGTGGTAAGAATTAGCTCGAATTTCACTCTCAAAGATGTTGCTTTGGTTGAAAACCTGGGATACAATTTGCTTTCTGTATCTCAGTTGCTTGATGAGGGCTTCGAAGTGCGATTTCATCGCGATACTTCGCAAGTACTCAATTCTGATGGTGTTGTTGTCTGCAAGATCTTTAGAGTTGGGAGAGTTTTTGGAGCTGATTTTTCTGAGTCATCTGGTTCTTCTCATTGTCTTGTTGCACATTCTACTTCTGAGCTTTGGAAATGGCATATGAGACTAGGGCATATGAGCTTTGAGTTGCTCGCTCGTTTGAGTGCCCTAGGTCTGATCCGAGGATTGCCCAAGCTCAAGTTTGAGAAGAATTTAGTTTGCGCTCCTTGTCGACATGGAAAAATGATTGCCGCTTCGCATTCGCCAGTCACCACAGTGATGACTGAACAACCCGGAGAACTTCTTCACATGGACACTGTAGGTCCTTCTCGGGTTAGTTCTTTAGGCGGCAAGTGGTATGTGCTAGTCATAGTCGATGATTTCTCTCGCTACTCTTGGGTCTTCTTTCTTGCTAGTAAGGATGAAGTGTTTTCACACTTTCGGAGCTTGGCTTTGAGACTTTTCACTGAACTCCCTGGTGGATTGAAATTCATTCGAAGTGATAATGGCACTGAGTTCAAGAACAGTCTCTTTGTTGACTTTTGCATGGAGCATGGCATAGAACATCAATTCTCTGCTCCGCGGGTTCCTCAACAGAACGGTGTTGTTGAGAGGAAGAACCACACTTTGGTTGAGATGGCTAGGACGATGCT
The DNA here is from genome assembly GCA_019279435.1 of Zizania palustris. Classification (NCBI taxonomy): domain Eukaryota; kingdom Viridiplantae; phylum Streptophyta; class Magnoliopsida; order Poales; family Poaceae; genus Zizania; species Zizania palustris. The sequence goes on along the minus strand of JAAALK010000283.1, from coordinate 2,889,849 downwards.
CGATGAGCATAGGACTCCTAGAAAATTCTGGGCTGAGGCCATGAACACTGCTTGTTACATCGCAAACCGAATCTTCTTGCGCTCAATTTTGAATTTGACATCTTATGAGCTACGTTTTGGGAGACAGCCCAAGGTTACTCATCTTCGAGTTTTTGGCTGTCATTGCTTTATCCTAAAACGTGGTAATTTAGATAAATTTGAGTCGCGTTCTTCTGACGGAATCTTTTTAGGTTACACTACACATGATCATTCTTATCGTGTTTATAATTTGGAGACTAACACTGTCATCGAGTCATGTGATGTGACTTTTGATGAATCAACCCCCTCTGTTAGTTCTGCTCTTGAACAGGCAAATGAACACGATATGGAACAGACTATCTTCGAAGAAGAAGATCCCAGAGATTTCGAGGATGAACCCCTACTACCCTCGACATCAACCCCCGAAGCCAACCCCGCTTCGACCACTTCGGCACAAGGTCCCGAAGCAACTACCTCGACATCGGACATCTTGGACCACTCCAACGCACAAGTTGAGGGGGAGACTGCATCACGCCGTGAGGCTCCACACCATGTTCAAAGGATGCATCCTCTCGAGCAGATCATTGGTGAGCTTGATCAAAGGGTAACACGTTCTCATGCTCATTTCATTGATTCCACTTTTGTTGCTTCTTTCGAGCCCTTAGATGTTAGTCATGCACATTCTGATTCTAGTTGGATCAATGCCATGCATGATGAACTTGAAAATTTTGAGAGAAACCAAGTCTGGACATTAGTTGATCCACCACCAAATGTTCATTTCATTGGAACAAAATGGATTTTCAAAAACAAACAAGGGGAGGATGGGATTATAGTTAGAAACAAGGCTAGACTTGTAGCTCAGGGTTATTCTCAATTAGAAGGGATTGATTTTACTGAAACTTTTGCACCTGTTGCTCGTCTTGAAGCCATTAGGATTTTGCTTGCCTTTGCAACATCCCAGGGATTCAAACTCTATCAAATGGATGTCAAAAGTGCGTTTCTTAATGGTTTCATAGGCGAAGATGTTTATGTAAAACAACCCCCTGGTTTTGAAAACCCCAAATACCCACATAAAGTCCTTAAACTTCATAAGGCTCTTTATGGACTCAAGTAGGCCCCTCGTGCATGGTATGACAGACTTAAGTCTTTTCTGCTTGAGCGGGGGTATTTGATGGGATCTGTTGATAAAACCATGTTCACTCTCAAGCATGGCAAAGATTTCCTCCTAGTTCAGATTTATGTGGATGATATCATCTTTGGTGGCCCTTCTCATGCTTTGGTTGCCGAGTTTGCAGATGCCATGAGCAGGGAGTTCGAGATGTCCATGATGGGCGAACTCACATTTTTCCTTGGTTTGCAAATCAAGCAAAGCAAACAAGGTACTTTCGTCCACCAGACGAAGTACACCAAGGACCTGCTCAAGAAGTTCGACATGACTGATGCGAAACCACTCGCCACTCCAATCGCTACATCTGTAGCATTGGATCCTGACGAAGATGGAGAAGCCGTAGATCAGAAGGAGTTCCGAAGCATGATCGGCTCCCTCCTCTACTTGACAGCTATGAGGCCGGACATGCACTTCGCAGTGTGTCTGTGCGCTCGTTTTCAGGCTTCACCACGAGCTTCGCACCGCCAAGCGGTAAAACGTATTCTCAGGTATCTCAAACATTCCCTCGAATTCGGCATTTGGTATTCAGCGTCTTCCTCTTTTTGTCTTCGAGGTTATTCCGATGCGGATTTTGCTGGGTGTAGGATTGATAGGAAGAGTACCTCTGGTACCTGTCATTTTCTGGGTACTTCACTGGTTTGCTGGTCTTCCCGCAAACAGTCTAGTGTTGCACAATCGACGGTTGAGGCCGAATATGTTGCTGCAGCTAGCTGTTGCTCTCAGATTTTGTGGATGGTGTCCACTTTGCGGGATTTTGGGTTAGATTATAAGAGTGTTCCATTTTTCTGTGATAACACTAGCGCTATTTGTATTGCAAACAACCCGGTTCAGCATTCCAGAACCAAACACATTGATGTGCGATATCATTTTCTCAGAGATCATAATGAGAAGGGTGATATTGAGCTTCAATATGTTGATACCCAACACCAGCTAGCCGATATTTTCACAAAACCCCTCGATGCTTCTCGTTTTGCCTACTTGCGTGGGGAACTTGCTATTTGTCATCCTTACGACATTTTGTGAGGGGGAGCAAATTTTAATTGTCTTGCATATTCTCATCATGTGTGAAATTGCATTTACATCTCTTGCACTTATATGCCTGATGATAATTCATGTAATCGTGTCAGCTCAGCTCTATTTAATATATCTCAAACATTATGTGCATGATTTTTTTCCAAAATCAAATCATGCTCACTGCTTAGTCTTGAATCTAGCATGTTTAGGCCGGACTGCTTTAGCTATCTTTTAGCTGCTTGATAGCAAGACACCTTTCTCTGGATGCTAAACATTGTAACTTGCAAAAATTGTTCTACATACTCATGGATATTCATCAAGTGCTAAACAATTTGTTCACTTAATCAAAATTCCAAAAATCCATGTTTTGCATGCTTCAAAGCAAAAAGATCCAGGTGGGTTTGTTTGTCGCACTACCCTATTCTAGACTGCTTACCATTGCACATTGGTCTGAACTGGGATAGTGTAGTGTATGCCAAAATCACTGCCTTAAGCTTCTGATGGCTTTCATGCCTAGGCTTGGCTTGATTGGAAAGTATAAGGTAGACAAACAAATAACCCCTGGCATTATGAAAAGAAAAACAAAATTCATTGATCATCAAGTTTGCTTTTAAATGCTCCACTTGAACTGGACTTGTCTGTCTAGAGTAGAAATTGACTAGCTTTGCGCAGTCCTGTTTTTACTTGTCTAGTTACCTTGATTAAGTGGTGATGCTTTTATTTCAAAATGATACAATCACATGTTGTCATCTTGTTTTTAGAGAATGTTAAATTGAGCTGAGCACATGATAATTGGTATTAAATGTTGGCATATTTGTTGCTTTTATGTGTCTTTGCAACTCTGCCCATTTCGAAGCTATGCATCTTTTACATTCTCCTTGATGCTTGCATTGCCAAAGGGGGAGAAATTTTTGAGTTCTCTGCAGCAAGGGGGTAAATTAACTCAGGGGGAGTTTTTATCTTGCAAAGGGAAGATTTGCCGAAGGGGCTTTTACTCTTCTGGAAAAGGGGGAGGAAAATTCTTTTGTCAAGTGACATGATTTGGCTCGGTTCGGAGTTTTTATGGTCACTTGTGTGCTGAAATTTTTTAAATTTTCTTGAAGTTGAATTTGGTTGTCAATGCACTCATCAAGGGGGAGATTGAGAAACCAAGGGTTGGTTTCGGAGTCTGTGATGAGTGATTGACAGAGTTTACCCTCTGATTCGAAGGGGTCCCTCCGAAGGGGTTCGGAGGTTGGATCTCCGAAGGTGTTCGGAGGCTGTCTCACCGAAGGGTTCGGTGGGTTTGGTTGCTGCAGCTGTTCCAGCGGAGTGTGCTTGTCGGATGGGTCCAATAGTACACGATGACTGGGTTGTACCGAAGGTCTTGGTACTTTGGGCGGTACACCGGAGTGTACCGAAGATTGCTTACCCGGAGAGGTCTCCGAAGTACTGGATACACTTGTCTGCTTGTCTGTTGTGCGTAGGGGACTTCGGAGGTGACGGACGGTTCGTAGCAAGTGAACCTGGGTCAATGTAACACCCCAAGAAATAAAAACAAATAAAATAAAAGAAAAACATTATTTAAATCATTTCTGGATTTATTATTAAAGGAAAATCATAAAAGAACCCAAATAAAGCCAAACAGGGAGAAATACTCAAAATTTGGACCTGAAAATTTTATGAGATGAACTAAAGCCCAAGATATAATTTTAGGAATTTTTACAAATTTTTATCAACAGTGATTCAACCCTTAATCAAATAAATGAATTACTGGATTTATTTTAAATCAGAAAAGAATTGAAAATGCTTAATGGGCCTCAACCCCGAATTCGCCCTCAGCCCAGCCCAATCGTGAGTCACTGACCAGTGGGACCCAGGTGTCGGCGCCGCTCCCCTCCTCTCTCCTTCGCCCGCACCCGCCTCGGCCCCACATGGCAGCCACAGGCGCCCGCCTCCGCCCTCTGACCTGTGTGGCCCGCCTGTCGGCCCTTCCTTTTCTGTTTCACCCACTGACAGGTGGGGGCCACCTGTCAGATGCTTCGTCTCCGATGGAAGGGGATCGCTCCCTTTTCCTTTCCCGGCGATCCCTTTCCTTCCCTCGTCGCCGGCCGCCCTGATCCGATCGGATCCACCTCGGACGCCCTTCGTTGGACCACGTCGACCCCCTTCCATCTTTATGCCACGCGTTTTAGCCAATATGGAAGCTAGCCCGTGCGGATGGAACCCTCGCCAGCGCAAAAGAGGAACCCTTCGGATTTCCTCCATTCCCCTTGCCAAAACCACTGCCGGCGACCCCTATAAATACCCTCGCCCACGCCGCCCTCTGCCCACACCGTAGCTGCCTTAGCCGAGCGAGAACAGAGCTCCCCATTCCCAAATTTCGGGCTCCCTCTCTGCCTCGACTCCGGCGAGCCCTCGCCGTCGACTCCGGCGTCCCCTGCACTAGCCACTGCCACCGTCGAGTCCGTTGTCGACCGCCCGTCCTCGGCCGTCCCTCGGTTGGCCGTGAATCCCGCCGGATCGCCGTCGCCGACGAGCTCCCCGAAAGCCTCCTTCGTCTACCCCTCGCCGTCCTCGCCGTTCATCGCCCAGCTTCGCCGCCGAAGGTATCATCGTGACCCCCTTACTCCCCGCGTTCCATTTCTGGCCTTAGCTAGGCACGTAGGCGCTCGCCGCCACCGCCGTGGCCTCAACCGAGCCCCGCCGTCGCCGGAGACGAAGGGTAGTTACCCTCTCCGACACGTGCCGTGCCGTACGGGCTCTCGACCGCTCGATCTGCCGTGAACGGCTGGGATTAGATCCCCTGTTGACTTAATCTGGGGCGTCCATCGGGTCAAAGCGGTATCGCACGCTCACGGCCGTTGATCGTAACTTAAACCCCTGAAGCGATCTGGTGCGTCCACGCGTACCCGTTCGTCACGTTTTAATCTGGACCGTCCATTCTCATTTAAACCTCCCGCCTCGCGCCTGGCCGCCGGATCTGGATCCAACGGATCTGGTTGATCCGGTTCACGCGCACAGTGGCGCGGTCCACCGTGGGCCTGGCTCACCGTGGACCAGAGCCCATTTTCTGGTTTTAAATAAAATTCAGAAAATAGTTTAAACTTCAAAAATTCATATCTTGCTCATTTTAACTCCAAATTTCACCATTCAAATTTTGTTAAATTCAGAATAATATTCTCTACACATTAATGCCATAAAAACAGTATGATACTGTTACCCAAAATATTCTTAATAAATAAATGAATGAAAACCCCTTAGGATTAAAATTAATAATACAGAAAATAAATTAGGAAAAATCCTAAAAAGTTAAACTTTACTGTTTTATACAAAAACTCAGAATATTAAAATATTACTTCACATAAAAACACCCACAACTATGTATGTTCATTTATTTGGTGGATTTTATCTGTTTATTGAATGTATTATTTATTTTTCCGTATCGAGAAGACTACGAGTTCATCGAGGAGCAGGAGTTCTACCCCGAGGTTCCTCCATCCCCATTTGCTGATCAAGGCAAGTCATCGACCACCTCTGTGGAAATAGTTGATCATTATTGAGCCCATGATTTAATAAATTATCGCTATAACTCATAGGTTAATATTGCATTAGTCAAAGATCAAGCCCTACACTTATATTTATTAGATCCCCGTCCTTGTGTGCAAAACCCAAGCCATGCTTATTGAGCCTTAACTCCTTGTCACTCTACTATAAAAATATTAGCTAGTGCCCAATGTACCAGCACAACTGCTATAGGATAAAAAGAATGAGTCGTAGATAGCTGGATTCTGTATATGAATTTCCCCGTTATTCTCGTCTCTAGACTCTGTTGGAGTTGGCTAAGTTATAAGTATGGTGGGTTGCGGGTGCAAGCTCGGGCACTGGTTTGTCGCACCCGGGGCACTATAAGGACCGGTCTGCGGGATCTGTTGCAAAGCACTTCCGTACCAACCACAAGTCTAATGGGTAAGTCCTAACTGGAAGTATGGAATACTCCGGCTCGATGCACCATAGAGGAGGGGGCAAGGGGCTAGCCTGCGGGCGACTTGTACCAACGAGGCTCAAGGGGGGGTATGGTGGGGCTCCGATGCGTCGGGACACCATATGAAACCCATAAGAGGGTGCTGTTGGGTCGGGGAGGACTATATGGAAGGTTTTGGCACGAGTTCCCATGTAATGGGTCATCTCGTTACACTTCGGTGTTGGTGATGAGTGCGTGCCTTGTGGGTATAGTGGTACATCTCTGATCAGAGTAATTTAATCTTTTCGAAAAGTCGAGCCCACGGTCAAGGGCGGGTTGTGTGACTACTCGCAGTTAGTTTACAATTGTTTGAATGGTCGAGTTATTCATGGCACGTAAGGACTGTTAAGCGAGGTGGGGCTGACTGTACCCCTCGAGTTAGAAGATGATGATGCACACACACATGTTTACTTTTCCGTACTAATAAACTGCTCACATTTAAAGCTTTACAATTATGCTGCTTCCGCAAAACTAGCCACTATGTCCCTTGTTATTACCTGGCATTATATTTGCATTCAGTGGCTTGCTGAGTACATCTGTACTAACCCCGTTGACTTACAACATCAGAGCCCGTCTACTACGAGGAGGATGCAGGTCTGGAGTAGCGACCCAGTCAAGGCGAGACTGGAAGGAGGCGTTCATCTAGGACCCTTATTTTATTAGTTTCTCTTCACCTTTATTCACTTTTGTATTAATGCGGTCTACGAACCGTGAATGATTGCCCGTATTGTACGTGGTCGCATGATGAACGTCTTGTTTTATTGATTTTCTATGGAATTTCAATAAAGTCCTGATTTATTAAATCGGGGCGCGACAAGATGGTATCAGAGCCGACTTGACTGTAGGAAGCCAAACAGACCTGACCTTAGGACTTATACTTACTATAATTTCTTACAAACACTACTTACTTTCTCATCTTCCAAGATTTTCACAAAAACTTTCTCTCTTTTGTAGATGCCGGTCCACACCATGAGCGGGACCCTTCGTGATGAGGCCGGATTCATCCGCGAACTTCGCGTGCTCGTCGACTTCTTGGGGTTTCCCCATGAGCCCGCGTTCCACGGGATCTTTCCCGATGCGAACGAGAGCTACTGCGAGGTCACGGTTGTGATCCGCCCCTCCTCCACACAACCACCCTTTTACACCCATGGCATTGGAGGACCTTCATTCGTGGTGGCTAGCCAGCGAGCCGCTCTCCAGTCCCTCGCCGAGCTTCGACTGGTATACGACTGCCACCTCCGCGACACCGTCTACCGCTTCATGCCCATGCGCACACCCGGGAGTCACCGCAGCATCTACATCAGCCCCCTCACGCAGAGCAACTCCGCCATCACCCGCACGATGAGACTCTTGGAGGCCATGGACAACCTCCACACAGAGGCCGTCCTCGACGCAGACAGCCAGCACGACACCATCGACTTCTACCGCCACACTTCGGAGAACCTGACCCGTTAGAATGCCGAGCTCCGTCGACAGCTTCAACAGAACCCCCAGTTGACCCTCGAGGTGGAGGAATTGAGGCGTCAGAACGAGCTTCTACGCCAAGGCGCCATGGTCAACACCCAGCTTCGCCATCAGCTCAAGGAATTAAAGAAGGACCTTGAGGAGATCGCACCTCTTCTGCCTCGCAAGAAGAGACCCCTTCAGATCCCCACCGTGAGGCCCAAGAGGATCTCCCGCAGTGCACCACCCGCCGGACCATCCAGTTCCTTGACCCCGACCGTCTCCCATGAGCCCGAGATTGAGCCGTCCCCCGAGCTACCGTAGACATAGTTTTACGGTTAATTGTTTTTCATTTATGCTTGCTTGTATTACCATTCATGTCAAAACATAAGGCATGAATGACGAAATAAATAAATGTAACCGCAAGAACGGTACCTTTTGAAATAAAATATAAAGAGTTCGCTAAAATAAATGTTGTCTACTTTGAAAACTCTAGGATGACCAACACTCAGGGTTCCGACGCTCCCCAGAATGGAGGAGAGAGTGGCAACTTGCCACAATGGGGAGCCACTGGACAAAGGCAAGCCCCAATCGCTAATCACCCTACAGTGGCCGAAATGATGGCCACCCAAAACCAGCTAGTCACGGCCTTATTGAACCAGATGCAACAACAGCAACAGCAGATGCAGGAGCAGCAGGCTCAGTTCTTCCGCCTCCACCAACAGCCCGAGCTGCATCGTCTCGCCGCACCAGCTCCCGCTCCCACCTCTCAGCTCTCGGAGTTCCTCCGAGTTCGCCCACCGACCTTCTCAAGCACCACCAACCCCATGGAGGCTGGGGATTGGTTGAGGACCATTGAGAAGAAGCTCGATCTGCTGACCTGCACTGAGCAGGAGAAGGTGGCCTTCGCCACCCACCAACTCCATGGTCCCGCCGCAGAATGGTGGGACAATCTTCGCGAGACCCTGCCAGAGGGACACGCCCACACTTGGCCGGAATTCTCGGCCGCTTTCCGTGCCGCTCACATCCCCGACGGGATTATCGCGCAGAAACAACAAGAGTTTAGAGACCTGCAGCAGGGGAGCAGGTTTGTGACCGAGTATCTGCACGAGTTCAACCGTCTGGCCCGATACGCACCTGAGGAGATTCGTACGGATGCGGCCAGGCAAGCCAAGTTCCTCCGGGGACTGAAGGATGAGCTGTCCCTACAGCTTATCTCCGGAGACTTCGCCAACTTCCAAAAGTTGGTGAACAAAGCTATTATGCAGGAGACCCAGCAGAATAAGGTCGACCTGAAGAAGAAGCGGATGATTGCCTTCCGGCAAAACCAGGGCATGTCCCAGAGACCCCGCTTTGCTCCACCTCCACCAGCGCAGCAGTACCACCCCCGCCCAGTGTATCGCCTGGCACCACCTGCCGCTAATGCCGGAGCCGGACAACCTCGCCCCACTCCCACCGCACCAGCCGCCCCAGCTGCCCCGGACAAGAAGCCGGAGATTCTGACAGACAGGCACGGCAAGCCTGTGGTATGCTTCAACTGCCGCCAGGAGGGACACTACTCCCATCAGTGCCCTCATCCCAAGCGTACTCAAGGCGTCGCTTCAAACCCCGCCGTCCGCGCCAAAGTCAACCACGTCACCGCCGAAGAAGCCCAGGCCGCACCAGAAATAGTCATGGGTAAGTTTATGGTTCATTCATCACTTGCAGTGGTATTATTTGACACCGGAGCTACACACTCCTTTATATCAACTGCTTTTGTGGAAAGAAATGCCCTGGACATAAGTGAACTACCCAGACCAGTATTGATAGCTACCCCGGGCAAACAAACCCTCGCCTATTCTTTTAGCCCAAGGGTATGGGTAGATATCCAAGGCACGATATTTTGGGCCGACCCCATTCTAATAGAATGTCAAGGTTTGGATCTCATTTTAGGGATGGATTGGCTAAATAGACATCAAGGAGTAATAGAATGTGCCCAGAGAAAAGTAACTGTGACTAGTGAAGAAGGGACTATCATCACATTCCAGATGCCAAGCATGAAGGCCGGAAGGACAAGACTACACCAGATTACCTTGGAAGAGATACCAGTAGTCAGTGAATACCCAGACGTATTCCCAGAAGATCTACCTGGGATGCCACCTAAGAGGGATATCGAGTTCAGGATTGATTTGGTGCCCGGAACCACCCCTATTTATAAGCGACCATACCGGATGGCCGCCAATGAGTTAGCTGAGATGAAGCAGCAATTGGAGGATCTCGAAAGGAAAGGTTACATCAGACCTAGTACATCGCCATGGGGTGCCCCCGTCATCTTCGTCGAGAAGAAAGAAGACAAGGCAAAGCGTATGTGTGTGGATTACCGCGCTTTGAATGAAGTAACCATCAAGAATAAGTACCCGTTGCCTCGGAACGACGATCTCTTCGACCAGCTAAAAGGAGCTACGGTATTCTCGAAGATCGACCTGCGTTCTGGATATCATCAGTTGAGGATTCGAGAAGAAGATATACCCAAGACTGCCTTTACCATCCATTATGGCTTATATGAGTGCACGGTTATGTCCTTTGGATTGACCAACGCCCCTGCATTCTTCATGAATATGATGAATAAGGTGTTCATGGAGTATTTGGACAAATTCATCGTAGTCTTCATAGACGACATCCTCATTTATTCCAAGGACCAGAAAGAGCACGAGACTCACCTCCGGTTAACCTTAGGAAAGCTAAGGGAACACCAATTATATGCCAAGTACAGCAAATGCAAGTTTTGGACGGCGGAAGTAAAGTTCCTTGGACACATCATCTCTGCGCAAGGAATCGCAGTAGACCCTACCACCATAGAAGCAGTTACGGATTGGCTGCCACCCACGAACGTATCTGAGATACGGAGTTTTCTGGGTTTAGCCGGATATTATCGGAGGTTCATTGAGAATTTTTCTAAGATAGCCAAGCCAATGACCAAGTTGTTGCAGGAAAGTTTCCGCACTCTCAAGACCCGTCTAGTGTCAGCACCCCTACTGACCCTACCTGATATCTGTAAAGACTTCCATGTCTACTGTGACACATCTCGCCAAGGATTGGGATGTGTTCTTATGCAAGACGGAAAAGTTATCTCTTATGCCTCCCGTCAGTTGAGACCTCATGAGTTGAACTACCCGACCCATGATTTGGAACTTGCCGCAGTAGTGCACGCCCTTAAGATTTGGAGACACTATTTGGTTGGAAATCGCTGTGAGATCTTTACGGATCACAAGAGCTTGAAGTACATCTTCACACAGCCAGACCTCAATCTGAGGCAAAGACGATGGTTGGAACTAATAAAGGACTATGACTTAGGTATTCACTACCACCCCGGAAAAGCAAATGTGGTAGCTGATGCATTAAGTCGCAAGGGATATTGCACAGCCATGATGATTCAAGAACACGCACCCCTGTTATGTAGAGAAATGGAAAAGTTGAATCTTGGGTTAACCACGAGAGCATATCTAGCCACCTTGGAGACTCAACCTGTCTTGTTCGAACAAATCCGCGAAGATCAATTGGAAGACCCGGATATAGCTGCTATTAGGAAGAACATGAGGCAAGGAAAAGCCCCAGAATTTTCAGAGGACGAGAACGACACCATATGGTTTGGAACCCGGATATGTGTACCGGATAAGCCAGAGATAAAGACCCTTATCCTGAGAGAAGCCCATGAGACATTGTACTCCATTCATCCCGGCAGTACCAAGATGTACCAGGATCTGAAGGAACGTTATTGGTGGGTCAGCATGAAAAGAGAGATTGCACAGTTCGTCGCCGAATGTGACACCTGCAGAAGAGTAAAAGCTGAACATCAGAGACCTGCAGGATTGTTACAACCACTTAAGGTGCCTGAATGGAAGTGGGAAGAGATCGGTATGGATTTCATCACCGGATTACCAAAGACCCAACTTGGGTATGATTCTATTTGGGTGATCATCGATCGGCTTACGAAAGTAGCGCATTTCATAGCCGTCAAGACGACCTGTAGTGGTCCTAAGCTTGCAGAACTATACATGGCCCGGATCGTGTGTCTTCATGGAGTGCCCAAGAAGATAGTGTCCGACAGAGGAAGTCAGTTTACCTCTCGTTTCTGGAAGAACCTTCAAGAGGAGATGGGCACAAGATTGAATTTCAGTACCGCCTACCACCCTCAGACAGATGGACAAACAGAGAGGATGAATCAGATATTGGAGGATATGATTCGGGCATGTGTCTTGGATTTTGGAGCCACTTGGGACAAGAGCTTACCGTACGCTGAGTTTTCGTACAACAACAGCTATCAAGCCAGCCTTCAGATGTCTCCTTTTGAAGCCCTATATGGACGTAAGTGCAGAACGCCTCTACTTTGGGACCAAACTGGTGAATCCCAAGTGTTCGGAATGGACATTCTTCGTGAAGCTGAAGAGAAGGTACGTATCATCAGAGACCGGCTCAAGACAGCCCAATCACGACAAAAGAGCTACGCAGACAATCGACGCCGAGACCTAGCCTTTGAAAGGGAGATCATGTCTACCTTCGAGTTACGCCTCTCCGTGGCACTCAACGGTTTAACATGAGAGGAAAGTTGGCCCCTCGATATGTTGGACCATTCCCCATTATCCGACGCCAAGGCGAGGTTGCTTATCAGTTGGAACTACCACCCTCATTGGCTGGAGTGCATGACGTATTTCACGTATCCCAACTCAAGAAGTGTCTCCGCGTCCCCACAGAGCAAGTGGATCTTCAGCAGTTGGATGTTCAAGAAGATTTGACCTACGTGGAAAAGCCGGTCAAGATATTGGAAGTCAAAGAAAGGATCACTAGGAGTCGGGTCATCCGCTTCTGCAAAGTGCAGTGGAGCAATCATCCGATAGAGGAAGCTACATGGGAAAAAGAAGATGAACTCAAGGCACAACATCCTGAGCTATTCGAGGATTGATCCGAATCTCGAGGACGAGATTCTCTGTAAGGGGGATAGGATTTTAACACCCCAAGAAATAAAAACAAATAAAATAAAAGAAAAACATTATTTAAATCATTTCTGGATTTATTAATAAAGGAAAATCATAAAAGAACCCAAATAAAGCCAAACAGGGAGAAATACTCAAAATTTGGACCTGAAAATTTTATGAGATGAACTAAAGCCCAAGATATAATTTTAGGAATTTTTACAAATTTTTATCAACAGTGATTCAACCCTTAATCAAATAAATGAATTACTGGATTTATTTTAAATCAGAAAAGAATTGAAAATGCTTAATGGGTCTCAACCCCGAATTCGCCCTCAGCCCAGCCCAGCCCAATCGTGAGTCACTGACCAGTGGGACCCAGGTGTCAGCGCCGCTCCCCTCCTCTCTCCTTCGCCCGCACCCGCCTCGGCCCCACATGGCAGCCACAGGCGCCCGCCTCCGCCCTCTGACCTGTGTGGCCCGCCTGTCGGCCCTTCCTTTTCTGTTTCGCCCACTGACAGGTGGGGGCCACCTGTCAGATGCTTCGTCTCCGATGGAAGGGGATCGCTCCCTTTTCCTTTCCCGGTGATCCCTTTCCTTCCCTCGCCGCCAGCCGCCCTGATCCGATCGGATCCACCTCGGACGCCCTTCCTTGGACCACGTCGACCCCCTTCCATCTTTATGCCACGCGTTTTAGCCAATATGGAAGCTAGCCCGTGCGGATGGAACCCTCGCCGGCGCAAAAGAGGAACCCTTCGGGTTTCCTCCATTCCCCTTGCCAAAACCACTACCGGCGACCCCTATAAATACCCTCGCCCACGCCGCCCTCTGCCCACACCGTAGCTGCCTTAGCCGAGCGAGAACAGAGCTCCCCATTCCCAAATTTCGGGCTCCCTCTCTGCCTCGACTCCGGCGAGCCCTCGCCGTCGACTCCGGCCTCCCCTGCACTAGCCACTGCCACCGTCGAGTCCGTTGTCGACCGCCCGTCCTCGGCCGTCCCTCGGTTGGCCGTGAATCCCGCCGGATCGCCGTCGCCGATGAGCTCCCCGAAAGCCTCCTTCGTCTACCCCTCGCCGTCCTCGCCGTCCATCGCCCAGCTTCGTCGCCGAAGGTATCATCGTGACCCCCTTACTCCCCGCATTCCATTTCTGGCCTTAGCTAGGCACGTAGGCGCTCGCCGCCGCCGCCGTGGCTTCAACCGAGCCCCGCCATCGCCGGAGACGAAGGGTAGTTACCCTCTCCGACACGTGCCGTGCCGTACGGGCTCTCGGCCGCTCGATCTGCGGTGAACGGCTGGGATTAGATCCCCTGTTGACTTAATCTGGGGCGTCCATCGGGTCAAAGCGGTATCGCACGCTCACGGCCGTTGATCGTAACTTAAACCCTCGAAGCGATCTGGTGCATCCACGCGTACCCGTTCGTCACGTTTTAATCTGGACCGTCCATTCTCATTTAAACCTCCCGCCTCGCGCCTGGCCACCGGATCTGGATCCAACGGATCTGGTTGATCCGGTTCACGCGCACAGTGGCGCGGTCCACCGTGGGCCTGGCTCACCGTGGACCAGAGCCCATTTTCTGGTTTTAAATAAAATTCAGAAAATAGTTTAAACTTCAAAAATTCATATCTTGCTCATTTCAACTCCAAATTTCACCATTCAAATTTTGTTAAATTCAGAATAATATTATCTACACATTAATGCCATAAAAATAGTATGATACTGTTACCCAAAATATTCTTAATAAATAAATGAATGAAAACCCCTTAGGATTAAAATTAATAATACAGAAAATAAATTAGGAAAAATCCTAAAAAGTTAAACTTTACTGTTTTATACAAAAACTCAGAATATTAAAATATTACTTCACATAAAAACACCCACAACTATGTATGTTCATTTATTTGGTGGATTTTATCTGTTTATTGAATGTATTATTTATTTTTCCGTATCGAGAAGACTACGAGTTCATCGAGGAGCAGGAGTTCTACCCCGAGGTTCCTCCATCCCCATTTGCTGATCAAGGCAAGTCATCGACCACCTCTGTGGAAATAGTTGATCATTATTGAGCCCATGATTTAATAAATTATCGCTATAACTCATAGGTTAATATTGCATTAGTCAAAGATCAAGCCCTACACTTATATTTATTAGATCCCCGTCCTTGTGTGCAAAACCCAAGCCATGCTTATTGAGCCTTAACTCCTTGTCACTCTACTATAAAAATATTAGCTAGTGCCCAATGTACCGGCACAACTGCTATAGGATAAAAAGAATGAGTCGTAGATAGCTGGATTCTGTATATGAATTTCCCCGTTATTCTCGTCTCTGGACTCTGTTGGAGTTGGCTAAGTTATAAGTATGGTGGGTTCCGGGTGCAAGCTCGGGCACTGGTTTGTCGCACCCGGGGCACTATAAGGACTGGTCTGCGGGATCTGTTGCAAAGCACTTCCGTACCAACCACAAGTCTAATGGGTAAGTTCTAACTGGAAGTATGGAATACTTCGACTCGATGCACCATAGAGGAGGGGGCAAGGGGCTAGCCTGCGGGCGACTTGTACCGACGAGGCTCAAGGGTGGTATGGTGGGGCTCCGATGCGTCAGGACACCATATGAAACCCATAAGAGGGTGCTGTTGGGTCGGGGAGGACTATATGGAAGGTTTTGGCACGAGTTCCCGTGTAATAGGTCATCTCGTTACACTTTGGTGTAGGTGATGAGTGCGTGCCTTTTGGGTACAGTGGTACATCTCTAATCAGAGTAATTTAATCTTTTCGAAAAGCCGAGCCCACGGTCAAGGGCGAGTTGTGTGACTACTCGCAGTTAGTTTACAATTGTTTGAATGGTCGAGTTATTCATGGCACGTAAGGACTGTTGAGCGAGGTGGGGCTGACTGTACCCCTCGAGTTATAAGATGATGATGCACACACACATGTTTACTTTTCCGTACTAATAAACTGCTCACATTTAAAGCTTTATAATTATGCTGCTTCCGCAAAACTAGCCACTATGTCCCTTGTTATTACCTGGCATTATATTTGCATTCGGTGGCTTGCTGAGTACATCTGTACTCATCCCGTTGACTTACAACATCAGAGCCCGTCTACTACGAGGAGGATGCAGGTCTGGAGTAGCGACCCAGTCAAGGCGAGACTGGAAGGAGGCGTTCATCTAGGACCCTTATTTTATTAGTTTCTCTTCACCTTTATTCACTTTTGTATTAATGCGGTCTACGAACCGTGAATGATTGCCTGTATTGTACGTGGTCGCATGATGAACGTCTTGTTTTATTGATTTTCTATGGAATTTCAATAAAGTCCTGATTTATTAAATCGGGGCGCGATATTCAAGCGGGAGGCTTGATGCCAGTGGAGCAGGGAGCTCCGTCACGAAGGCTGCGAAGGGGTCGAGCTCGGACCTCGGGTCGATGTGCGCTAGGAGAAGGCAGTAAGTGCGGAGTGTGACTCTGGGTGAAGGTACTCCGAGACGAAGTCCTCGGAGGCGAGGCACTTCGAAGTGTACTCCGAATGGAGTGACTTCGGAGTATGGTGGACTAAGTCCTCAGTAGAGGCAAGGTGTTCGAAGTGTGCTCTGGAGGGAGACACTCGAAGGTATACCCGACAAAGGTCTCAGAAGTCGAGGTGCATCGAAGGCATGGTCTGGGTGAGGCTCGTCGAAGAGTGTGCTCGGGGAGAGACACTGCGATGAAGTGCTCATGGAATGCTTCATGCGGAGGCCTTGGACGAAGGAGGGACTTCGAAGGGTGGTACTCCGAAGGTGGGGCTTCGGAGTGAAGTAGGCTCCGGAGCGAGGCTGGCTCCGGAGTGAGGATGACTTGAGGTACTTCGGCCATGCATGGCTTCGGTACACAGACTGATAGAGTTCGAGCTGGGAGAAGCTGTGAAGCCGTGATGATCCACTCCGAAGGTGTTGGTGCGAAGGCCCAAGGGCTTTGACGGCTTTGGCTAAAAACCGTCACTGTATCGAAGGCTGACTTCGGTGAAGCGAAGGCCATCAGGATCAAGGCTTCTCACCGAAGCTACCGCACCCCTCACGTGCGAAGGGGGGCTTCAGAAGGGTCCAAGACTGTAAAAGCTGACAGTGTCTGCTCTACAAAAAGCTGACGCTGTCCCCTCTGTAAAGCTGACAAAGGAAGCCTCCAAATAAAGTAGACTACCTTTTGTACCCCTCTGTTCTGATGAGACAAAACCAATGTAAACCCTAGGGGTAAAGTAGTCAATTCACATGGGTGAATAGTGCCTATAAATAGTGGAGGCTGGGTAGGTCGCATTAACACTTTGAGCATTCATTGTAGAACTCCTGTGCTAGCCACCACACTCTTTATTCATCCTGTGAGTTCAACTTTTGTGTTCCCTGTTCAAGCATCGAAGTCTTGATTCTGTGTTCATTTTCTGCTCGAGCTTGTTTGCATACTGTAACACCCCAGAATATAAAAAGAATTAAAATAAAAGAAAAATATTATTAAATACATTTCTGGAATTTATAATTAAAGAAAAAACCCTTAAAGAGCCCTATTAAAGCCAAACAAAGAGAAATATTCAAAATCTGGACTTGAAAATTTTATGAGATGAACAAGAGGCCAAAATATAATTTTAGGAATTTTTACAAATTTTTATCAACAGTGATTCAACCTTCAAACAAATAAATGAATTACTGGAATTATTTTAAATCAGAAAAGCATTTAAAACCTTATTGGGCCTCAACCCCGAATTCGCCCCGAGCCCAGCCCAATCCAGCAGCATGCCACCGACAAGTGGGGCCAACCTGTCGGCGCCGTTCCCCTCCTCTCTCTCCCGCCCACGCCTATCTCGGTCCCACCCGCCAGCCTCACCAGCCCGGCCTTCTCCCTCTGACCGCTCGGCCCCGCCTGTCGGCGCTCTCTTTTCCGTCCGCCCACTGACAGGTGGAGCCCACCTGTCAGATTCGTCTTCCTCCCGGGCAGGGGATCCCCTTTCCTTTTCCCCGGCGATCCCCTTCGGATTTCTTGCCACCGGCCGCCCGATCCCACGCGACCGCCCCCGGATCACCTTCCCCGAGCATCACCGACCCCATTCCATCCATAGCCCACGCGGTTTCGTGATTATGGAAGTATATCCGAGGATTTGGAAACCTCGCCGGAGAGTTTAGGAACCCTCTCGGTTTCCTCCGATTACCTTGCCATCTAGACGCCGGCAACCCTCCTATTTATACCCCTCCGGCCACCGCTCACTGCCCACACCTCCTTAGCGCAAGCCATTGCTTTCCAGAGCCCTGCCACGAAGTTTTCGGCCTTTGGCTCTGCTCCACCTCCGGCGAGCCCTCGCCATCGATCCCGGCCCCCATCGCCCTAGCCACCGCCACCATCGGGTCAGTCGTCGCCTGCCCGTCCTCGGCCACGCCCCCAACGGCCGTGAAGACCGCCGGATCGCCATTGCTGTCGGCCACCCGAACACCCTCCTTCGTCTACCCTCGTCGCCGATCGCCATCCGCCGTTCACCGTCGCCGCCGGAGGTATCATCGTGATCGCCATCCTCTCCTCGTTCCATTTCCGGCGATAGCTAGGTCCCTAGGCGCTCGCCGCCACCGTCGCCATCGCACCCGAGGTCGCCGTCACCGGAGACGAAGGGGGTACGTGCCCCCTTACGTCGTGCCGTGTCGGATCGCGCCGCAACCCCACGATCACGATCGGAGGGCTAAGATTAAATCCCTTCGGGATTTAATCTGGGCCCTCGGATCTGGTCAAGGGGGTATCGAGGCCTCTCAGCCGTCGATCGCCACTTAAAACCCCCGAGCGATCTCAGGCGTCCATGCGTACCCGTTCGCTCTGTTTTAATCACAACCGTCCAATTTCACTTAACCCCTCCCGCCTCGCGCCTGGCCACCAATCTAGATCCGACAGCTCTGGATCAACCGATCCACGCGCACAGTAGCCAGTCCACCGTGAGCCTGGTTCACCGTGGACTAAAACCCATTATTCTGTTTAAATAAAATTCCAGAAATTGATTTAAACTTTGAAAATTCATAACTTACTCATTTTAACTCCAAATTTCACCATTCAAATTTTGTTAAATTCAGTATATTATTTTCTACACATTAATGCCATAAAAACAGTATGTTACTGTTACCCAAAATATTCTTAATAAATAAATGAATAAAAACCCCTTAGGGTTAAAACTATTAAATAAAAAATAAATTAGGAAAACCTTAAAATATAGATTTACTATTGTTCATCAAAAACTTCAGAATATTAAAACCTTATTACACATAATAAAATGCACAAATATGTATGTTATTATTTGGTGGATTTTTATCTGTTTATTGAATGTATTGTTTATTTTTCCGTATCGAGAAGACTACGAGTTCGTCGAGGAGCCGGAGTTCTACCCCGAGGTTCCTCCATCCCCATTTGCTGATCAAGGCAAGTCATCGACCACCCCTGTGGAAACAGTTGATCATCATTGAGCCCATGTTTTAATAAATTATCGCTATAACTCATAGGTTAATATTGCATTAGTCAAAGATCAAGCCCTACACTTATATTTATTAGATCCCCGTCCTTGTGTGCAACCCAAGCCATGCTTATTGAGCCTTATCTCCTTTTCACTCTACTATAAAATATTAGCTAGTGCCCAATGTACCGGCACAACTGCTATAGGATAAAAAGAATGAGTCGTAGATAGCTGGATTCTGTATATGAATTTCCCCGTTATTCTCGTCTCTAGACTCTGTTGGAGTTGGCTAAGTTATAAGTATGGTGGGTTCCGGGTGCAAGCTCGGGCATTGGTTGGTCGCACCCGGGGCACTATAAGGACCGGTCTGCGGGATCTGTTGCAAAGCACTTCCGTACCAACCACAAGTCTAATGGGTAAGTTCTAACTGGAAGTATGGAATACTTCGACTCGATGCACCATAGTGGAGGGGGCAAGGGGCAAGCCTGCGGGTGACTTGTACCGAAGAGGCTCAAGGGGGGTATGGTGGGGCTCCGACGTGTCGGGACACCATATGAAACCTATAAGAGGGTGCTGTCGGGTCGAGGAGGACCATATGAAAAGTTTTGGCACGAGTTCCCGTGAAATGGGTCATCTCGTTACACTTTGGTGTAGGTGATGAGTGTGTGCCTTGTGGGTACAGTGGTATATCTCTGATCAGAGTAATTTAATCTTTTCGAAAAGCCGAGCCCACGGTCAAGGGCGGGTTGTGTGACTACTCGTAGTTAGTTTACAATTGTTTGAATGGTTGAGTTATTCATGGCATGTAAGGACTGTTGAGCGAGGTGGGGCTGACTGTACCCCTCGAGTTAGAAATTGATGATGCATACACATGTTTACATTTCAGTACTAATAAATTGTTCACATTAAATTGCTTTACAAATTACTCGCTTCCACAAAAATTAGCCACTATCTCCCTTGTTATTATCTTGCATAATATTTGCATTCAGTGGCTTGCTGAGTACATCTGTACTCACCCCGTTGACTTACACCATCAGAGCCCGTCTACTACGAGGAGGATGAAGGTCTGGAGTAGCGACCCAGTCAAGGCGAGACTGGAAGGAGGCGTTCATCTAGGACCCTTGATTTATTAGTTTCTCTTCACCTTTATTCACTTTTGTATTAATGCGATCTACGAACCGTGAATGATTGCCCGTATTGTACGTGGTCGCATGATGAACGTCTTGTTTTATTGATTTTCTATGGAATTTCAATAAAGTCCTGATTTGTTAAATCGGGGCACGACAAGATGGTATCAGAGCTGACTTGACTGTAGGAAGCCAAACAGACCTGACCTTAGGATTTATATCAACCATAATTTCTTACAAAAATTACTTAACTTCTCATCTTCCTAGATTTTCACAAAAATTTTCTCTTTTGTAGATGCCGGTCCATACCATGAGTGGGAACCTTCGCGACGAGGCCGGATTCATTCGCGAGCTGCGCATGCTCGTCGGTTCCCTCGGATTTGAGCATGAGCCGATGTTTCATGGAGTCTTTCCCGATGAGGAAGAAAGCTTCTGTGAGGTCACCGTCGTCATCCAGCCCTCCGCTCAGACAGCCCACACCTATCGAGGTGGAGGACCTACCTTCTTGGTAGCCAGTCAGCGCACTGCCCTCCAGGCCCTCACCGAGCTCCGGATGATCTACGACAGTGAGCTCTGCGACACGGATTATCGCTTTGTGCCACTTCGCACTCCAGGGAGTCCCCACAGCGTCTACGTCAGCACGCTCTCCCAGCGTCATTCTGTGATTGGTCATACCGTACGCTTGTTAGAGGCAATGGATGATCTCCATTACGAGGCACTGCAGGACGCCAATGGACAGCGCGACACAATCAGTTTTTACCGACACTCTTCCGAGGATCTAAACCACGAGAACAGAGATCTTCGTCGCCGCATCCAGCAGGGGCACCGATTGGCTGCCGAGGCAGAGGAGTTACGGCGCCAGAACGAGCTCCTACGGCAGCATGTCACAACCACTCCTCAGCTCCACCATCAGATCAAGGAATTAAAGAAGGATATTGAGGAGATTGCACCCCTTCCGCCTCGCAAGCGGAAATCACTGCGGATCCCCATCGTGAGACCCAAGAGGATTTCACGCAGTGCTCCACCCGCCGGACCTTCCAGCTCCACGACCCCGACCGTCTCCCACGAGCCCGTGATCGAGCCGTCCCCAGAGCTACCATAGACGTAGTATTTACGATTGTTTGTTTCCTTTATTTGTTTTGAATTGTATTATCACTCATGTCAAATATAAGGCATGAGTGAAAAACTAAATAAAAGACAATAAATGTAATCACAAGAACGACCCTTTTTGAAATAAAGCTTAGCATTGTTTCCCCTTTGAAGATGTTGTTATTTTGGAAACCTCACGATGTCGAACAACCAAGGCTCCGATGCTCCTCGGAATGAAGGAGATAACGGGAACTTGCCTCAGTGGGGAGCAACTGGGCAAAGGCAAGCCCCGGTTGCCAACCACCCCACTCTGGCCGAGATGATGGCCACGCAAAATCAGTTGGTGTCTGCCCTACTGAATCAGATGCAACAACAGCAGCAGGCTCACTTCTTCCGTCTCCACCAACAGCCCGAGCTGCCTCACCCCGCTACTCCAGCTCCCGCTCCCGCCTCCCAACTCTTAGAATTTCTCCGAGTCCGCCCACCTACCTTCTCAAGCACCACCAACCCCATGGAGGATGGGGATTGGTTGAGGACTATCGAGAAGAAACTCGACCTCCTAACCTGCACCGAGCAGGAGAGGGTGGCCTTCGCCACCCACCAGCTCCAGGGTCCCACCGCAGAATGGTGGGACAATCTGCGCGAAACCTTGCCCAAGGGACACGTCCATACTTGGGTGGAGTTCTTGGCTGCCTTCCGTGCCGCTCACATCCCTGACGGCATCATAGCACAGAAGCAGCAGGAGTTTCGAGACCTACAGCAGGGGAGCAGGTCCGTGACAGAATACCTGCACGAGTTCAACCGACTGGCCCGGTATGCGCCTGAAGAGGTCCGTAACGATGCAGCCAGGCAGGCCAAGTTCCTCCGGGGACTGAAGGATGAGTTGTCCCTTCAACTCATCTCCAGAGATTTCGCCAACTTCCAAAAGTTGGTGAATAAAGCTATCATTCAGGAGACCCAGCAGAATAAGGTCTACGTGAAGAAGAAGAGGATGATTGCCATCAGGCAAAACCAGGGCATGGCCCAGAGACCCCGTTTCACCCCTCCTCCATCGGCGCCACAGCACCACCCCCGCCCGGTGTATCGTCCAGCACCACCCGCCGCCAATGCCGGAGCGTACAGTCTCGCCCCGCTCCTGCCGCACCAGCCGCCCCAGCCGCCCCGGCCAAGAAGGCGGGGACTCTACGCGACAGGCACGGTAAGCCCGTGGTATGTTTCAATTGCCGCCAGGAGGGGCACTACTCTCACCAGTGCCCTCATCCCAAGCGTACACAAGGCGTCGCAACGAACCCCGCCATCCGCGCCCGAGTCAACCACGTCACCGCTGAAGAAGCCCAGGCCGCCCCGGAAATTGTCATGGGTAAGTTTATGGTACATTCAGCACTTGCAGTGATTTTATTTGACACCGGAGCCACACACTCCTTCATATCAACTGCTTTTGTGGAAAGTAATGCCCTGGACATAAGTGAACTGCCCAGACCCGTATTAATAGCTACCCCGAGCAAACAAACCCTCGCCTATTACTTTAGTCCAAGGGTATGGGTAGATATCCAAGGCACAGTATTCTGGGCCGACCCCATCCTAATCGAATGCGGAGGTTTGGATCTCATTCTAGGGATGGATTGGTTAAATAAACACCAAGGAGTAATAGAATGTGCCCCAAGAAAAGTAACGGTGATCAGTGAAGAAGGGACTGCCGTCACATTCCAGATGCCAAGTATGAAGTCCGGAAGACCAAGACTACATCAGATTACCTTGGAGGAAATACCAGTAGTCAGTGAGTACTCGGACGTATTCCCAGAGGATTTACAAGGGATGCCTCCTAAAAGGGACATCGAGTTCAGGATTGACTTGGTACCCGGGACCATCCCCATTTACAAGCGACCATACCGGATGGCCGCCAATGAGTTAGCTGAGATGAAGCGGTAGTTGGAGGATCTCGAGAGGAAAGGCTACATCAGACCAAGTACATCGCCATGGGGTGCCCCCGTCATCTTCGTTGAGAAGAAAGAAGACAAGGCTAAGCGTATGTGTGTGGATTACCGCGCTTTGAATGAAGTGACCATCAAGAACAAGTACCCATTACCCAGGATCGTTGATCTTTTTGACCAGCTGAAAGGAGCTACGGTGTTTTCAAAGATCGACCTAAGATCCGGGTATCATCAGCTGAGGATCCGAGAAGAGGATATACCCAAGACAACTTTTACCGCCCGCTACTGATTATATGAGTGTACTGTTATGTCCTTCGGATTGACCAACGCCCCTGCATTCTTCATGAATATGATGAACAAGGTATTTATGGAGTATTTGGACAAATTCATCGTGGTCTTTATAGACGACATCCTCATTTATTCCAAGGACCAGAAAGAGCACGAGACTCACCTCCGATTAACCTTATGGAAGCTAAGGGAACACCAATTATACGCCAAGTACAACAAGTGCAAGTTTTGGACGGCGGAAGTGAATTTCCTTGGACACATTATCTCTGCACAAGGCATTGCAGTAGATCCTGCCACCGTGGAAGCAGATATAGATTGGTTGCCTCCCACGAACGTATCTGAGATACGAAGTTTTCTGGGTTTGGCCGGATATTATCAGAGATTCATTGAAAATTTTTCTAAGATAGCCAAGCCAATGACCAAGTTGTTGAAGAAGGGAGAGAAGTTTGAATGGACTCTCGAATGCGAGGAAAGCTTTCACACCCTCAAGACCCGGCTGGTGTTAGCACCCATACTGACCCTACCAGACATCCGAAAGGACTTCCATGTCTATTGCGACGCGTCTCGCCAAGGATTGGGATGTGTTCTTATGCAAGATGGAAAGGTTATCTCTTATGCCTCTCGTCAGTTGAGACCCCATGAGTTGAACTACCCGACCCACGATTTGGAATTAGCCGCTGTAGTGCACGCCCTTAAGATATGGAGGCATTATTTGGTCAGAAATCGCTGCGAAATCTTTACGTATCACAAGAGTTTGAAGTACATCTTCACGCAGCCAGACCTCAATCTGAGGCAAAGACGATGGTTGGAGCTAATAAAGGACTATGACTTAGGTATCCACTACCACCCCAAAAAAGCAAATGTGGTAGCCGATGCATTAAGCCGCAAGGGATATTGCACAGCCATTATGATTCAGGATCACGCGCCCTCACTATGTAAAGAGATGGAAAAATTGAATCTCGGGTTGACCACCGGAGCATACCTAGCCACCTTGGAGACTCAACCCATCTTGTTCGAACAAATCCGAGAAGCTTAGTCAGAAGACCCGGATATAGCAGCCATTAGGAAGAACATGAGGCAGGGAAAAGCCCCAGGATTTTCAGAGGATGAGAATGGCACCATATGGTTTGGAACCTGGATATGTGTGCTGGATAAGCCGGAGATAAAGACCCTTATCCTGAGAGAAGCCCATGAAACGTTATACTCCATTCATCCCGGAAGTACCAAGATGTACCAGGACCTGAAGGAACGCTATTGGTGGGTTAGCATGAAGAGAGAAATTGCTCAGTTCGTCGCCGAATGTGATACCTGCAGAAGGGTAAAGGCAGAGCATCAGAGACCTGCAGGACTATTACAGCCACTTAAAGTGCCTGAATGGAAATGGGAAGAAATCAGAATGGACTTCATCACCGGACTCCCAAAGACCCAGCTTGGATACGACTCTATTTGGGTAATCATTGACCGGCTAACGAAAGTAGCACACTTCATAGCCGTTAAGACAATCTTCAGTGGCCCTAAGCTCGCAGAGTTGTACATGGCCCGCGTCGTGTGTCTTCATGGAGTGCCCAAGAAGATAGTGTCCGATAGAGGAAGTCAGTTCACCTCCCGTTTTTGGAAGAACCTTCAAGAAGAGATGGGAACAAGATTGAACTTTAGCACTGCCTACCACCCTCAGACAGATGGACAAACAGAAAGGGTAAATCAGATATTGGAGGATATGCTTCGGGCATGCGTCTTGGATTTTGGAGCAACTTGGGACAAGAGCTTACCGTACGCTGAGTTTTCGTACAACAACAGCTATCAAGCCAGTCTTCAAATGTCTCCTTTTGAAGCCCTATATGGACGTAAGTGCAGAACGCCTCTACTTTGGGATCAAACCGGTGAATCTCAAGTATTTGGAACAGACATCCTTCGAGAAGCTGAAGAGAAGGTACGGATCATCAGAGACCGGCTCAAGACAGCCCAATCACGACAGAAGAGCTACGTAGACAATCGACGCCGAGACCTAGCCTTTGAAGAGGGAGATCATGTCTACCTTCGAGTTACGCCTCTCCGTGGTACTCAACGGTTTAACATGAGAGGAAAGTTGCCCCCTCGATATATTGGACCATTTCCCGTTATTAGACGCCAAGGCGAAGTTGTTTATCAGCTGGAACTACCGCCCTCATTGGCCAGAGTACACGACGTGTTTCACGTTTCCCAACTCAAGAAGTGTCTCCGATTCCCTACCGAGCAAGTGGACCTACATCAGTTGGATGTTCAAGAGGATCTGACCTATGTGGAAAAGCCCGTCAAGATATTGGAAGTCAAAGAAAGGATCACCAGGAGTCGGGTCATCCGCTTCTGCAAAGTGCAGTGGAGCAATCATCCTGTAGAGGAAGCTACATGGGAAAAAGAAGATGAACTCAAGGCACAGCATCCTTAGCTATTCAAGGATTGATCTGAATCTCGAGGACGAGATTCTCTGTAAGGGGGATAGGATTGTAACACCCCAGAATTTAGAAAGAATTAAAATAAAAGAAAAATATTATTAAATACATTTTTGGAATTTATAATTAAAGAAAAAACCCTTAAAGAGCCCTATTAAAGCCAAACAGAGAGAAATATTCAAAATCTGGACTTGAAAATTTTATGAGATGAACTAGAGGCCAAAATATAATTTTAGGAATTTTTACAAATTTTTATCAACAGTGATTCAACCCTCAAACAAATAAATGAATTACTGGAATTATTTTAAATCAGAAAAGCATTTAAAACCTTATTGGGCCTCAACCCCGAATTCTCCCCGAGCCCAGCCCAATCCAGCAGCGTGCCACCAACAAGTGGGGCCAACCTGTCGGTGCCGTTCCCCTCCTCTCTCTCCCGCCCACGCCCATCTCGGTCCCACCCGCCAGCCTCACCAGCCCGGCCTTCTCCCTCTGACCGCTCGGCCTCGCCTGTCGGCGCTCTCTTTTTCGTCCGCCCACTTACAGGTGGAGCCCACCTGTCAGATTTGTCTTCCTCCCGGGCAGGGGATCCCCTTTCCTTTTCCCCGGCGATCCCCTTCGGATTTCTTGCCGCCGGCCGCCCGATCCCGCCCAATCGCCCCCAGATCTCCTTCCCCGAGCATCACCGACCCCATTCCATCCATAGCCCACGCGGTTTCATGATTATGGAAGTATATCCGAGGATTTGGAAACCTCGCCGGAGAGTTTAGGAACCCTCTCGGTTTCCTCCGATTACCTTGCCATCTAGACGCCGGCGACCCTCCTATTTATACCCCTCCGGCCACCGCTCACTGCCCACACCTCCTTAGCGCAAGCCATCGCTTTCTAGAGACCCGCCACGAAGTTTTCGGCCTTTGGCTCTGCTCCACCTCCGGCGAGCCCTCGCCGTCGATCCCGGCCCCCATCGCCCTAGCCACCGCCACCGTCGAGTCCACCGTCGCCCGCCCGTCCTCGGCCACGCCCCCAATGGCCGTGAAGACCGCCGGATCGCCGTTGCCATCGGCCACCCGAACACCCTCCTTCGTCTACCCTCGTCGCCGGTCGCCGTCCACCATTCACCGTCACCGCCGGAGGTATCATCGTGATCGCCATCCTCTCCTCGTTCCATTTCCGGTGATAGCTAGGTACCTAGGCGCTCGCCGCCGCCGTCGCCATCGCACCCAAGGCCGCCGTCGCTGGAGACGAAGGGGGTACGTGCCCCCTTACGTCGTGGCGTGCCGGATCGCGCCGCAACCGCACGATCGCGATCGGAGGGCTTTGGGATTTAATCTGGGCCCTCGGATCTGGTCAAGGGGGTATCGAGGCCTCTCGGCCGTCGATCGCCACTTAAAACCCCTGAGCGATCTCAGGCGTCCACGCGTACCCGTTCGCTCTGTTTTAATCACAGCCGTCCAATTTCACTTAACCCCTCCCGCCTCGCGCCTGGCTGCCAGATCCAGATCCGACGGCTCTGGATCAACCGGTCCACGCGCACAATAGCCAGTCCACCGTGAGCCTGGTTCACCGTGGACTAAAACCCATTATTATGTTTAAATAAAATCCCAGAAATTGATTTAAACTTTGAAAATTCATAACTTGCTCATCTTAACTCCAAATTTCACCATTCAAATTTTGTTAAATTCAGTATATTATTTTCTACACATTAATGCCATAAAACAGTATGTTACTGTTACCCAGAATATTCTTAATAAATAAATGAATAAAAACCCCTTAGGGTTAAAACTATTAAATCAGAAAATAAATTAGGAAAACCTTAAAATATAGATTTACTATTGTTCATCGAAAACTTCAGAATATTAAAACCTTATTACACATAATAAAACCCACAAATATGTATGTTTATTATTTGGTGGATTTTTATCTGTTTATTGCATGTATTGTTTATTTTTCCGTATCGAGAAGACTACGAGTTCGTCGAGGAGCTGGAGTTCTACCCCGAGGTTCCTCCATCCCCATTTGCTGATCAAGGCAAGTCATCGACCACCCCTATGGAAACAGTTGATCATCATTGAGCCCATGTTTTAATAAATTATCGCTATAACTCATAGGTTAATATTGCATTAGTCCAATACCAAGCCCTACACTTTTATTTATTAGATCCCCGTCCTTGTGTGCAACCCAAGCCATGCTTATTGAGCCTTAACTCCTTGTCACTCTACAATAAAATATTAGCTAGTGCCCAATGTACCAGCACAACTGCTATAGGATAAAAAGAATGAGTCATAGATAGCTGGATTCTGTATATGAATTTCCCCGTTATTCTCGTCTCTAGACTCTGTTAGAGTTGGCTAAGTTATAAGTATGGTGGGTTACGGGTGCAAGCTCGAGCATTGGTTCGTCGCACCCGGGGCACTATAAGGACTGGTCTGCGGGATCTGTTGCAAAGCACTTCCGTACCAACCACAAGTCTAATGGGTAAGTCCTAACTGGAAGTATGGAATACTCCGACTCGATGCACCATAGTGGAGGGGGCAAGGGGCAAGCCTGCGGGCGACTTGTACCGACGAGGCATGAGTTCCCGTGAAATGGGTCATCTCGTTACACTTTGGTGTAGGTGATGAGTGCGTGCCTTGTGGGTACAGTGGTACATCTCTGATCAGAGTAATTTAATATTTTCGAAAAGCCGAGCCCACAGTCAAGGGCGGGTTGTGTGACTACTCGTAGTTAGTTTACAATTGTTTGAATGGTTGAGTTATTCATGGCATGTAAGGACTGTTGAGTGAGGTGGGGCTGACTGTACCCCTCGAGTTAGAAATTGATGATGCATACACATGTTTACGTTTTAGTACTAATAAATTGTTCACATTAAATTGCTTTACAAATTACTCGCTTCCGCAAAAATTAGCCACTATCTTCCTTGTTATTATCTTGCATAATATTTGCATTCAGTGGCTTGCTGAGTACATCTGTACTCACCCCGTTGACTTACACCATCAGAGCCCGTCTACTACGAGGATGATGAAGGTTTGGAGTAGCGACCCAGTCAAGGCGAGACTGGAAGGAGGCGTTCATCTAGGACCCTTGATTTTATTAGTTTCTCTTCACCTTTATTCACTTTTGTATTAATGCGGTCTACGAACCGTGAATGATTGCCCGTATTGTACGTGGTCGCATGATGAACGTCTTGTTTTATTGATTTTCTATGGAATTTCAATAAAGTCCTGATTTGTTAAATCGGGGCGCGACACATACCTCGCTGCATGCTTCGATCTCTTGTGTGTCACTTCGATTGACTTGAGGTAGTGCACCGAAGCATGTTTGGGCGAAGTGTGTTTTGAGCGAAGTGTGTTTTTCTTTGTGTGTTTGCTCTGTGTAAACTAGAGGCTAGACCTCGCTGATTACTAGCGAAGCACTGATCGAAGCTCGTTTTCTTCCCGTGTCGAAGCCCTTTAGCGAAGTCTGTTTTGTGTGCGTTTTGACCATCGAAGTACGAAGCCCAGCACCAGTTGATGTCGCTAAGTATTTTGATCGAAGTCCTCAGAGGGAGGTCCGCTCTTGCGAAGGGTGAAGTGCGAAGCCTGCTCGAAGCACCCTGTGTGCGGAGCCTGCACTGACTTAGCAGAGCTGATTTTTCGGGGTTGTGGGTGGAGCGAAGTATTCTTGGCTTCGAACTTTTGCTCCTTGCGAAGCCTGTGTTCGGAGCCGTCAAATACTTCCGAACCTGAACTTCGAAGGGTGTGTTTGAAGCCTGTTCCGCAGAAGACATAATTAAAACAGAAGGCTATATTTTAGTCTGAAATTTTAAAAGCTCCCATTCACCCCCCCTGTGGTCGCCGGTTCCGGTCCAACACCATCTGATGGTTCTTCTTCCTCAAAAAGACTTTCACTCATATCATGCTCACTTGCAAGATCAAAGTTAGAACTAACACATGGAGAAGTATCATCAAAAGACACATCACAAGATTCAACTATAGTGTTAGATTCAAGATTGAAAACAAGATAAGAGTGACCATGCAAAGAGTAGCCCAAAAAGATCCCATCAAATGCGTGCGATTCAAATTTCTCTAGATTACCTTGCTTTAGGATGAAGCATCGGCATCCAAACACTCTAAAGTGAGTGACCTTGTGCTTCCTCCCAAAACGAAGTTCATATGAAGTCACATTCAACAAAGAGTGTAAAAAGATCATGTTGGAGATGTAGCATGATGTACTAATGGCTTCAACCCAAAATTTTCTAGGAGTCCTATGCTCATTGAGCATCGTCCTAGCCATCTCCACAAGTGTGTGATTTTTCCTCTCAACAACACCATTTTGTTGAGGGACTCTAGGTGCAGAAAACTTATGTTCAATTCCATGTTCAAGGCAAAATTCTGCAAAATAGTTATTCTTGAACTTGGTGCCATTGTCGCTTCGGATAGCTTTCATTGCACCGGGGAGTTCATTGAATAGCCTCAATGCTAAGCTCCGAAAGTGTATGAGCACTTCATCCTTGCTCACAAGAAAGAAAACCCAAGAGTAACCAGAATAGTCGTCAATAACAATAAGAACATACCACTTTCCGCCTAATGAGCTAACTCGGGATGGACCAACAGTATTGTTGGCGTAAAAGATTACACTAACAGGTTTCTGTAGAAAAGAAACTAACAAATGAAGTGTTTGCGAAGAGAACTATTCTAAGCCTCCGAAAGGATAACAACTTAGAATAGTTCGAGTGTGTGTATTGAATAACTTGTATTCGGTCCCTATTACAAGGTGAAATGGGGGGTATTTATAGGCCCAAACATTAAGGAAAAGACCTATTTACCCCTCTATTACAACCGACATTAAGGAAACTATTCGGTTTCCTTAATAGGGCTAAAATGGTAAAAGACTAATCTAATAAGAAAGAAGATAAGTCTTCCATCTTAGCTAGCAGAAAAGATCCTGAAGGGCTTTAGTTCGAAGACATACTTCGAACCAATGCCTATCTTGTGCTTCGAACAGGATTCCGGGTGTCTTCGAAGATGATCTTCTGAGAACCTTCGAACCTGATGACTGCCTTTATGTTGCTTCGACAATAACCCCAAAGATGAGATATTTTCCCCCAACAGTAGCCCCTCGAATACGCTTCTCCGTTGACCTGTAACGTTAGGAAAGCAGTATACGAAAGGAAAAGATAACCAATCATAGGGGTTATTGGTTTTTATTTATCTCCGAAATGCATGAAGATATGAACTCTGAATCAGTCTTAAGGTAATTACTTTTCGAACTATCTTAGAACTGACTTAGGAAGTTCGAAAGTCTTTTTAGACTTAGAAGAAATAGCCGACAGTTTCTGTTTCCAACGGAAACTGTAGCTGGCGTTAATTTCATAAAAGAAGTAACGGCAGGAATGCGAAAAGACATGGATTAACGGTAAGAAAGTGAAGTCTAGGCTATAAATAAAGGGCCTAGAAGTTACCCGGTTACCTTTTCACCGCATTCTAGCAATCAAAAAACTTTTGAGCCCTTTGAGTTCTTGAGCCCTAGCCTCCATTTCCTCAGAGCAATCCAGCGATCGTGATGGTGAAGACCAAGGGATCTGCGCCTCCTTCGGCCTTGGCTCGGCAACAGGCGGCCGCAGCGGCAGCGGCGACAGCGTTGGCGGCGGCACCTCCGATGCAGGCGGCGACATCCATGGCGGCAGGAGGGAGAAATCCCCAAATCGCCGATGACCAAGGTTTGTGCCCGCCATCGACCAAGTATTTGGATCAGTCTTTTGAGTTGGGGCCTTCTTCCTGCAAGAGAGAGTCTTTGGCAATCACAGCAGGGGGAAAAATTAGTAATGGAGTTATGATTCGGAAGCCGGGCAAAGAATCAATTCCATCACCAAGACCCGGGGAAGTAGTAGTATTCGAAGCACCAAGAGCCGAAGGTTGTGAGGGGAGGGCAGAAATCTTCGCTGCACTTCATAGAGCAACTTGTCAGCCGAAGACCTTCGTAGGCTCCGGAGGTGAAAAAGTGGTAGTATCCTTCGGCTCTATCAACTTTAGGCTTCGGGACGAATATGCTCTTCAGTTTCCTGCCAAGGCCATCAATGCTAGATGGTATACTGATTGGGTCCTGAGATGGTTCTATGCCGAAGTTGGAGCGAGCAGTCCTCTGGCTGGGCCCCTCAAAGAAATTCAATTCCGGAAGGAAGCCTTAGTGCAGCCTGACGAAGGCCAGCTCGAAGCTCGCCTTAACCTGCTTCAGAAAATTAGCCGAAGGTTAAGCATGCGGGACTTAGCCGAAGAATTCCTCGGACTGCAAATTCCTCCGTTGATGGCCAACTGGCCTATCATCTTCGAGGATGACTCGGAAGGCGGTCTTCGCAAGATCAATTTTACTTCGAGCCCTGCAGGTAACTTCGAAACCAACATGCATTGTACATATTTACTTCGAAGAAAGACTAACTTGAACTATTTTTTTAGCTTCTTCAGCCCCTATTACTTCAGAGCAAATTGTAAGGGCTTCGGAGAAGATTTTGGGTGCCCCAACTCCGACGGAAAAAGAATGGCGAATTAAATTGGTCGGAAGTTGGGAAAGGTTTAACAGAGTATGGGGAATGTTGGAGTTAACTCCGCCCCCTCTGATGGACTGGGTGCCTTCGGAGAAAGGACCCAAGAAGAGGACAGCTGAAACCGGAGCTTCGAGCTCTGCAAAGACTCCGGTGAAGAAGGTGGCTCGGAAGCCAAAAAATCTCGCACCTTCGGACCCTGCACCTTCTAGCTCAAGAACCTCAATCTCCGGTTCTAAAGAAGATGAAGGTATATTATTACTGAGATTGATTGATGAAGATACAGCTCAACAAAATATTCACATTGAAGATACTGCAGGTATGCCGGAGCCTCAAGTTAACATTGAAGAAATGAGAGCTCCGGATACTCAAGAGGAGCAAATCGAAGCCCCTATGGGCGAAGATGAAGTTGAAGTTCCTACAACTTCAGTTATGGATGAGGAGAGGACTGCTCACGGAGATACTCCGGCAGCTGAAGTTTTAACGGTGGATTCAGATGATGACTTCACCTTCGATCCTTCGAGCAGTCCAATGCTCGATCTCCCGCAGAATGTCGAAGGTAAATTTTGCTTAATTCTTTATTATTTTCTGCAAAATTATACAATGTATAATATTTTTGTTTTTGCAGAGCCTCCTTTGGAAGAAGTACGTCACGAAGACACAACTCAAAGGCCTTCGACAACTTCGGAGCCGCACCCGGAAGTCACTCAACAGGGGCCTGGAAGGGGTAAAAGACACATAGAGCCTCTCCCTACTCAAGAATCAACTTCGTCTGAGTCAACAGATGAAAGTGAATCAACTGAGGGGGGGCCATCTACTAAAGTTCCAAGGGCCTCAGAAGAACTCTCCAGACCTTCGTTAAGCAGAGCTGATCAGAAGGCTTCAGCAATGGTTCCTCTCTTAACTCCTTTTTTGGAGGAGAGAACTGGACTTCGGACTCTGGTTAAACCTTTAGGTCAAGCCAGTCGCCAAGTTGGGGAAACAGAACTGATAGCCATCTTAAGTAGGGCGAAAAGTTCGGAGCTTAACATTGCTATAGAAAGAGCAGCCTACTAGGTACGAAGCATCTTCGAACCAAATAGTAAATTATATATGAATAATTTCTTATTTCAGTTTTTCTTTTTTCTTAGCAAGCAGCCTTGGTCCGTGCTGCAGCTTTATCGGGCGAAAATGAAATTGCTCAACTTCGGGAAGAAAACGAAGCTCTTCAAAGAAATTTTAACTTCTCCGAAGGTTGAGTAGCTCAAATGGATAATATAATATTAGCAGAGCGAAGGGCTAGGCAAAGCTTGGAGGCTGCAAAGAAAGAGCTCGAAGCAGAAAGAATTGTGCTTCGAGCAGAGGTTGAAAAACTGCGAAGGGAGGATGCTGCTAAAGGGTCTGAACTTGTAAGGCTCCAAGAGGAAACTAGCCAACTCCTAAACCAGAAGAAAGATCTAATTACGGAGAATGCTAGGATTTCCGGAGTTTTGGCAGAAACGACTTCGGCCAAGGATGCACTTATTGAGGAAAAGCTTAAATCTGAGAAGGTGGCTTCGGAAGTCATCGAACAAATGCTAGATGTTTTGGAGTACTTCGGTACTACCGGATCACTACCTTCGGATAACAATGTGACTCTGCTGCGCCGATTAAAGAGGATCCAAGGAGCAGCGAAGCAAATGAAGACGGCAGGCATGCGTTATGGAGAACTCTCCGGACAAGTGTCTGCCCTTGGATTACTTCGTTACTACGAGGATTTGGGCCGAACAATCACTCCGAGCGTAGAGGGCTCCATTACCTTCGACGACGAACGGCTTCTGAATCCTTCCGAAGGCGTGACTGCCGCCTGGCGAGCCTTTCAAACTTCATGGAGAGCCGAAGGTCGTTCTGCGATCAAGGCTTGGATCGATGAAGGCCAACGCCAGAAGCAAGTTCGGAGCCAAGCTTCGAGCAGTCAGCCTCCTCCGAATCCGCAGGTTTAGGAATTACTTAGGATTTTTTGATTATGTAAAGCTCATGCTTGTAAACATTTATCAATGAAAGTCTTGTTTGTCATATTTTTAGGCTTTGCCTCTTATGGAAGATATCGAGGTGTTAGAGCTTAACAACGAACTTCGCTCATTGTGGAACACCTTCGAACTTTTAAAGAGTTATAAGCGTCCTCGATTTCTTATTCCTCGAGATGACTCCGGCGTAATTGCGCCCGAAGTAACCAAAGACGTATTGTCTTATATTAAAGAGGAAGATAAAGAGGTTGACGCAAACACCTCGTCTTCTGAAGACACTAATTGGTCTGAAGACGAAGGTGAAGCTCGAAATAAAAGATCTGAAGATCTTAGAAGCTGGGAAAGGAGTCCCGAACGTCTTCGAACTTGGGCCGAGCTTCAACAAGAGCAGAAGGATTTTAGAGCTTCGAAGGGCAGGAAGAGAGTTAAACGTAAAGTTCTTAGGACTTCCGATGTTGGAACTAGTCGTTCCACCCCTGGCTCTCGGGACTGAAGAGGTCTCCGATTCCTTCTTGGTATAGATACCAATTTTTCATAGTGTAATTTGTAAACACATTTATTTCAATAATGAATGCCGATTTAAAATTGTCTCCATATTTACTAGCCCCTCTTTGGGTATAAGCATCTTCGAAATGTATTCAAAGATGGTTATGCGCAAAGAAAAAACTTTGGAGTACAATTTTTTGGGGGGTCAGAGCCCCTCTGTCATTTAAAGATCTTTTGAAATCCTATGAAATGTCTTCGACTTTTTGTAGTTGGAAGAATGGTAGCTTAGTACCTTTGTTTTACGAAAGAAATCAATTGAGATAACTTCCAGGACACTTTAGTGTCTTAAAAAATTTGTCACTTTGGATTTATGTTAACAGACATTCGAAGCTCATGGCTCAAATGCTGTTTTGCTTTAGCCACCTTCGGCTTGTCTTTGCGATCTCTGACGAACCAATGGTTCGGAGTTTGCAATGGTCTCTTTGGACTCTTTTTATGGATGTCTACCAGCCAATGGCTTGGACTCCGTATAATTTAGCCACCTTCGGCTGTTTTTGTAGAAGTCTACCAGCCAATGGCTTGGACTTCGCAGATTTTGGCCACCTTCGGCTCTTTTTACGGAAGTCTGCAAGCTGCAGCTTGGACTCCGTAGATTTTGGCCACCTTCGGCTCTTTTTACGGAAGTCTACCAGCCAATGGCTTGGACTCCGTAGAATGTGGTTTTGGGCTCTTTTACGGATGCCTACAAGCCGTTGGCCTGGGCTCCGGATTATGTCAGCCACCACGTCGGAGGCTTCGAACTTTATGGGTTCGAAGTCCGAAAATACAACGCAGCTTAATGACACTTCCCTCTTGGTCAACCCCGCGGTTCCAGTGCGTCCACTCGGAAGCTGGAAGTCTATGAGGGGAAGGCAACTATCAGGGTCATATGCTTTATTAATTTAGAAGTGATTACAAGCGAATTACAAGGAGCCCTTATGCGAAGTATCGCTTTAGGTGCTCCGCATGCCAAATATGTAAACCTCTCCGCCAACCCCTTCCATACTCCGACCGCCCGGAGTCCCTTCTCCACCCTCCATTCCGATTCGAACTGATCCTACTAGTTCTCAAGACCCGGAAGGTCCTTCCGGAGGAGATGAAGATAGCCTTGGAGACATGGCCACTCAAATGGCCAACCTTCAAGCTGAGGTAGCGAGATGGCGACAAGAAGCTGCGGACAGGCTTCGCTCTCAAGCCATCCCAACTATCCCAGAAGTGCCCGAAGACGACGATCTTGATTATCCCGATGCCCCGGAGAACGCCTCTTACGACAATGAATCTCCGTTGCATCCTGAGCTGCAGAAGGTTCGCTTTGATCCAAAGTTTAAAACTTCGAAGGTCTGCAAGTACGCCGGAGATGAAGATCCCGGAGAGTTCGCGCGTTCTTATGCCCTAGCGATTGAGGCTAGCGGCGGAGTCAGAGACACTATGGCGAAGTGCTTCCCGTTAGCTCTTCAAGGAGTGGCGTTGAGATGGTTCTAGTCTTTAAAGCCAGGATCAATCAATTCGTGGTCACAGTTGAAGAGGAAGTTTATAAGTAACTTTCAGGGCACCTTCGTGCCTCCTATGTCAACAGGAAGCCTTTTCCAAGTGAAACAGCTCCCCGGAGAAACATTGAGGCAGTACTTCAAGCGCTTCGCTCATACGAAGTCGCAAATTCGGGGGCTGTCCACATCCTCAGTGGTTGATGCGGCTCGGGAAGGCGTCAGTCATCAAGGCCTTCTGGATAAACTGCATCGGAAGAGCATCTCCTCAGTGTCATAGTTGATGTCATATTTCGAGGAGTATGCGAGGTCAGAAGAGGGTTGGCTTCGGAGGACTGCTGCTACTTCGACAGTATTGCAAGAAGTTAAAGCAGAAGTGAAGACTTCGGCACAGCCGCAGGAACCAGTCTTCGAAGTGCAACATGATCGAAGAAGAGGGCAAAATCACCCTCGCTCTGAAGTCTTGAATATTGCACCCCCACAGAAGTTTGCGCCAAGAGCTACACAGTCTGCGGGGAACAAGTCCAGCGGCTGGAGGCCGCCAGGGAAAACGGCTGTCAAGGGCCAGACCCTTTTTTGCTGTATTCATGGAGAAAATCGAAGCCATGCAACTGACACTTGCAAGGCTATCCTTACCCTAAGGGGAGAGTACTTGGAGAGAACTTCGGGTCGAGGCAGTACCGACCGAAGTCCAGCAGCAACGCGCCTAGACCCGGTCCAGGCTGTGGCGCGGATAGAAAATTTTGATGCTGCAAGGCACCCTCCGGTGGCCAATGTTATGCCACCTCCGAAGCAAGAGGAAGGGCAAGATAGAGGAAAAAGAGTAGTTCTCCCTATCTCCGGAGGAGGTACCCTCGGAAGCATGTCCAAGAGACAGCGAAGAGAGTACGTTCGGGAAGTAGGTCATATTGGGACTTCGTCATCCGCAGCTGCAATGCCGGAGTGGTCTCATGTTCCGATATCTTTCTCTGCGGAGGATGCAGCTGGTATTAAGTTCCCGCACGCAGATCCATTGGTTATCACTGCTGATATTGCAGGGACTGAAGTCCAAAGGGTGCTAATTGACGGAGGTAGTTCGGCAGATATCATTTTTGTGCAAGCCTTCGATCAGTTATGCATTTCCAGGAAGCATCTCCTCCCAGCGGCTCGTCCTCTGCAAGGCTTCGCAGGACCTCCGCTTGATGCACTTGGCCAGATAGGCCTGGAAGTTACCTTCGGAGAAGGTTTATTAGCCCGAACTGAAGAAGTTATCTTTGATGTGGTAGATGCCCCGTATGCTTATAATGTCATCTTCGGACGGGGCATGTTGAATCAGTTCGGAGATGTGGCGCATCACAACTACTTGTGCATGAAGATGCCCACACAAGCAGGAGTCCTAACAATCTTCGGAGATCAAGCCATTGCTAGGAGGGCGGAATATGGTCATGGTCCCCCTCTTGATTCGAGGCAAGTAAACAGTGTGCAGGATAATGAAGAAATTTTTTCAGCCTCCTCCGAAGCCTCGAAGAAGTCTTTTCCAAGACCAAGTCCCGAAGGAGAGATTGCAACGAAGGTCATTGTTAAAGATGGTAAAGAGTACACTTTTCAATTTGGTAAAGATTTACCTCCTGAAGTTGCAACCTCCTTGGAAAAGGTGGTGGAAGAAAATTTGGATGTCTTCGCTTGGTCTGACGAAGATATCACCGGAGTCGATCGGGATATCATTGAACACAGTTTATTTGTAAACCTGAAGGCCCGGCCTGTTCGACAAGGACTCCGGAAGATGTCCGCAGAGAGAGCTGCTCTAGCTAAGGACGAAGTTGAAAAACTGTTGAAGGCTGGGATTATCAGAGAAGTGGCTCACACAGAATGGTTAGCCAACCCAGTCTTCGTCAGGAAGAAGTCTTCCGGGAAGTGGCGCATGTGCATTGATTTCACATCTCTGAATAAAGCGTGCCCACGTGACCCCTACCCCATGCCCCGAATTGATCAACTGGTTGACTCCACTGCAGGTTCGGAGTTATTAAGCTTCCTTGACACGTATTCTGGTTATCATCAAATATGGTTGAAGCGCGAAGATGAAATCAAGACAAGCTTTGTAACTCCTTCGGGAGTCTTCTGCTATGTAAGAATGCCCTTCGGCCTAAGAAATGCCGGGGCTACTTTTTCAAGATTAGTTGCTAAGGCTCTAGGTCATCAACTAGGTCGCAATGTGGAGGCCTATATGGATGATATTGTAATAAAGAGTGCTTTAAAGCACCAACATAGCCTAGACTTAGCAGAAACATTCAATAGCCTTCGGGCGTGTGGGATCCGTCTTAACCCCGAAAAATGTATATTCGGAGCTAAGGCTGGAAAATTGTTAGGGTATTTAGTTTCAAGCAGGGGAATTGAAGCTAGCCCTACTCAAATAACTGCGCTGCAGAAGATGGCTCCTCCGGAGAATTTAAAGCAAGTGCAAAAGCTGACTGGACGTCTGGCCGCACTTAGCAGGTTTTTATCAAGGTCTGCGGAGAGGAGTTTGCCAATATTTAAAGCTTTGAAAGGGTCCGAAGATTTTGCATGGACACCGGAGTGTCAGAAAAGCTTCGAAGATATTAAAGATTATCTCAGCAATCTTGCTACACTCACGGTGCCTATTGCGGACGAAACCCTACTCCTGTATCTTGCAGCTACAGGTTCAGCTGTCAGC
>JAAALK010000283.1:2792476-2850666 GCA_019279435.1 Zizania palustris | reverse complement strand
GCTGATTCGTCTAGAGCGGAGTACGAGCATGGCAAAGCCTGTCATGAAAAAGCGTGTTGGTGGAGTGTCTCGACGTGCGGTCAAAGCAGGGATCTCACCGAAGGGTGTTCTGGCAACCTCTGAAACTGATCTCTCAGCTCTGAATACCTCCGGCGGAGTAGCTCTGAACATAGGTAACCTGCAACAAAGAATATTTGAAGTACCAATTCGGCCTGAGGACCGAATTCTGCTAAGTGTTGCACTAGGAGCGAAAGTAGCAATCTGTTACACAGATTAGCGGATACTTCATAGGCAAACTAACAAGGCGATATCAATCTATTACATAGACTAACGAATACTTCACAGGCGAAGTAACAAGGTGAAAGCAATCTATTACGTAGATTAATAGATACTTCACAAGCGAAGTAACAAGGATTACCACTATTTCGAAGTAGCCGTCGGAGGGCTTCTAGGCAAATCCACGAAGAGTACTAAAAAGTAAAGATAAAGTAAATGTGATTCAAAGCTAGGGCTTTGTGGTTGATTTTGTTGGGGGGTCTCTCAACTGGCTTCGCCCCTCTATTTATAGGGGCTAGACTTCTAATCTCTAAATGTAATCTGCTATGACTCGGCTGACTCATGTGTTGAGATAAACACTTAGCCAGAATCGGATCCAACTCTACCTCTGCCCAAAGTGGGCCTTCGGCTAGGCCCGTCAAAGCCTGCTCCTCGGGCCGAAGCTTCAGCGGAGTGGGCCTCTGAAGGCCTCCTGGCCGAAGGTTGTGGGCTGACTAGAAACTTCCGGAGCCTGTAGCCCAATGGTCCTTCGACCCTATAGGGCTTCGGCCTAACCCGGGACATGTGCATTTTCGGCCCAAATTACCAAAATTAATATTTTGACAATCTTAATCATTGATCCCATTTTTTTCTATCAATACATGCCCCCCTGCCTTTTAGTGAACTAAGTGAACTAAAAGCACAATGGGCTAAAGACGATACCTTCCATATCGACCTTTCGACATCTTTTAAGTTGTTTGCCACACGCTTGGGAAATACCTTTTCAAGTATCTACCATTCAAAGCTCTTCGAAACTGCTCTCCTTGCAGAGATTCTAACACATATGCATTACCTAGAGCGATTTCGGCTATTTTGAAAGGGCCTTCCCAACTAGGCGACCATTTACCAAACTTGGGACTCTTAGTGCCTAAGGGTAAAATTGTCTTCCAAACCAAGTCACCTACATGAAACGATTTTGGTTTTACCTTCTTATTGTAGGCTTTAGCTACTCTCCTCTTGTCTATTTCTATGGCTTCTAAAGCCCTCAATCTCTAATCGGTCACTTATTCTAAATTGTCTTTCAAAAAAGTTTCATACTCGTAAAGAGCAAAGATCTACTTCTACAGGTAGAACGGTTTCTTGTCCATATACCAACTCACATGGACTAACTTTGGTAGCACCGTGCTTTGCAATTCTACAAGCCCATAGCGCCTCGGAGAGCACTTCATGCCACCTTTTAGGGAATTCTTCAAATTTCTTCCTAATGAGCTTAATTACAGTTTTATTACTAGACTTGGCCTGACCATTGGCCTGAGCATAGTAGGGTGAAGAGTTTATCAACTTAGTATGATTATATTCGGCAAAGTCCCTCACTTCTTTAGAAACAAATGAACTACCTTGATGTGTAGTGAGAGTTTGAGCAATACCGAATCTATGTATAATGTGTTTCAAGATAAAGTCAAGTACCGTGGCGTGAGTCATGTTCTTGAGTAGGGATGGATTCAGATCAGATACGGATGGAAACGAATCCTGATAAAACTATTTACCACATTTTATTTTGAATACGAATACATATTCGGATGTTTTCGGATACAAATACAAAACAAATATTTTCAATACGAATATATATTCGGATGTTTACTCGGTTTTAACTCAAAATGTTCATCGTTTCACAAAAAATACAAAAGTTCAAAGTGTCCAATATCATGACAAGTCTCGTATTTTTTATAGTTTATTTAATTTTTTAGAATTAAAAAAACTTAATCTCCACATTAACGACAGAGTGTCGTAACATGGATTTTTTAGAGTTTATTTGATTTTAGTGCATTATTTAAGGTACTTGCAGTTCAAATTTCACATATTCCAATTTAAATCCTCAAAACACAATTAATGAATTAAAAATAGAAAATGGATATAGAAAAATACAAAAGTTTTATATGGAATGAGATATGTTGTATTTTGATTATAGAAAAATTTCAACTTCAAATAAGCATTTAAGCATCAATTTACTTTAAACCATAATCTATTACTTCTTAAAATTTTAATTCATCTCAAGAGAATCTCAGGTTTCTTAACATCCTATATGATTAATTTCTTGAAACATTTTCAAAATTTTATCATAGTATCTATGTATAATATTATAACACCATGAAAATTAAAGTCTCATATTTTTCAGACTTTATTTAATTTTTTTATAATTAAAAAACCCTTAAGCTCCAGATTACCGATGAAATGTTGTAACATATTTTCTTAACATTTATTTAAATTTAGTAGATAAGAACTAAAAATAGACATAAAATTGTGAATATGATTTTTCTATAAATTTTAGTGCATTATTTTAGGTACTTGCAATTCAAATTTCACATATTCCAATTTAAATCCTAGAAACACAATTAATGAATTAAAAATAGCAAATGGATCTATAAAAATACAAAAAACTATATGGAATGAGATATGTTGTACTTTGATTGTAAAAAATTTAAGTTCAAATAAATATTTAGCCATCAATTTACTTTAAATCATAGCCTATTACTTCTCAAAACTATAATTCATTTCAAGAGAATCTCAAACAACCTATATGATAAATTTCTCGAAACAATTTCAAAATTTTATTATAGTGTCTACGTATAATATTTTAATACCATGACAATTCTCATATTTTTCAGACTTTATTTGATTTTTTTATATTTAAAAAACCCTTAAGCTCCACATTACCAATGAAGTGTCGTAACATAATTTTTTTGAAATTTCTTTAAATTTAGTGGATAATAACTAAAAATGGACATAAAATTGTGAATATGATTTTTCTATAAATTTTAGTGTATTATTTTAGGTACTTGCAGTTCAAATTTCACATATTCCAATTTAAATCCTAGAAACACAATTAATGAATTAAAAATAGCAAATGGATATAGAAAAATACAAAACAAATATATGGAATGAGATATGTTGTATTGTGATTATAAAAAAATTCAAGTTCAAATAAATATTTAACCATCAATTTACTTTAAAAAACCCTTAAGCTCCACATTACCGATGAAGTATCATAACATAATTTTTTTAAAATTTCTTTAAATTTAGTAGATAATAAATAAAAATAGACACAAAATAGTTAATATTATTTTCTATAAATTTTAGTGCATTAGTTTAGGTACTTGCAGTTCAAATTTCACATATTCCAATTTAAATCCTTGAAACACAATTAATGAATTAAAAATAGAAAATGGATCTAGAAAATAAAAAAAAAAATATGGAATGAGATATGTTGTATTTTGACTATAAAAAAATTTAAGTTCAAATAAACATTTAACCATCAATTTACTTTAAACCATAGGCTAGTACTTCTCAAAACTCTAATTTATCTCAAGAGAATGTCAGGTTTCGTAACATCCTAGATGATAAATTTCTTGAAACATTTTAAAACTTTTATCATAGTATCTATGTATAATATTATAACATCATGACAAGTCTTGTATTTTTCAGACTTTATTTGATATTTTTATAATTAAAAACCCTTAAGCTCCACATTTCCGATGAAGTGTCGTAATATAATTTTTTTAACATTTCTTTAAATTTAGTTGGTAAGAATTAAAAATGGACACATAATAGTGAATATGTTTTTTCTCTAAATTTTAGTGCATTCTTTTAGGTACTTGTAGTTCAAATTTCACATATTCCAATTTAAATCCTAGAAACAAAATTAATGAATTAAAAATAGCAAATGGATCTAGAAAAATACAAAAAAATTACATGGAATGATATATGTTATATTTTGATTATAAAAAAAGTTTCACGTTCAAATCAAAAATTTAACCATCAATTTACTTTAAACCATAGCTTATTAATATTCACTAACTTAAGTATTCCATAATTATATAAATAATAAATAAACCATTAATATAGTGATAATATATCATCTTGATTCTAAGTTTAATCTATATGAAATCTTAAAGCGAATACGGATGTATCCATTTTCATATCCACATTCAACAGAATTCGGATATCCGTTTACATATCCACATTTGTAAAACGAATCCGGATGTTTCCGAATGTCATCCATATTTATAGTTATTCGAATATGAATATGGATAATTCAGATATTCTGACATCCATATCCATCCCTATTCTTGAGAGGTACGACCTCGGTCCACTTGGTGAAGTAATCCATTGCCATCAGCACGAACCGATGCCTCTTTGAGGAAGGAGGGTGAATTTGGCCAATGAAGTCTAAACCCCAACCTCGGAACGGCCATGGCTTGACAATAGGGTTAAGTAATGAAGCAGGAGCTAATTGAATATTGCCAAACTTCTGACATGCTTCACACCCTCTATAATACTTAAAACAATCCTCAGTCATAGTCGGCCAATAGATACTCGCTCTTTTGAGCATCCAACTCATTTTTTGGGTCGACTGATGAGTGCCACAAAGTCCTTCATGGACTTCTCCCGTAGCCACTTGGGATCGTTCATCGTCTAAACACTTCAACAATACTCCATCAATGGTTCGGCGATATAGTGTATCGTCTAGCAATACAAACTTAAACGCTTGCCGCC
The DNA here is from genome assembly GCA_019279435.1 of Zizania palustris. Taxonomy (NCBI): domain Eukaryota; kingdom Viridiplantae; phylum Streptophyta; class Magnoliopsida; order Poales; family Poaceae; genus Zizania; species Zizania palustris. Next base: position 2,845,857 of record JAAALK010000283.1, on the reverse strand, counting down.
GAACTTTTCGATCAACCCTTTGGCTAGGGTCTCTCAAATACTAGACGATTGTAGTTCCCCATTCGCTCTTATGGACTTCTGAGGGTTTTACTAGCTTGATTTCTGAAAAAATGCCTAAGCTATTGATTTCAGAGTGCCCTCGAGCCCTTCTGGCTTCTGCTGGAGCATGGCTAGACTGGCCGTGCGGAGCGCATCAGGCCGAAGCCCCCTGCCAGAGGGTCCGGGCTCCCGGAAGCCCTCGCTGTCCCGAGGGCTTCAGCTCATGGTCTCCGCCGTGCTAGACCCTTCGGTGGGCGGAGTACTCCGGTCACGGGGAACTCGGCGCAGTAGTCTTCGACAGCCGGAGGGGTCTGACCCAGAGGGTGTGCCTGTGTGAAGTCACTGGCTTCGGCAGTGAGACAAAACATCGTCTTCTCCCGTACAAAAAATTTTCCTTTCCTGACTTGGTAACCAGATGCTTGCTGAGCCAAATCATTTGCAACTGAATTGGCCTCTCTTGACACATGAGAAATTTTGAAGTCATCAAAAGTAGCAACTATGTCTAGGCACTTATCCAAGTAGCTGTTTAGTAGGCCGTTAAAACATTGAGCACTCTTAGACACTTGTTGTACTACTAACAGAGAATCACCATGCACATGAACATGTTTAACACCCATGGATTCTAACAATTCAAGCCCTAGCAGTAAAGCCTAATATTCAGCTTGGTTATTAGTAGAAGGAAACTCTAAACGAGCCGAGGTCTCAAAGTGCGTTCCGCTAGGTGATATGAGAACCACTCCAATACCTTGGCCATTTTTGCAAGCTAGACCATCAAAGTAAAGTTTCCACTACATTACCTCAATCAAAGCAACATTGTCGCTCCAACTGACGTCTATGTGGTGATCAACTATAAAGTTGGCTATGATCTGGCCTTTCATAGCTCTTAGGGGTTCCTAGGCCAAATCATATTCAATCAAAGCATAAGCCCACTTTCCGATTCTTCCACTTAGAATCGGCTTTTTTAACATGTGTTTTATAACATCAGTTTGGCAAATGACAACACATGTAGTAGGGAGAAGATAGTGGCACAACTTGGTACAAGCGTAGTAAAGTGATAAACACAAACGCTCCACAAACGCATACCTGGTCTCGGCGTCCCTTAGGCGGCGTCTCAAAAACATGATGATGTGCTCTTTTCCTTATACCTCCTAGGTTAGCACGACCCCGATCATGCTATCTTCAGCAACGATGTATAGCTGAAACGGAATCCCGGCTTTGGGTGGTCTCACCACGGGCAGCGATGACAAGCACTCTTGATTTTATCAAAGGCGCTTTGCTGGCTTGCCCCCCAACTGAACTCGGCCTAGTTTTTTAGCCGGAGTATGGGGACAAAGGCATCAATCTTGCAAGACAATTTAGATATAAAGCGACGCAAATAATTCATCTTGCCTAGCAACTTTTGCACATCTTTATTGCATGTCGGCGCCGTAACGTTTCTAATTTTCTCAAGCCTCTTAGGATCAATATCTATGCCTCTTTCATGAATCATGAAACCTAAGAACTTACCCGCTGACACGCCAAAAGCACATTTGAGTGGGTTCATTTTAAGCCATACTATAGCATCCTATCAAAAGCAACTTTCAAATTGGCTAAATGGTTTCCCATAGCGTCCGATTTGACTACAACATCATCAATGTAAACTTCTATCATAACTCCTAGCAAGTCATGAAAGATTAGGTTCATAGCACGCTGATATGTGGCGCCAACATTATTTAAACCAAAAGTCATAACGACCCACTCGAATAAACTGACAAAACCAGGGCATCAAAAGGGTGTCTTGTAGACGTCCTCTTCGGCCATAAAGATTTGATTATAATCAGCATTGCCATCAAGAAAACTCAGTACCTTGTGTCCTGAAGCATCGTTGATTAGCATGTCGGCTATCGGCATCAGATACTCATCCTTCGGAGTGTCCTTGTTCAGATCCCTGAAATCAGTACATACTCGTATCTTTCCGCTCCCTTTCTTCTCTACACGTACAATGTTAGCGACCCATTCTGCGTACCTGCATGGCCTAATAAATCCAGCTTTGAGCAGTCGCTCTACTTCTTTAACTCGGTCATAGACGGCCGAGTTAAAGCGATGAGGAGGCTATTTATAAGGCCTAAATCCGGACTTGATAGGTAGCCGATGCTTCATGAGCTCGTGGCTTAGTCCCAGCATATTGCTATACTCCCATGCGAAACAATCGACATACGACCAAAGCAAGTTTATTACTTCGGCCTTTTCATCAGGCTGTAAATGTCGGTTTACAAAAGTTGGCCTTGGATGCTATCATTACCTATGTCAACTTCTTCTAAGGAATCAGCCGACGCAAAACCTTGTCCTAATTTCTCTACTTCGCTAAAGTCCTCGATGGCTTCGACAATACCGTCCTTAGTAGACCGATATTGCTCTACACGATACTTTAGCCAATCCAGATTACTCTTGCTAGACATGACTACTAATATAAAAATAGTCGTGCTACACCAGCCGGCTTTACAGACATTGGTACAAAACATCCTCCGGACACGCTAACAAAATTGTAATCCAAAAGATCTCTACCTGATAGACACTCTACTTTGTTGTGAACGGCGTCACCTGACACATTGGCCAATGCCACTTGGGCTGAAGTGTCTGCAGGTATGACTTCTACTTCATCGTTGTCCCACTGAATTAGGTACTAGTGCATAGTAGAAGGAATGCAGTAGTTTGCGTGAATTCAGTTGCGCCTGATGAGGACATCACTTCACATGATACACACATGGAGCCTCCACCTACAATTCAATTACAAGGACCCATCACACGCGTCCGTGCCCGTCGCTTGAACCATGAGGTTAATTCTTTCCTTAGCAACTATGCTAATACTTGTTTGGATGGGATGCTACTGAATACTAGTGATATTTTGTTGCTTAGGAACATGGGAGATGGAATAGAAGAGTTGTACTTGAAGACGGAGTCGCACGGATGATTTGAAGTCAAGAATTCGCTGGTTCGGACTACATCGACCACCGTGCACAAAAATGGGCATAACTTCCTCATACGAAGTCCGATTGGCGCGTTCTTGGACTTTTTGGAAAGCTGAGGAGAAGACGGATCATTTGCTGTTGGTTTCACCTCATTTGGAGTCTCGAGTCGTCCCGTGTGTTTGAAACAGTCCTGCGTGATAGAATTGGGCCGAGTTGGACCTTGTACTAAGTTGGCCCATAGTCTGAGTCTGTCCACCTTCTACAGGCTGTCTGTTCGCCTTCTACAGGCTGCCACACCCTATATATTCATGCCAGCCGCCTTTAGGGTTAGGTTTTGCTTTGTTTGCATCTACACTTGTGTGTTTAGATCCCGCCCCTTGCACCGGACCAATTGGCTGCTGATCTCGGCGGACTAAGCACGAAGGCCAATGACTTCCATATCTAGCACCCAAAGCCTGTCGACATCAGCAGCTTGCTCTAAGAGCTTCGTCGTCTCGGCGGCCAGAGCCTCGCGCTCAGCCCTGAGCTCTCGCGCAGCTTCCTCGGCCGCTTCGGCGCGCCCGCGTAGCCTCGCGACCTCTCGTTCGTGGCGACCTCGCTCCGCAGAGAAGGACACTATGCATCTGCTCAGAAAACATGGACACAAGATCATTAGTAGTACCGCCAAAGATAATATCGTCCACGTAAATCTGAGCGACTAAGAAATCTGAAGCATCTCTGAGCAGGAAAAGAGTTTTATCCACAGAACCCATCACAAAGCCCTTCCCCAACAAAAACTACTTCAATCGGTCATACCAAGCCCTGGGGGCTTGCTTCAACCCGTATAAAGCTTTTTGCAACTTAAAAACATGTCGAGGAAACTTGGAGTTCTCAAAACCGGGGGGCTGCCTAACATAAACTTCCTCCTCTATGAACCCGTTCAGAAAAGCACTCTTAACGTCCATTTGAAAAAGCTTAAAACCCTTTGAAGCGGCAAAAGCTAAGAGAATACGGATGGACTCAAGACGGGCAACGGGGGCGAATGTTTCTTCAAAATCAATACCCTCTTTTTGGCAAAAACCCTGGGCAACTAGTCGAGCTTTGTTGCGCACCACAACCCCATCTTCACCTTGTTTGTTCTTGAACACCCATTTGGTGCCTATGGGGTTGCATCCTGGTGGCGGCTCAACTAGTGTCCAAACCCGATTACGGACAAAATTCTCAAGCTCTTCTTGCATAGCATTAATCCAATTTGAATCAGAAAGAGCATGAGAAATATCTCTGGGCTTAAAAGATGCAACAAAAGCAGATTCAGCAAACACAGCAAGAGAGGCATAAGAACGCAAAGTTCTCTCAGTTAAATCACCTATGATGAGCTCTGAGGGATGGTCACGCTGAACTGCTCGGGTTCCCTGGTGATCTGATGTCACCTCACCAGAGTCAGCAGCTGGCACCTCTGGACTCGACTGAGGGGGCTCGATCGTAGTGGAAGAAGTGATCAGAGGTCCGCCCTCATCCTCAGTCGACGTCTCAGAAGGTGTGGGCTCTGCAGGGGGTGCAGAAGGCCCACCCTCATTAGCGGCTGGAGTATCCTCATCTTCCTCGAAGATGGACTCTCCAAGCTCACCATCAGAAGGCTCAAAAGAAGGAGTCAAAGAAGGCAAGGACTCATCAAATGAAACCTCACAAGTCTCGACAAGCAGCTGGGATTCGAGGTTCCAAACACGGAAGCCTCGTGAATGCAATGCATAACCAAGAAAACACCATCCCAGCAACGAGACTCAAACTTGTCCAAATGCCCTCCCTTCTTGAGCACAAAGCACTTGCAGCCAAACGCTCGCAAGTGGCTCACCTTGAGCTGTCTGCCAAACCGCAATTCATATGAAGTCTTACCAAGGTAAGCTCTAAGAAAGGTGCGGTTGGCGATATAGCAAGCAGTGTTCATGGCTTCAGCCCAAAACCGCCTAGGAGTCCTGTGCTCATCGAGCATCGTCCTGGCCATCTCGACTAGCGTGCGGTTTTTTTCGTTCCACAACGCCATTCTGTGGGGGAGTGTAAGGAGAGGAAAACTGGTGGTCCAGACCCTGATCACTACAGAAGCTGACGAACTGAGAGTTCTTGAACTCAGAGCCATTGTTGGAGCGAATTGCTCGCATCCGACTATTGTTCTCATTCTTCAGCTTCAAAATCAGGTCATGAACAAACTGAAAAGTTTCATCCTTAGACTCCAAAAAGAAAACCCACGAGAATCGAGAAAAGTCGTCAACAATCACAAGTGCATACCACTTCCCACCGAATGAACGTACCCGAGCTGGACCAACAGTGTCCAAGTGTAAAAGCTCGCCCGGATATGAAGTCATCACCTGAGTCACAGGTGAGTGAGAAGCGGCAACCATTTTCCCATGACGACAGGGATGACAAACTAGATCCTTCTCCATCTTAAGCTTGGGCAATCCTCGGATGAGGTCTATAGAGCTTAACCTGACTAGCAGATCAAAACTCAAGTGACCTAACCTCCTATGCCACTTCCAGAGCTCAGAAGAAGATCCAGCTATCAAACAGCGAGAAGGGCCAAAAGAACTAGAGAAGTCAATTTGAAAAACTTTACCAAAAGGTAAAATCTGGCAAACCAAAGACCCTCTAGAATCAATCACAGAAGAGTTACCCTTCTTAAAACGCACTTCCAAACCATCCTCAAGAAGTTGCGAAACAGAAATCAAATTGAAGTTCAAATTCTTAACCAAGGCAACATTCTTCAAATAGAAATGATCTGAAATGCGAATTGAGCCAATGCCACTTACTTTCCCTTGACCACTGTTCCCGAATGTGATGTACTCTTTGGAGCTCGGGGGAGTGAGACTGGAGAACCATCTGCGATGTCCCGTCATGTGGCGAGAACATCCTGAGTCCATGATCCAAACGTCCTCCAGCCCCCGATCCTGCACAATCAGTGGATATAAGTGGGAGCAAATGGTTCGGCACCAGGTTTAGCAAAAGAGCTAAACCAGTGTCGAGCTATCTGCTCAAAAGATGGAAAGCGAAAACCATCAAGAAAGTTCGGACCAAAACGCGGCTCAAGGCGCGATCCTCGGTTCTGCCTAAAGCCTCGGCTACGAGGTCTAGGACCGCAGCCAAAATGGCCTGGAGCCCTGCCGGAACGAACAACACCAACTGGAGCACGGGCAAGAAAGCCGTCTCCTCTACCGCCACCTACACGACGCGGCCTGGCCTCCAGCCTCTCCCCGCGTCGAGGAACACACAGTCTACCACCCTGCTGGTAGAACTGCTCCTGATCACCACGAGCTCTCTCTTCTCTCTCAACCCGCTTCCTCCTGAAGCAAAACTCCGCAAGATGCCCGTCTCTCTAACAGTACTCACAATGATAGGTGGGCTTCTTGGGATGTGGTTGAGGCTTGGGATGTTTGGGCTTGGTGGTGTTAGGTGTAGTCTTCTTGGGTTGAGAAGGTCCAGGAAGAGAGTCTAGAGAAGAGTGGAGGTGTTTGGGCTTAGGAACCCAGATAGGCTTCTTGGGTGGAGCTTTGGATGGTTCATGAATCACTCCATCCTTTGGCTGACAGGCCTGGGAGGACTCAGTGGAGTGAGTCTTGAGATACCTCTGCTCTGGAGTCATTTTACTCCACTCCACTGCCCGGCTAATGGCACTCTCAAAGTCAGCCTTGGTGTAGGTATAACCTACTCCAAACCCATCCTGCCTCTTGAACTACTGGATCATCATGCCAAGCTGAGGCTCTCTAGCACTGATCCAACTCAGGATGGAACGAAGGTAAAAGTTCTCATTCTGAAAATCTGCTAGCTCCTCTCTCAAGGAAGCTAGAACCTCCACCTGAGTCAAGCAGGTCTCACACTCACTTTCTACTTGGACAGACTTTTCAGCTTTTAGCTTGATCAACTCCATTCTAAGAGACAGACAGTTCTCACAGACAGTGGGTGGAACTGACAGTGTCTCAAGCTCTAGCCTAGTCTGGGCAAGCTCAGCTCTCAACCTCTCCAAATCACCCAAATGCTCATCGCCCTTGGATTTCAGCTCAGCTAAGGCAGCTAGATGAGTTGGGCAATGAACACAGGGTGTGACGACAGTGGCTTGAGCATCTTTCAGCTCCAGCTGAGCGCTTTCAAGCTCAGTGGCTAAAGCGTCCCTCTCATCAACCCTTTCTGTGTACCTGGACTTCAGAGTCGACAGGTCACACAGAAGCACCTCACACTTCGGGCACTCACTGCTATCACCCAAGCAAGGAGAAGAAGATAGACTCTCGATTCTGCCATTGGCCACGGCAAGCTCACTCTCTAACTCATCTATCCTCTTCTTAGCCCCCCTAAGCAGTTTTTCCCGATATTTCAACTCCTGACGATTGCTCTCAAGTAAATCAACGATTTCACGCTCGTAGGATGATACCTTGTTGTCGTCATCGTCGGAATCGTCGGAGGAGCTCTTTTCTTCTTTATCCCCAAGAGCCATTGAACAGAAGCTCTTGCGAGATCTTCGGCGCTGGTGTGAGCGGCTCTTCGGCTTGTCTCCGAAGGCCATGAAGAAGAGGCCCGCCGGATCGTCCTTGTCCTTCCCCTTCCTGATGACGATCTCCTCATCGCTTGAGCTTGATGAAGAGGAAGAAGACGTGGACTGCTTGGAGTAGCTCTTCTCCATCTCGGCGAAGAAGGCCTTGTCGCGCTTCTTGTTCTCTCGTCGGTAGTCCTTCAGGGCCTTCTTGAAGAATCGGGTCTTCGGCTTGCCCTTGTTGAAGGATGAGCTCTCATGCTTGCCGGAGTCGTGAAAGCTGCCACCGGTACCCTTTTTGTATCCATTGCGCTTGGGGCAGTCGGTGATGAAGTGTCCTGGATCACCACACTCAAAGCATCCGGATTTTGTGCCGTGTTTTTTGAACATTCTCTTATCATAGACACGACGCACCCGGTTGTTAAAAAGACACAAATCATCATCTCCCAATAACTCTAGCTGGTCCTCAGTGATAGACATCAAAGAGAACCCAGCACAACTCACAGAAGAGGGATCAACAGAAGGTGTAGCAAGGGCCAGGGATTTTGATCCAGAACCAGTGAGATTTGATCTCAGCTGGATATCTACCTCAGTGGCCTTCAGCTTGCTAAACAACTCAGAAATGGTCAAGGTATCATAAGAAGTGCTCTCAACGATAGAGGATACCTTGATCTCCCAGATCTTTGGGTCCAAGGTATGGAGAACCTTGAGCGCCTGCTCATGATTTGACACTAACTGAGCACCCTCAGCCTTGTTGTCCCGAAGCTTGTTTATGATCGACTGAAAACGACCAAACAAAGCCTCAACAGATTCACCCGGCTTCTGTGTGAAATTCTCATATTCACGTCGGTAGGTCTGATAGAGCCGAGCCTTGACCTGTGCTGTTCCCTCATGGTGTGCCTTGAGGGTAGCCCAGATCTCTCTCGCAGTGGAGAGATGACTCACGCGCTCAAACTCAGTGGGACCTAAACCAGAAAACAGAATGTTCACAGCCTTACTGTTGCTCAGATGCTGAGCAATGATACCAGCAGTACCCTGCTCAGTAACTGGCAATATGACAAACGTGGTGTGAACGCAAATATCCCAAATGTCCGAACCCTGGCTCATAAGATAGGATCGCATGCGAGTCTTCCAATAATTATAGCCATAGGCTTCCAAGGACGGGACCTTGCCAGGAGACGTCATGGTCACTACCGGGGTTTAGAACCGGTTAAGGTATGGAAAAACCCTAACCAAGCTGTGATACCACTTGTAGGACCGAAAGTAGCGACCAAAGGGGGGGTGAATGGGCGCCTAAAAAATTCTTTCGAATCAATGGCCTGCTCCCAAAACCCAACGCATTTAAAAAGAAAACTAAACAGCAAAGCGAGAAGAGATTGACTAAGTCTGCAGATTCGAAGTATGCAGATTCAGAGGTTGCAGATTCGAAGGTTGCAGATTCTGAGGTTGCAGATTCTAAGGTTGCAGATTCGGAGGTTGCAGATTCGAAGGTTGCAGATTCGGAGGTTGCAGATTCGAAGGTTGCAGATTCGAAGTATGCAGATTCGAAGGTTGCAGATTCGAAGGTTGCAGATTCGTAGGTTGCAGATTCGAAGGTTGCAGATTCGAAGTATGCAGATTCAAAGTATGCAGATTCGAAGCCTGCAGATTCGAAGTATGCAGATTCGAAGTATGCAGATTCGAAGCTTGCAGATTCGAAGTCTGCTGATTCAAAGTCTGCTGATTCGAAGTCTGCAGATTCGAAGCTTGCAGATTCGAAGTCTGCAGATTCGAAGCTTGCAGATTCGAAGTCTGCTGATTCGAAGTCTGCTGATTCGAAGCCTGCAGATTCGAAGCTTGCAGATTCAAAGTCTGCTGATTCGAAGTCTGCTGATTCGAAGCCTGCAGATTCGAAGCTTGCAGATTCGAAGTCTGCTACACAGAGTTGGACTTCACACAAGAAAAGGGACTTTGACCCTGCCAACTCGATCAAAAAGCAACACAGGAAAAGCAAGGCTAAAGTACTAGCATACTGTAGCTACAGGAATGTAGTACTACTTGCTACCAGCCACAAGAACTAGTACTCTTGTGAAGAACAAACAGAAGCCACAGAGAAGCTTCTGCTTAGGAATAAATTAGTTGTGTGCAAACCGAACCAACAGAACCTTAAATGAAGTGATGTGCATGAGAATCAATAGGAATAAAAGCTTCCAAACAGTAAAGAGCCAAATGAATCTCAGGAAGAACAGGAGGTTGCCTGGCGGCGCACACAGGGAGAGAGAAAAAGCACACAGGAACAAAATGACCCAAGGGATGATTGAAAAAGTGATTTCTAGAAGGGTAGTCCAAACCCTAGGGATTGGGGCCCTATTTATAGGCTGCCCAACACTAGGAATATTCTACCAGCCCCTTAGGGTTTTTACAAACGCAAGAATAAAGGAAAAGAATCTACTGCCCTTAGGTATTTTTACAGACACGGCTGACTGACTGTGGGCCCAAAGTTACAGATGACTTATCCGGAAGCTAAGCTTTCGTAGCGACTACGACTTCTCTTCTGAATAGTCAGATACAAGATCGACGGTCGTCAGTTTTGCGCCGAAACTGACAAAGCCTCCACCGACTTTGCACCAGGTACCCGGATTGGGCCGGCCCGACTCCGCAGCTCTCTCAGCCCGGCGATCACTCACCGCCCGTGTACCTGAGTCAACCCTTGTCAACAGCCCAGTGGGTATTCTACTGCTTCTAGCCCATGTACCCGGATTGGGCCAGCCCGACTTCGCAGCCTCCTCTGCCCGACAGTCGCTTGCTGCCCGTGTACCTGAGTCACACGCGGCCCATGAAACAGCAGATCTCTTCTTCTTCTGTCCTCTTTGACTATCATTGACAATGACTCATCACTTTTGGAGCCATGAGGCCCACGCTATTCAGAAGCCTTGCTTCGCCATCTAAACACGCTTCGAAGCCTTACTACGCGTGTCTCAAATTAAATATGCTTTGCAAATTAAGTATTTTGAAGCCTTTCTTCGCTTAATTCAAATAAGTCTTTGAAGCCTTGCTTCGTTTTAGTTTTGAGCGTTCGAAGAATGAGCGAGCCCTCTAGACGATACGATAAGTGTATTCGAAGCCACACAGGGCGCACCCCTCCGCATTTTATAATTGCACGCACTGGCAATGCCCAAGCCCCTAACCGCCACGTGCAAGGGGGACCGAGGTATATGCACGCGGAGTGTGCGAATGAAGTGTGCAATACGAGCATACAAATGAAGCATACAAAGCACGCAATGCGTTCGAAGTATATGAATGGAGCGTGTGTATACGACGAAGTTTACCTACGTTAAGTACAAGCAAAATAATTTCCATTAATCGAATGCCAAGTATTATTATGAATTACGCTTACAAGTACACTTCGAAAGCAAAAATACTACGAATAATTTGTATCTAAGCCTAAGAAAAAGCGGGTCAGTGGCCCCGACATATTCGACCCCCGCTTGCACTTCTTTCAGGCAGGGCCCCCTCAGCTAGACGAAGCCCCATCAGAGCTAGACCTCATGCGGCCGGACCGTCCATGCTTCGAAGCCCACAAAAGTTGTCTTTATTCTTGCAGGTTGGCCCATGTTTGAAGTGCAGGTGGCTCCGTATAAAAGGCAGAAAATTCTAAGGCTTCGTCACCTTGTAAACCTATACCCGAAGACTTCACCCCTTCGCTACATAAGTCTACCTCAAAGCAGCTTAAGTCAGGATAGGATGAAGGATTCCGAAGGGGCTCCATCTTCATAGAGGCTAACAGCTCCTAGGCTATTTCGGGAATAACTTTGCCCCTAGGACCCCCCGAAAGTTTGAACCGAGGGGGCCTTCAGACCTAGCAACCTCAAGCACTACCCAATGCTGACGAAGCACTTCTGGATCCTCGAGCACTTCAAAGTCAACATCCGAAGGCTGAGCCTGCGAAAGTACAAAATACCCCCGTATTTCTATTAATAAATTGACAAGTTATTTTACAGTAATACGGCTAAGAATTACAAAGAAGCCTAAGGAGATCTACACCTTTGGTGGTGGAGGGTTCGATGTCAAAGGCTAAGCTGGCGTGGCTCACGCCCCAGCTTGGCGTAAGTGGGTGGCGTGTACGATCTCTAGGACTGCTTCACACCCTTGAGCCTTCCAAGGCTCTTGAAACCTATGCCACGCTTCGTGGACTGCTGAGGCAGGTGAAGTCATACGAGGGCCTCCGAAGACCACCAGCGTAGTCAAGGTCGCTGCTTCAAAGTTATTGCACCTCACTTCATGGAGCAACTGTAACACCCCTTTGCCAGCCACCCATCAGGCCATCAATGCGAAGCCCGACAGCATCACCTCCATCAGATCTTGAGTATTGAAGTCCGGAGCCTGGCACTGGGTCCCTAAGTGCTCCAAGACTTCGGTCAGAGTCTAGGTGACCTTATAAAACCCTCAGACCATGAAGTCTTCCATTTCTTGGCTGGCGGCGCGAACATGAGAGTTCTCCGCCACAAGCTTTGCACTGGCCTCCTCCGAAGACCGAAGAACATCCTAAAGCCTCTTTGTCTCCTAAGCCATTCTTTCTAGGGATTCGTTTGCCCTGGCTGCCTCGGACTTCGCCGCATCAACCGCCACCTCGGCTTACTTCTGTCTCTTTAGGGCCTCCGAAGCATGGCACTGAAGGGTTTCATATCACTCCGCCAGGAAGTCTTCCTGGCATCCCACGGAGATGGCTACCACTTGAGTTAGCGCAAAGGCCTGGCAAGATTCAAGGAGTCTTTAATACTGAGAAGATCTAAGTATTGCACAGACCCTGTGCTAATCCTCTCTCACCTAAAGGATTGCTTCACTAGCATTTATAAAGAGGTCTATGTGGCGATTGCGGTTGAGCTACGCCACTAAGTCCCCCTTCGCCAAAGCCACGCTGCCATCATAGAAGACGTCACATGCTGCATCCATGGAAGGCCCGATCGGGATTAGGGGACGTATCAAGGGTGAGGAACCATGTTGAAGAGCATGGGTCTTATGCTCCAGATGTTATGAGTGATTGTCAATGGAAGTCAAAGAGGAGACATGAATATCTACCGTGTCTAAGGCGCGTGGGACTCAGGTACACGGGCAACGAGCGACAGCCAGGCAGAGGAGCCGCGGAGTCGGGCTGGCCCAATCCGAGTACATGGGCTAGGAGCGGTAGAGGATCCACTGGTCTGTTGATCAGGGTTTGACTTAGGTACACGGGCAGCGAGCGATTGCCGGGCTGAGGAAGCTGCGGAATCGGGTCGGCCCAATCCAGGTACCTGGTGCGAAGACGGTGGACGCTTTGTCAGTTTTGGTGCAAAACTAACAACCGATGATTATTTTTATTTAGGATATTAATATTCATGATTTTAGTCCATAGTATTTGTTATTCAAGTCAGTTGAATATTCTAAGGGCATTTTAGTAATTTCTAATTTTATTTTAGAGTCAGTGCAATTTACCCTAGGGGTAAATTAGTCTTTTCCCTGTATTAGTGGGCTGCCTATAAATAGACCCCAAACCCCTAGGGTTAGGGTTGACTGTCTTCTATAATCAATCTACAGTCCACCTCATAATTTTCCGTCGAAGTTTGTTTTCGCCAGTTTTGTTTTATTCCCTCCGGTCAGATTGCCTGCCGAGACACGCCGGAGTTTCCGTCTACCAAGGCAGTGATATTTTCCTTTGGCGATGTCAGCATCATGCAGCCACCGGCAGCAGGAGCAGTGCGTCTGCCGCTAGCGCATAGCGCATGCAGAGCTAGCGCACAGGGCTAGCCGCTGCGATTGCAGCCCCTGTGGCAGCTCTAGCATGACTTTTGGTGAAATTTCCCGTCGAGCATAGCGCGCAGCGTGATTTGATGCAGGCAGCACGCGAGCCGTAGCAAATTCAATGCACGCGCAGAGCGCAGAAGCCAACGGCAGCAGCACACGCGGGATTTGTCTTAGTGCCAGGTCACATCGCTGGCGTCGTGTGGTGCGTTTCCGTGGGACCCACACACGTTCTTCGTCGCAATAACTCAACGCAGCAGCTGATTTCGCACGACAATTCACATCGTCATGACTAAGAGCAGTAGCACCATGTGGGAGATGCAGGTAGGTTCAATCTAATCTACTATTTCTCAGTTGGATTAATTAAATTAAAAATTATCGATGTTTTATTAGCAGGAAAATCTAGTTAAGTAATTTCGTGATTAATTTTTATCTGCTAAAACTTTATTAGTACTTGCATATTAATTATTTAAATAGTTTTAATTTGTTAGTATAAAAAGAAAAAAATTGTCACAGTAATATTTTAGGTTTATTTCTAAATTAATTTCTCGATGATCCATATTTTTTATCTATTTTATTAGTATTTTATTTTAGACTGCAATTTGAATATTTATTGATATATTTAGGTATTTTTCTTTATGCCATTAAATATTTCTTAGAACACATTTTTATTTACTGCAGTTATTTTTATTTAGTTTAGCTTAGTTTTAAATATCATTTTATTTAGGACACCGGTCATTTTTAGGCTAGACAACTTTTAGTACCTGTGATCTGCTTTGCTACCGTGGTTTCTCTATCGAGGTGAGTACGGTGTTGGGTTTAGGTCCTTGATTGAAAAGACTTTTTTTAGGCGCCTATTCACCCCCCTTGGGTCGCTACTTTCAGTCCTACAAGTGGTATCAGAGCAAGGTTAGGGTTTTTCCATAACTTAACCGGTTCTAAACCTAGGTAGTGATCATGACTTCCTCTGGTAAAAGCTCGTCCCTTGAAGCTTTTGGCTACACTTATTGGAAGACTCGCATGCGAGCCTATCTTATGAGCCAGAGCTCGGACATTTGGGATATTTGTGCTCACCCTGCTTTTACTATACTTCCTGTTGCTGAGCGAGATTCTCCTGATATAATTGCCCAACATCAAAACAATAGCAAAGCGGTGAACATTTTATTCTCTAGTCTAGGTCCTAGTGAGTTTGAGCATGTTAGCCATCTCTACACTGCTCGAGAGATCTGGGCTACCCTCTAGGCACACCATGAGGGGACATCTCAGGTCAAGGCTAGGCTCTATCAGACCTACCGGCGTGAGTATGAAAATTTCTCACAGAAGCCGGGTGAGACTATTTAGGCTTTGTTTGGTCGTTTTCAAACGATCATTAACAAGCTTCGGGCCAACAAGGCCGATCGTGATCAGCTGGTCTCAGATCATGAACATGCGCTCAAGGTTCTTCATACCTTGGACCCTAAGATCTGGGAGATCAAGGTTTCTTCTATTGTTCAGAGCGCTTCCTATGATACCTTGACTGTCGCAGATCTTTTTAGTAAGCTCAAGGGCTTAGAGGTTTATATCCAGTTGAGATCAAATCTCTCTGGTTCTGGTTCAAAAACTCTGGCCCTTGCGACACTGTCTGCTGATCCTACTGCTTTGAGTTGTACTGAATTTTCATTGATGTCTATCTCCGAGGATCAGCTTGATTCACTAGGAGATGATGATCTATGTTTGTTTAACAACTAGGTGTGATGTGTCTATGATAAATGAATGCTTACAAGACACGGCACAAAATCCAGATGCTTTGAATGTGATGATCCATGTCATTTCATCGCCGACTGCCCCAAGCAGAAGAGTTACAAGAAGGGAACCGGCGGTAGCTCCTATGACTCTGGCAAGCACGACAACTCTACTTTCACAAAGGGCAAGCCCAAGACAAGATTCTTTCGAAAGGCTCTGAAGGACTACAGGCGTGAGAACAAGAAGCGAGACAAGGCCTTCTTCGCCGTGATGGAGAGAATCTACTCCAAGAGGTTTTCTTCTTCCTCCTCGTCTTCAAGTTCAAGTGATGAAGAGATCGTGATCAGGAAGGGGAAGGATAAGGACGATTTGGCGGGCCTCTGCTTCATGGCCTTCGGGGACAAGCCGAAGAGTCGCTCGCGTTAGAGCCGAATACCTTGCAAGATCTTCTGTTCAATGGCTCTTGGGGATAAGGAAGAAAAGGGCTCCTCCGACAATTCCGATGACGACTATAGGACCGAAAGTAGCGACCAGAGGGGGGGTGAATGGGCGCCTAAAAAATTCTTTCGAATCAATGGCCTGCTCCCAACACCCAACGCACCTCAACAGACTTAGCAGGGAAAAGTAAACAGATCAACAAAGCCTAAAATGATCTAGCCTAAAAACGACCGGTGTCCCAAATGGAGAGACACCAACACAGTGCTTTAAGGCAGATTAGCAGATCATTTAAAACATGGACATTTCAAATTTCACGAAAGTAAATCATCATATGCATTAAAGTTAAGTGCACGTGAAACGAGACGAAGTATAATTATTCAAAACATCTCTGGTTCGAAGTTTGTCGAAACCCGTTCGGAGTCCTCATTCGAAGGCTGAAAAAATGTGGACTTCGAAGTATTCTGACCAAAGCCTGACCGAAGACACCTGAGTCTACTTCGGCTTAGTGATACTTCGAACCCCACCGAAGTTAGCTCCGACTTCGACATGCTTCGGAGCTGACACGAAAAAAAACAACTCTGATGCCGAAGTTTGTGCAGTACCTTCGGCAATAGACTTTGCTACGGCAAAAATACAAGACCAAGCACAGGCTTCAAACTCCCAAAACTTTCTCGTGAACTCCGTATCGAACATGAAAACTTGAAGAATGCAGGTACTGCGAAGCTTGTAGATCAGCTAAGTTTGTACTACGAGCTATGAAGCCTACGTAAAGAACTCAGAGCTTTGTTCTCTCCGCTTGAGAAACACGGGACCCAAAGCAAAAGAAGGACTACGTGCACGGATTTTCCAGAAGCTAGAACCGAGCAAACGTAGCTCCTGGAGACCTACACGCCTAGCTACTAATGATGATCGCGGGAAATCAAAAGATGGCAGAACTAATGCAAGAAGAAAAAAACCGTGTGAGAGAGACGCTGAGCTCGGCTGTCGCAGGGGCTAGGTACTAGCGTGCAGAGGCTATAGCTACAGCTAGAGGCTTGCAAGATACACAAACAACGCTAGACCAGGGCTGGCCAATGCTGCAGACTAGCACACAAGAGTAGGTGCAGCAAAAACAGTCTAGACTACTGCAAGCAATAGATCAGAACATATTATGCATGCTATCAAAGCCGTGTCAAATAAAATAAAACTTCAGTCATGCAGCAAAATCGCTTGTAGAAAAACTATTACCGCAGAATCAAAGCTATCTCACACAGATGAACAAAACATACACGCATAATGAGACAACAGTTAAAATGAATCCGCAATGAGACAATCGATGTCTGAAACAAAGAGAATAAAACCTGATTAGATGATTTTCCAAAGTGTCGTCGATGCAGTTCCTGATGAAACCGAGAAGGATAGAAGATTCACAATGGTGGCGGTGCTCACAGGAACATTGAACGAACAAAAACACAACGTGGGGAAAGTGAACTCAAATTTGTCATTAAGTGAGTTAACACTAACCCTAGGGATTGGGGCCCTATTTATAGGCAGCCCAATAGCCTAGGAAAATACCAAAAGACCCTTAGGGTTTTTACAAACACTGAAATAAAATGGAAAAGACCAAACTGCCCATAGGATATTTTTACAGACTCGACTGACTGACTGTGGGCCTAAGGACAAAATAGTAAACTCCTAATTACAGATGACTTATCCTGAAGCAAAGCTTTCGTAGCGACTACGGCTTCACCTCAAAACGGTCAGATCCGAGATCAGCGGTCATCAATTTTGCGCCGAAACTGACAAAGCGTCCACCGACTTTGCACCAGGTAGACGGATTGGGCCGGCCCGATTCCGCTGCTCTCTCAGCCCGCAATCGCTCGCCGCCCGTGTACCTGAGTCAATCCTGGTCAACAGCTCAGTGGATCCTCTGCTGCTCCTAGCCCATGTACCCGGATTGGGCCAGCCTGACTTCGCGGCCCCTCTACCCGACAGTCGCTCGTTGCCCGTGTACCTGAGTCACATGCGGCCCAGACACAGCAGGTCTCCTCTCCTCTTCGTGTCCTCTTTGACTTCCATTGACAATCACTCATCACATCTGGAGCCATGAGGCCCATACTCTTCAGCATGGCTCCTCAATCTCCTCCTTGATGAGTGCATTGTCAACACATCTCTTCATCAGCTCTACAATACCTGTAAGCACATGTGGAAACAGGAAAACAAAACACAAGAAAACAGAGAAGAAGAAAATAAAGTAAAAGTTTAACCCTAATCACCAAAAGCCGAACAAAAACAAGAAATCGGTCATTATGGTTAACCAAAAGTAAAGACTTAAAACGAGTGCAATCTCAGAATTATCAACAAGGATATCAAAGAGTAAGGACAAAACGGGACAAAAAATCCCCCTAAAACAAATCCCAGAGAAAACCAAAACTCCCCCTTAAACTCTTCTCCACAAAATTTCTCCCCCCTTGTTGACAATTGGACTCATCAAGTGAGACTAAATGCACTCTAAAGAGACAGAGACCCCCCTCAAAATATGCAATGAATGCAACTGGGATGCAGGTGGAGTGTCGAAAGCATGCTTCTCAGATATGATTGACTGCAATTACAACATCTAGCAGGTATAGCAAAAGACATATTGTCTAAGACACATGGCATGATCAGTGCAACAGATAATATCTAAAGAAGCTCATTAGCACGCATTTTTCAATTTTTGCAAACAAAAACATCACCACATTTTCGAGTTGACAAGCAAGGTAAAGCATGAGATACAAAATCTAACTGATATCTACCAAGATAAGCATTGTCCAAAACAAAGGGCTCCAGCAAACTTGTTATCTTTTTAATTTTCAGGCTTTTTCTTTTTCCTTTTTCATTTTTGCTAGGGGTTATTTTCATGTCAAACCTTACGCTAACCGACCAAGTCAAGCCTAGGCCAGAACTGGACAATCAGAAGCTTAAGACACTGGTCTTGGCCTACACTACACTGTCCTAGTTCATACCAAAGTGCTATGGTAAGCAGTCCAGAACAATGCAATGCGACAAAACAAACCCACCTGTATCTTTTCAACTCAAGCATAAAAAGGCATGGAATTTTCCTTCTTTTTTTATTTTTATCATTTTTATATCACATTTCCATGTTAAAGCATAATGATGTCCAAGTTGCATATCTGCATCTAAGTAAGGATATGGCTACAAGGCATGTAACAGATAGCAAAAGCATTCAGCCTACACATGCTAGTTACCAGAAGCAACGGTGATCATTTTTCACTTTTAAAGCATAAAAGCCATGCATATGATAGATATCATACATAGCATGTGAACTGAAGCAAAGCATGATCATCGATAAGT
Organism: Zizania palustris; assembly: GCA_019279435.1. NCBI lineage: Eukaryota > Viridiplantae > Streptophyta > Magnoliopsida > Poales > Poaceae > Zizania > Zizania palustris. The sequence goes on along the minus strand of JAAALK010000283.1, from coordinate 2,827,128 downwards.
AATCAAAAGCATGTACCAACTAGAATAAGTAAAGCAGTTCAATCATATAACAGAAGCAGGCTCAAAGTGTTATATGTGAATATGCATGATATGAACACACACAAAAAGACTCAAGAAAAGAGTAGAGAAGAAAGAAAATTGACTCAAAATATCCTAAAAAGGATACACAACACCCAAATCCCCTTGTAAACGCTGAAAAGTAGAATGATCTAGGGGTTTGGTGAAAATGTCAGCCAACTGATGATGGGTATCAACATGAACAAGGTCAATGACACCTTTCTTATATTGATCCCTCAGAAAGTGAAAGTGCACATCAATGTGTTTGGTTTTTGAATGGAGACAAGGGTTTTTCCCTACACTAATCGCACTGGTGCTATCACAAAACAGAGCACTCTGGTAGGAAAGAACAACCCAAAATCTCGCAATGTGGAAATCATCCAAACCAACTGTGAGCAGTAGCTAGCAGCAGCTACATACTTAGCCTCAGTGGTCAAAAGTGCAACTCCAGACTGCTTTCGACATGACCAAGAGACATGAGAAGAACCAAGAAACTGGCAAGTACCGGAAGTCGACTTGCGATCCAACCGACACCCACCAAAGTCATCATTTGAAAAGCCAGATAAATCAAGAGATGATGATGCTGAGTAATAAAGACCTAGATCGGGCGCATAGGTAAGATACCTGAAAATGCGCTTGACAGCCTGCCAATGTGACGCGCGTGGTGAAGACTGGAAGCGCGCGCATAGTCCTACGACAAACTGTATGTCTGGCCTCATCGCCGTCAAGTACAGCAGCGAACGGATCATCCATCGAAACTCTCTCTCATTGACCTTGACGCCGCTCTCGTCCTTGTCCAGGCCTAGAAATGTACCCATTGGGGTCATCTGAGGCTTCAGCTCTCCACCAAAGTCGAACTTCTTCAACATGTCTTGCATGTACTTACTCTGGTGGATGAAGGTGTCGTCCTTGGTCTGCTTGATCTAGAGCCCTAGGAAATACTTGAGCTTACCCATGAGGCTCATCTCAAACTCACTGTGCATCTGCTCAGAAAACTTGGACACAAGCACATCAGTAGTACCGCCAAAAATAATATCATCCACGTAAATCTGAGCAACCAAGAAAACTGATGCATCTATGAGCAAGAAAAGAGTTTTGTCCACAGAACCCATCACAAAGCCCTTCCCCAACAAAAACTGCTTTACCTGGTCATACCAAGCCCTAGGGGCTTGCTTCAGACTGTATAAAGCTTTCTGCAGCTTAAAAACATGTCGAGGAAACTTAGGGTTCTCAAAACCGGGGGGTTGCCTAACATAAACCTCCTCCTCTATGTACCCGTTCAGAAAAGCACTCTTGACATCCATTTGAAAAAGCGTAAAACCCTTCGAAGTGGCAAAATCTAAGAGAATGCGAATGGACTCAAGACGGGCAACAGGGGCGAAAGTCTCCTCAAAGTCAATACCCTCCTTCTAGCAAAAACCATGGGAAACTAGACGAGCTTTGTTGCGCACCACAACCCCATCTTCACCTTGCTTGTTTTTGAACACCCACTTGGTGCCTATGGAGTTGCATCCAGGTGGCAGCTCAACTAGTGTCCAAACCCGATCGCGGACAAAATTCTCAAGCTCTTCTTGCATAGCATTAATCCAATTCGAATTAGAAAGAGCATGAGAAATGTCTCTAGGCTCAAAAGATGCGACAAACGCAGACTCAGCAAACACAGCAAGCGAGTCAACAGAAGAATGCAAAGTCCTCTTAGACAGATCACCGATAATGACCTCTGAGGGGTGATCACCCTGAACTGCTCGAGATCCCTGGTGATCTGAAGTCACCTCACCGGAGTCAGTAGGTGGCACCTCTAGACTCGATTGAGGGGGCTCGATCGAAGTGGAAGAAGTGATCAGAGGTTGGCCCTCGTCCTCAGTCGAAGTCTAACAAGGTTTGGGTTCTGCAGGCTGTGCAGAAGGCCCACCCTCATCAATAGCTAGAGCATCATCATCTTCCTCGAAGATGGACTCTCCGAGCTGAACATCAGAAGGCTCAAAAGAAGGAGTCAAAGAAGGCTAGGACTCATCAAAAGAAACCTCGCAAGTCTCAACAAGCTACTGGGAGTCGAGGTTCCAAACACGGAAGCATCGAGAATGCAAAGCATAACCAAGAAAGACTCCATCCCAGCAACGAGACTCAAAGTTGTCCAAATGCCCTCACTTCTTGAGCACAAAGCACTTGCAGCCAAACGCCCGCAAGTGGCTCACCTTGGGCTGTCTGCCAAACCGCAACTCATATGAAGTCTTACCTAAGTAAGCTCTAAGAAAAATGCAGTTGGCCAGATAGAAAGCCATGTTCATGGCTTCAGCCCAAAAATGCCTAGGAGTCCTGTGCTCATCAAGCATCGTCCTGGCCATCTCGACTACCGTACGGTTCTTTCGTTCCACAACGCCGTTTTGTGGGGGATTGTAAGGAGCAGAAAACTTATGATCAAGACCATGATCACTACAGAAGCTGACGAACTGAGAGTTCTTGAACAGAGCTGTTGTCAGAGACTCGACTGACTGACTGTGGGCCTAAGGACAAAATAGTAAACTCCTAAAATGGAAAAGACCAAACTGCCCTTAGGATTTTTTTTTTACAGACTCGACTGACTGACTGTGGGCCTAAGGACAAAATAGTAAACTCCTAATTACAGATGACTTATCCTGAAGTGGAGCTTTCGTAGCGACTACGGCTTCGCCTCAAAACGGTCAGATCCGAGATCAGCGGTCGTCAGTTTTGCGCCAAAACTAACAAAGCGTCCACTGACTTTGCACCAGGTACCCGGATTGGGCCAGCCCGATTACGCAGCTCTCTCAGCCCGCAATCGCTCGCCGCCCATGTACCTAAGTTAATCCTGGTCAACAACCTAGTGGATCCTCTGCTGCTCCTAGCCCATGTACCTGGATTGGGCCAGCCCGACTTTGCGGCCCCTCTGCCCGACAGTCACTCGCTGCCCGTGTACCTAAGTCACATGCGGCCCAGACACAGCAGGTCTCCTCTCCTCTTTGTGTCCTCTTTGACTTTCGTTGATAATCACTCATCACATCTAGAGCCATGAGGCCCATACTCTTCATCATGGCTCCTCAACTACGATGATGAAAAGGTATCTTTGAAGAATGTTGCTTTGGTTGGAAACCTGAATTTTAATTTAATTTCTGTTTCGCAACTTCTTGAGGATGGTTTAGAGGTTCCCTTTAATAAGGTCATGTCTTCTGTTGTTGATTCTACAAGATCTTTAGTTTGCCGGATCTTACCCTTCAGTAAGGTTTTTCGTATTGATTTCTCTAGTTCTTCTAGCCCTTCTCGTTGTCTGATGGCTAGATCCTCCTCTGAGCTCTGGAAGTGGCATAGGAGGTTAGGTCATTTGAGCTTTGATTTGCTGGTCAGATTGAGTTCTACGGACTATATCCGAGGATTGCCTAAGCTTAAGATGGAGAAGGATCTAGTTTGCCATCCATGTCATCATGGGAAAATGGTTGCCTCTTCTCACGCACCTGTGACTCAGGTGATGACTTCGTACCCGGGAGAGCTGTTACACATGGATATAGTTGGTTCAGCTCGAGTACACTCAGTCGGTGGGAAGTGGTACGCCCTTGTGATAGTTGATGATTTTTCTCGATTCTCGTGGGTTTACTTTCTAGAGTCTAAGGATGAGGCTTTTCAGTATGTTCATGACCTGATTTTGAAGCTGAAGAACGAGAACAATGGTCGGATGCGAGCAATTCGTTCAGACAACGGCTCTGACTTAAAGAACTCTCAGTTTGTCAGCTTCTGTAGTGATTAGGGTCTTGATCATTAGTTCTCTGCCACTTACACTCCCCCATAGAACGGCGTTGTGGAGAGAAAGAACCGCACGATAGTCGAGATGGCCAGGGCAATGCTTGATGAGCATAGGACTCCTAGGCACTTTTGGGTTTAAGCAATGAACACAGCTTGCTATCTAGCCAACCGCATTTTTCTTAGAGCTTACTTAGGTAAGACGTCATATGAGTTGCGGTTTGGTAGACAACCCAAGGTGAGTCATTTGCGAGCTTTTGGATGCAAGTGCTTTGTGCTCAAGAAGGGATGACATTTGGACAAGTTTGAGTCCCGTTGCTGGGATGGAGTCTTTCTTGGTTATGCTTTGCATTCTCGAGGCTTTCGTGTTTGGAACCTAGATTCTCAGCTACTTATCGAGACTTGTGAGGTTTCTTTTGATGAGTCCATGACTTCGCTGACTCCTTCTTTTGAGCTTTCTGGAGATGATGAGCTTGGAGAGTCCATCTTTGAGGAAGATGATGGCACTCCTGATGTTGATGAGGGTGGGCCCTCTACACAGCCTGTAGACCCCACACCTTCTGAGATTTCGACTAAGGATGAGGACGGACCTCTGATCACTCCTTCTACTTCGATCGAGCCTCCTCAGCCGAGTCCAGAGGTGCCAATTACTGACTCTGGTGAGGTGACTTCAGATCACCTAGGATCCCGAGCAGTTCAGCGTGATCACCCCTCAGAGCTCATCATCGGTGATCTTACTGAGAGATCCTTGCGTTCTTCAGTTGGTTCTCTTGCTATGTTTGCTGAATCTAGGTTTGTTGCTACTTTTGAGCCCAAAGACATTTCTCATGCTCTTTCTGATTCAAATTGGATAAACGCCATGCAAGAAGAGCTTGAAAATTTTGTTCGCAATCGGGTTTGTACACTAGTTGAGCTGCCACCTGGATGCAACACCATAGGCACCAAGTGGGTGTTTAAGAACAAACAAGGTGAAGATGGGGTTGTGGTGCACAACAAAGCTCGACTAGTGGCACAAGGTATTTGCCAGAAAGAAGTTATTAATTTTGAGGAGACCTTCGCCCCTATTGCCCGTCTTGAGTCCATTCGTATTCTATTGGCCTTTACTGCTTCTAAAGGTTTTAAGCTTTTTCAAATGGATGTCAAGAGTGCTTTTCTGAACGGGTATATAGAGGAGGAGGTTTAAGTTAAGCAGCCCCCCGGTTTTGAGAACCCTAAGTTTCCTCGACATGTTTTCATGTTGTAGAAGGCTTTATATGGTTTGAAGCAAGCCCCGAAGGCTTGGTATGATCGCCTAAAGTAGTTTTTGTTGCAGAACGGTTTTGTAATGGGTTCTGTGGACAAAACTCTTTTCTTGCTCAGAGTTGGCTCAGACTTATTGGTTGCTCAGATTTACGTGGACGATATTATTTTTGGTGGTTCTACTAATGAGCTTGTGTCCATGTTTTCTGAGCAGATGCACAGCGAGTTTGAGATGAGTCTCATGAGTGAGCTCAAGTACTTCTTAGGGCTCCAGATCAAGCAGACCAAGGACGACATCTTCATCCACCAGGGTAAGTACACACGGGATATGCTGAAGAAGTTTGACTTTGGTGGAGAGCTGAAGCCTCAGATGACCCCAATGGGTACATCTGGAGGTCTAGACAAGGACAAGAACGGCGTCAAGGTCAACGAGAGAGAATATTGAGGGATGATCGGATCACTGCTATACTTGACTGGACATTCAGTTTGTCGTGGGTGTGTGCGCGCATTTTTAGTCTTCACCACGCGCATCTCACCGGCAGGCTGTTAAGCGTATTTTTAGGTATCTTACTTATGCTCCTGACCTAGGTCTTTACTATTCAGCATCATCGTCTCTTGAGTTATCTGGTTTTTCCGATGCTGATTTTGGTGGGTGCTGGCTAGATCGCAAGTCGACTTCTGGTACTTTCTAGTTACTTGGTTCTTCACTTGTATCTTGGTTTTCTCGAAAACAATATGAAGTTGTGCTTTCTACTACTGAGGCTGAGTATGTAGCTGCTGCTAGCTGCTGCTCATAGTTGGTTTGGATGATCTCTAATTTGTGGGATTTTGGGTTGTTCTTCCCTGCCAGAGTTCCTTTGTTTTGTGATAGCACCAGTGCAATTAGTGTAGGGAAAAACCCAGGTCTTCATTAAAAAACCAAACATATTGATGTGTGTTTTCATTTTCTGAGTGATCAATATGAGAAAGGGGTCATTGATCTTGTTCATGTTGATACCCATCAGCAGTTGGCTGACATTTTTAGCAAACCCCTAGATCAGTCTACTATTGAGCATTTGTGAGGGGATTTGGGAGTCGTGTATCCTTTTTAGGATACTTTGATTTAGTTTTTCTTTCTTCTTTATTTTTTATTGAGTCTTTTTTGTGTGCATTCATATCATGCATAATCATATATCACATTTTGAGCTTGCTTCTGTTATATGATTGATCTGCTTTACTTGCTCTAGCTAGTATATACTGTTGATTACTTGTCAATGATCATGTTCTATTTCAGTTCACATGATATATATGATATTTGTCATATGCATGGCTTTTATGCTTTAAAATTGAAAAATGATCACCATTGCTTCTGGTAACTAGCATGTGTAGGCTGAGTGCTTTCGCTATCTTTTACATGCCTAGTAGCTAGATCCTTACTTAGATATCTATGTGCTTTAAACATGAAAATGTGCTATAAAAATGATAAAAATTCAGAAAAATGAAAAATTCATGCCTTTTTATGCTTATTTGAAAAGATCCAGGTGGGTTTGCTTTGTTGCATTGCATTGTTCTACATTGCTTACCATAGCACTTTGGTATGAACTAGGACGGTGTAATGTATGCCAAGACCAATGTCTTAAGCTTCAGATGGTCTAGTTCTGGCCTAGGCTTGGCTTGGTCGGTTAGCACAAGGTTGACATGCAAATAATCCCTGGCAGAAATGAAAAAGAAAAAGTCTGAAAAATTTAAAAAGATGACAAGTTTGCTGAAGCACTTTGTTCTGGACAATGCTTATCTTGGTAGATATCAGTTAGCTTTTGCATCTCATGCTTTACTTTGCTTGTCAAATAGAAAATGTGGTGATGCTTTTGTTTGCAAAAATCGAAAAATGGGTGCTAATGACTCTTTTTAGATATCATCTGTTGCACTGATCATGTCATGTATCTTAGATAGTATATTTTTTGCTATACCTGTTAGATGTTATTATTGCAGTTAATCATATCTAAGAAGCATGCTTTTTACACTCCACCTGCACTCCATTTGCATTCATGGCATATTTTGAGGGGGAGCTATATTTCAGGGGGAGTTTGTGTCTTGTCTCTTTAGAGTGCATTTAGTCTCACTTGATGAGTTCAATTGTCAACAAGGGGGAGAAATTTTAGAGTTTAGGGGACATTTTTGGCTTTCTCTGGGATTTTTTTCAGGGGTAGTTTTTCAGTATCTTTTGCCTTTACTCATTGGATATCCTTGTTGATGATTCTGAGATTGCACTTGTTTTGAGTCTTCATTTTTGGTTAACCATGATGATTGTTTTCTTGATTTTGTTTGGCTTTTGGTTATTACGTTAAACATTTATTTTCTTCTTTCTATTTTTTGTTTTTTTGTTTTCGTGTTTCCACATGTTTTGCAGGTTCTGAAGAAGGCTGTTGACAATGCACTCATCAAGGGGGAGATTGAGGAACCATGTTGAAGAGCATGGGTCTTATGCTCCAGATGTGATGAGTGATTGTAAATGGAAGTCAAAGAGGAAACATGAAGATCTGCCGTGTGTGAGGCGCGTGGGACTCAGGTACACAGGCAGTGAGCGACAGCCGGCCAGAGGAGCCACGGAGTCGGGCTGGCCCAATGCGAGTACATGGGCTAGGAGCGGCAGAGGATCCACTGGTCTGTTGACCGGGGATTGACTCAGGTACACGGGCGGCGAGCGATTGCTAGGCTGAGGAAGCTGCGGAATCGGGTCGGCCCAATCTGGGTACCTGGTGCGAAGACGGTGGACGTTTTGTCAATTTCGGCGCAAAACTGACAACCGATGATTATTTTTATTTAGGATATTAATATTCAGGATTTTAGTCCACCGTATTTATTATTCGAGTCAGTTGAATATTCTAAGGGCGTTTTACTAATTTCGAATTTTATTTTAGAGTCAGTGTAATTTACCCAAATTAGTCTTTTCCTTGTATTAGTGGGCTGCCTATAAATAGGACCCAACCCCATAGGGTTAGGGTTGACTGTCTTCTATAATCAATCTACAGTCCACCTCATAATTTTTCGCCGAAGTTTCTTTTCGCCAGTTTTGTTTTTTCCCTCCGGTCAGATTGCTGGCCGAGACACGACGGAGTTTTCTTCTACCAAGGCAACGATATTTTCCTTTGGCGACGTCAGCATCATGCAGCCACCGGTAGCAGGAGCAGTGCGTCTACCGCTAGCGCGTAGCACGTGCAGAGCTAGCGCATAGGGCTAGCCGCTGCGATTGCAGCCCCTGTGGCAGCTCTGGCACAGCTTTTGGTGAAATTTCCCATCGAGCGTAGCGCGCAGTGCGATTTGATGCAGGCAGCACGCGAGCCGTAGCAAATTCAATGCACGCACCGAGCGCAAAAGCCAACAGCAGCAACACGCGCGGGAGTTGTCTTTCTGCTAGGTCACATCACCGGCGTCGTGTGGCGCGTTTCCATGGGACCCACACACGTTCTTCGGCGCAATATCTCAACGCAGTAGTAGATTTCACACGGCAATTCACATCGTCATGACTAAGAGCAGTAGCACCACGCGGGAGATGCAGGTAGGTTCAATCTAATCTACTATTTCTCAGTTGGATTAATTAAATTAAAAATTATTGATTTTTTATTAGCATTCAAATCTAGTTAAGTAATTTCGTGATTAATTTTTATGTGCTAAAACTTTATTAGTACTTGCATATTAATTATTTAAGTAGTCTTAATATGTTAGTATAAAAAGAAAAAAATTATCGCAGTAATATTTTAGATTTATTTCTGAATTAATTTCTGGATGATCCATGTTTTTTATTCATTTGATTAGTATTTTATTTTATACTGCAATTTGAATATTTATTGATATATTTAGGTATTTTTCTTTGTGCCATTAAATATTTCGTAGAACACATTTTTATTTACTGCAGTTATTTTTATTTAGTTTAGCTTAGTTTTAAATATCATTTTATTTAGGACACCGGTCATTTTTAGGCTAGACAACTTTTAGTAGTTGTGATCTGCTTTGCTACTGTGGTTTGTTTGTCGAGGTGAGTACGGTGTTGGGTTTAGGTCCTTGATTCAAAAGAATTTTTTTAGGCGCTCATTCACCCCCCTCTGGTCACTACTTTCAGTCCTACAAAGGGTGCCTAGAACACTGGCACCTCCAGACGAGGGCTCCGGTCTAGTACGTTCACCTCCTCGTCCGGGTGCTCTCGAGGGGTCCCTCCATCATGGTTGCCCCCTTGTATTCTTCGGACCAAGAGTCTTCTTCGGACCACGAATTGCTGCTGCCTTCGCTACCTTCGTGCTATCGAGGTCCCCTCCACATCTGCAACTGCAGGCCTCACATCATCGCCAACACCTGGTTAAAAATACAAGTCAATACATACAAGTATAAGAACAAGCATGATCCAAGCATTTACCTCCTCTAGCATCCTCCTCGCTAGAAGAAATGTCTTGTAATGATGTAGGAGCGAGGTTCCTTCCCTAGTCCTTCTGTAGGGCTGGCTGGGTCCTAGGCTCCGCATTAGAAGGGGCCGCCCCCGAAGCCTCCATTGTCATTGCCTCCTCCGTAGTGATGAGGACATCACTTCACATGATACACACATGGAGCCTCCACCTACAATTCAATTACAAGGACCAATCACACGCGCCCGTGCCCGTCGCTTGAACCATGAGGTTAATTCTTTCCTTAGCAACTATGTTAATATTTGTTTGGACGGGATGCTACTGAATACTAGTGATATTTTGTTGCTTAGGAACATGGGAGATGGAATAGAAGAGTTGGAGTTGAAGACGGAGTCGCACGGATGATTTGAAGTCAAGAATTCGCTGGTTCGGACTACATCGACCACCATGCACCAAAATGGGCATAACTTCCTCATACGAAGCCCGATTGGCACGTTCTTGGACTTTTTGGAAAGCTGAGGAGAAGACGGATCGTTTGCCGTTGGTTTAGTCTCATTTGGAGTCTCGATTCGACCTGTGTGTTTAAAACAGTCCTGCATGACAGAACTGGGCCGTGTTGGCCCATAGTCCAAGTCTGTACGTCTTCTAGCCCGTAGTCTGAGTCTGTTCGCCTTCCACAGGCTGCCCACGCCTTATATACTCACGCCAGCCACCTTTAGGGTTAGGTTTTGCTTTGTTTGCATCTACACTTGTGTGTTTAGATCTCGCCCCTTGCACCGGACCGATTGGCTGCTGTATAGGCGTTTGTGAAACCTCACCTTTTCATCATTTGTCTGTGATTTGGCATTTGACTTGTATCCTTCCTGTTCTTGCTTGTGTTCTTGGGTTCGCTTGCAGGAATTAGCCTTCGTGGCGAGTTCAATCGCGTCCTGCGTGGTTGATAACCAACGGAGACAGTGGTGTAATGATTGCAAGGTTTTGATCCACCGGACCGGAGCCTTGGATCGCCAACGTCGATATTCTCCACCAATCCAAGTTATCCTTTACCTAGCGGAAGATCGGGACCAATCTCCCATCACGTAGCCTCCGGCGCCAAAACTTCGGTCTCCGCCACAGCCTCAGGCGCCATCACTTCGGTCGTGGCAGCAGGGGCATTCTCCGTCTCCTCTCTAGCAGCGAAGTTTGGGGATGCTTGCTCCACCACGCCGAGGGTGAGGAGCCATGCTGAATAGCGTGGGCCTCATGGCTCCAGATGTGATGAGTCATTGTCAACGATAGTCAAAGAGGACTGAAAAGAGAGAGATGATCTGCTGCATCATGGGCCGCGTGTGACTCAGGTACACGGGCAGCGAGCGACTATCGGGCAGAGGGGCCGCGAAGTCGGGCTGGCCCAATCCGGGTACATGGGCTAGGAGCAGCAGAGGATCCACTGGGCTGTTGACCGGGATTGACTCAGGTACACGGGCGGCGAGTGATTGCTGGGCTGAGGGAGCTGCGGAATCGGTCCGGCCCAATCCGGGTACCCGGTGCGAAGACGGTGGACGCTTTGTCAGTTTCGGCGCAAAACTGACGACCGTTGATTTCGGATCTGACCGTCCTGAGGCGAAGCCGTAGCTGCTATGAAAGCTCCGCATCAGGACAAGTTACCTTTATTTAGGTTTTTACTATTTTGCCTTTAGGCCCACAGTCTGTCAGTCGAGTCTGTAAAAAATCCTAAGGGCATTTCGGTCTTTTCCATTTTTATTTAGCATCTGTAAAAAAACCCTAGGGGTATTTCTGCATTTTTCCATTTAATGGGCTGCCTATAAATAGGCCCCAATTTCCTAGGGTTAGGGCACCCATTTTTGAAATATCACTTTACCAATTCTGAAATTCGTGGGTCATTTTTCCTTCCTCTCCACTGTTCTTCCGCCGCCGCCGGTGTGTTTATTCCCTTTGGTCTGGAATCGCTGTCGCTGCTTCTTCTCTGTTCATCCCTAGACAACGTTGCTAGCTGGTTCCCTACGTTGCAGCATCTAGCACGGCTGGATGCCTCCTAGCGGAAGCTAGGCATTTGTGCTGCAGCCCCTACGGCCAGCCAGCGTGGCTGCTAGCAGCAAACCAGCGGCGTGAAGCACACAGCTTCAATCCTATCGGCTGAAGCTACATCACGGCAAGTAGTATATATATGTTCATCGTTTCCCATGCAAAATGTTTTAATTAGTGCAGAAATTGTTTTTTGTTTGGTCTATTATTCTTTGCTGTGAGCACATCAACGTGGTCACATTTGCAGTCTAGGACTAGCACAGGTGCAGCGTGTGGTGTGATTATGGCTGAAGCAACGCACGCAGCGATCGCTATGCACTGAATGTGTTCAACGGAATGCGGAGACAACAAATGAAAATTAATTTCATATTCTCGTTTTGCATGCTTCTAGTATTTTATTCATGAACATTTTGTGATATATTAAAATGCCACGATCAATTTTTTATTGCACGGTGTATTTTCATTAATGAATTTTTATATCTCTAGCGCATGTTGAATCATCTGTGAGTTTTTTTTGATAGTTATCATTTACTTTAATTGATTAAATACCAGTGGACTGTGATAATTTACTTTCATGAAGCTTGAAATACCCATGTTTTGAATGATCTGTTAATCTGCTTTTGAACACTGTGGTGGTGTCTTTTCAACTAGCACACCGGTCGTTTTTAGGCTAGATTATTTTTAGTACCTGTGATTCGTTTTAGTTTCCGCTGGATATTTTTGAGGTGCGTTGGTTGTTGGGAGAAGGCCATTGATTCGAAAGAATTCTTTAGGCGCACATTCACCCCCCCTCTGGTCGCTACTTTCGGTCCTACAAGTGGTATCAGAGCTTGGTTAGGTTTTTTCCATACCTTAACCGGTTCTAAACCCCAGTAGTGATCATGACGTCTCCTGGCAAGGTTCCATCCTTGGAAGCTTATGGCTATAATTATTGGAAAACTCGCATGCGAGCCTATCTGATGAGCCAAAGCTCGGACATCTGGGACATCTATATTCACGCTACTTTCACAGTGTTGCCTGTTGATGAGCGTGATTCTCCGGATATCATTGCCCAACATCAGAACAACAACAAAGTGGTGAATATTCTGTTTTCTGGTTTAGGTCCCACTGAATTTGAGCGTGTTAGCCATCTCTCCACTGCGAGAGAAATCTGGGCTACCCTCCAGGCACACCATGAGGGGACAGCACAGGTCAAGGCTCGACTCTATCAGACCTACCGGCGTGAATATGAGAATTTCACATAGAAGCTGGGTGAATCTGTTGAAGCCTTGTTTGGTCGCTTTCAGTCGATCATCAACAAGCTTCGGGACAACAAGGGTGAGGGTGTTCAGTTAGTCTCAGATCACGAGCAGGCCCTCAAGGTTCTCCATACCTTGGACCCAAAGATCTGGGAGATCAAGGTATCCTCTATCATTGAGAGCACATCTTATGATACCTTGACCATTTCTGAGTTGTTTAGCAAGCTGAAGGCCACCGAGGTTGATACCCAGTTGAGATCAAATCTCACTGGCTCTGGATCAAAGTCTCTGGCCCTTGCTACACCTTCTGTTGATCCCTCTTCTATGAGCTGTGCTGGGTTCTCTTTGATGTCTATCACTGAGGACCAGCTTGAGTCTTTGGGAGATGATGATTTGTGTCTGTTTAACAACCGGGTGCGTCGTGTTTATGACAAAAGGATGTTCAAAAGACACGGCACAAAGACCGGATGCTTTGAGTGTGGTGACCCAGGACACTTCATCGCCGACTGCCCCAAGCACAATTGCCACAAGAAGAGCACCGGTGGTGGCTTCCACGACTCTGGCAAGCACGACAGCTCCTTCTTCAACAAGGGCAAGCCAAAGACCAGATTCTTCAAAAAGGCCCTGAAGGACTACCGGCGAGAGAACAAGAAGCGCGACAAGGCCTTCTTCGCTGAGATGGAGAAGAGCTACTCCAAGCGGTCCACGTCTTCTTCCTCTTCATCGAGCTCGAGCGATGAGGAGATCATCATCAGGAAGGGGAAGGACAAGGACGATCCAGCGGGCCTTTGCTTCATGGCCTTCGGGGATAGACCGAAGAGCCACTCACACCAGCGCCGAAGATCCCGCAAGAGCTTCTTCTCAATGGCTCTTGGGGATAAGGAAGAAAAGAGCTCCTCCGATGACTCCGACGACGACAACGAAAAGGTATCATCTTATGAGCTTCAAATTGTCGATTTACTTGAGAGCAATCGTCAGGAGTTAAAGTATCGGGAAAAACTGCTTAGGGGGGCCAAGAAGAGGATAGATGAGTTAGAGAGTAAGCTTGCCGTAGCCAACAGCAGAATTGAAAGTCTATCTTCTTCCCCTTGCTTGGGTGATAGCAGTGAGTGCCCAAAGTGTGAGGTGCTTTTGTGTGACCTGTCGACTCTGAAGTCCAGGTACACAGAAAGGGTTGATGAGAGGGACGCTTTGGCCACTGAGCTTGAAAGCGCTCAGCTAGAGCTGAAAGATGCTCAAGCCACTGTCATAGTACCCTGTGCTGATTGCCCATCTCATCTTGCTAGTTTAGCTGAGCTGAAAGACAAGGGAGATGAGCATCTTGGTGATTTGGAGAGAATGAGAGCTGAGCTGGCGCAGACTAGGCTAGAGCTTGAGACATTGTCAGTTCCACCCACTGTCTGTGAGAACTGTCTGTCTCTTAGAATGGAGTTGATTATGCTGAAAGCCGAGAAGTATGTCTAGATAGATAGCGAGTGTGAGACCTGCTTGTCTCAGGTAGAGGTTCTAGCTGCCTTGAGAGAGGAGCTAGCTGATTCTCACAATGAGAACTTTTACCTCCGTTCTATCCTGAGTTGGATCAGTGCCAGAGAGCCTCAGCTCGGCATGATGATCCAGCAGTTCAAGAGGCAGGATGGGTTTGGGGCAGGTTACACCTACACCAAGGCTGACTTTGAGAGTGCCATTAGCCGGGCAGTGGAGTGGAGTAAAATGACACCAGAGCAGAAGTATCCCAAGACTCAATCCACTGAGTCTTCCCAGGCTTGTCAGCCCAAGGATGGAGTGATCCATGAACCACCCAAAGCTCTACCCAAGAAGCCTATCTGGGTTCCAAAGCCCAAACACCTCCACACTTCTCTTGACTCTCTTCCTGGACCCTCTCAACCCAAGAAGCCGACACCAAACACCACTAAGCCCAAGAACACCAAGCCTCGACCACATCCCAAGAAGCCCACCTACCATTGTGAGTATTATCAGAGAGATGAGCATCTTGCGGAGTTTTGCTTCAGGAGGAAGCGGGTTGAGAGAGCAGAGAGAGCTCGTGGTGGTCAGGAGCAGTTCTACCAGCAGGGTGGTAGACTGCGTGTTCCTCGACGCGGGGAGAGGCTGGAGGCCAGGCCGCGTCGTGTAGGTGGTGGTAGAGGAGACGGCTTTCTTGCCCGTACTCTAGTTGGTGGTGTTCGTTCCGGTAGAGCTCCAGGCCGTTTTGGCTACGGTCCTGGAACTCGTGGCCGAGGTTTTAGGCAAAACCAAGGACCGCGCTTTGAGCCGCATTTTGGTCCAAACTTTTCTGATGATTTATGCTTTCTGTCTTTTGAGCAGATGGCTCGATACTGGTTTAGCTCTTTTGCTAAACCTGGTGCCGGACCATTTGCTCCCACTTACATCCACTGATTGTGCAGGATCGGGGACTGGAGGACGTTTGGATCATGGACTCAGGGTGTTCTCGCCATATGACGGGACATCGCAGATGGTTCTCCAGTCTCACTCCCTCGAGCTCCAAAGAGTACATCACCTTCGGGAATAGTGGTTAAGGGAAAGTAAGTGGCATTGGCTCAATTCGCATTTCAGACAATTTTTCTTTGAAGAACGTTGCCTTGGTTGGAAACTTGAACTTCAATTTGATTTCTATTTCACAACTTCTTGAGGATGGTTTGGAGGTGCGTTTTAAGAAGGGCAATTCTTCTGTGTTTGATTCTAGAGGGTCTTTGATTTGCCAGATCTTACCTTTCGGTAAAGTTTTTCGAATTGACTTCTCTAGTTCTTTTGGCCCATCTCGCTGTTTGATTGCTGGATCTTCTTCTGAGCTCTGGAAGTGGCATAGGAGGTTAGGTCATTTGAGTTTTGATCTGCTAGTCAGGTTAAGCTCTATGGACCTCATCCGAGGATTGCCCAAGCTTAAAATGGAGAAAGATCTAGTTTGCCATCCTTGTCGTCACGAGAAAATGGTTGCCGCTTCTCACTCACCTGTGACTCAGGTGATGACTTTGTATCCAAGCGAGCTGTTACACATGGACACTGTCGGTCCAGCTCGGGTACGCTCAGTCGGTGGGAAGTGGTACGCACTTGTGATTGTTGATGATTTTTCTCGATTCTCGTGGGTTTTCTTTTTGGAGTCTAAGTATGAGACTTTTCATTTTGTTCATGACCTGATTCTGAAGCTCAAGAATGAGAACAATGGTCGGATGTGAGAAATTCGCTCCGATAATGGCTCTGAGTTCAATAACTCTCAGTTCGTCAGTTTCTGTAGTGATCAGGGTCTTGACCATCAGTTTTGTGCTCCTTACACTCCCCCACAGAATGGCGTTGTGGAACGAAAGAACCGCACGCTAGTCGATATGGCCAGGACGATGCTCGATGAGCACAGGACTCCAAGGCGTTTTTGGGCTGAAGCCATGAACACGGCTTGCTATCTGGCCAACCGCATTTTTCTTAGAGCTTACATGGGTAAGACATCATATGAGTTGCGGTTTGGTAGACAGCCCAAGGTGAGCCACTTGCGAGCGTTTGGCTGCAAGTGCTTTGTGCTCAAGAAGGGAGGGCATTTGGACAAGTTTGAGTCTCGTTGCTGGGATGGACTTTTTCTTGGTTATGCATTGCATTCTCGAGGTTTCCGTGTTTGGAACCTCGAATCCGAGCAGCTTGTCGAGACTTGCGAGGTTTCTTTTGATGAATCCTTGCCTTCTTTAACTCCTTTTGAGCTTTCTGGTGATGGTGAGCTCGGAGAGTCCATCTTCGAGGAAGATGAGGATACTCCAGCTGCTGATGAGGCTGGGCCTTCTACACCTCCTACAGAGCCCACACCTTCTGAGACTTCGACTGAGGACGAGGGCGGACCTCTAATCACTTCTTCCACTTCGATCGAGCCCCCTCAGTCGAGTCCAGAGGTGCCAGCTACTGACTCCGGTGAGGTGACTTCAGATCACCAGGGATCCCGAGCAGTTCAGCGTGATTACCCCTCAGAGCTCATCATCGGTGATGTGTCTACAAGAACTTTGCGTTCGTCTGTTGACTCTCTTGCTGTGTTTGTTGAATCTGCTTTTGTTGCATCTTTTGAGCCCAGAGACATTTCTCATGCTCTATCTGACTCGAACTGGATTAATGCCATGCAAGAAGAGCTTGAGAATTTTGTCTGCAATCGGGTTTGGACACTAGTAGAGTTGCCACCAGGATGCAACCTCATAGGCACCAAGTGGGTGTTCAAGAACAAGCAAGGTGAAGATGGGGTTGTGGTGCGCAACAAAGCTCGACTAGTTGCCTAGGGTTTCTGCCAAAAGGAAGGTATTGATTTTGAAGAAACCTTCGCCCCCGTTGCCCGTCTTGAGTCCATTCGCATTCTCTTAGCTTTTGCCGCTTCGAAGGGTTTTAAGCTTTTTCAAATGGATGTCAAGAGTGCTTTTCTGAACGGGTACATAGAGGAGGAGGTTTATGTTAGGCAGCCCCCTGGTTTTGAGAACCCTAAGTTCCCTCGACATGTTTTTAAATTGCAAAAAGCTTTATACGAGTTAAAGCAAGCCCCAGGGCTTGGTATGACCGGTTAAAGCAGTTTTTGTTGGGGAAGGGCTTTGTGATGGGTTCTGTGGATAAAACTCTCTTCTTGCTCGGAGATGCTTTAGATTTCTTAGTCGCTCAGATATACGTGGACGATATTATCTTTGGCGGTACTACTAATGATCTTGTGTCCAAGTTTTCTGAGCATATGCACAACGAGTTCGAGATGAGCATCATGGGTGAGCTCAAGTATTTTCTAGGGCTCCAGATCAAGCAGACCAAGGACGGCACCTTCATCCACCAGGGTAAGTACACTCGGGACATGTTGAAGAAATTCGACTTTGGTGGAGAGCTGAAGCCTCAGATGACCCCAATGGGTACATCTGGGGGCCTGGACAAGGACGAGAGCGGCGTCAAGGTCAACGAGAGAGAGTTTCGAGGGATGATCGGTTCTGTTGGCGTAAAAGATTACGCTAACAGGTTTCTGTAGAATAGAAACTAACAAACGAAGTGTTTGCGAAGTGAACTGTTCTAAGCCTCCGAAAGGATAACAACTTAGAATAGTTCGAATGTGTGTATTGAATAACTTGTATTCGGTCCTTCTTACAGGGTTAAACGGGGGGTATTTATAGGCCCAAACATTAAGGAAAAGACCTATTTACCCCTCTGTTACAACCGACATAGTGGAAACTATTCGGTACCCTTGATAGGGCTAAAATGGTAAAAGAGTAATCTAATAAGAAAAAAGATAAGTCTTCCATCTTAGCTGGCAAAAAAGATCTCAAAGAGCATTAGTTCGAAGATATACTCCGAACCGATGCCTATCTTCGTACTTCGAGCTTGACTCAGTACATCTTCGAAGATGGACATCTGGAAACCTTCGAATCCATTATCTGCCTTTGTGCTATTACGGCAATAACCCTGAGGATGGAATATTTTCCCCCAACAGGTTCGCTGCTGTACTTGACGGCGACAAGGCCAGACATACAGTTTGCCGTGGGACTGTGCGCGCGCTTCCAGTCTTCACCACACGCATCTCATCGGTAGGCTGTCAAGCGCATCTTCAGGTATCTCACTTATGCGCCTGATCTTGGTCTTTATTTTTCAGCATCATCATCTCTTGATTTATCTGGCTTTTCGGACGCTGACTTTGGTGGGTGCCGGTTGGATCGCAAGTCGACTTCCGGAACTTGCCAATTTCTTGGTTCTTCTCTTGTCTCTTGGTCTTCTCGAAAGCAATCTGGAGTTGCTCTTTCGACCACTGAGGCTGAGTATGTAGCTGCTGCTAGCTGCTGCTCACAGTTGGTTTGGATGATTTCCACTTTGAGAGATTTTGGGTTGTTCTTTCCTACCAGAGTTCCTTTGTTTTGCGACAACACCAGTGCAATTAGTGTAGGGAAAAACCCATGTCTCCATTCAAAAACCAAACACATTGATGTGCGCTTTCACTTTTTGCGGGATCAATATGAGAAAGGTGTCATTGACCTTGTTCATGTTGATACCCATCATCAGTTGGCTGACATTTTCACCAAACCCCTAGATCAGTCTACTTTTGAGCGTTTACGAGGGGATTTGGGTGTTGTGTATCCTTTCTAGTATATTTTGCGTCAGTTTTTCTTTCTTCTTTACTTTTTTCTTGAGTCTTTTTGTGTGTGTTCATATCATACATATTCACATATCACACTTTTGAGCCTGCTTCTGTTATATGATTGAACTGCTTTACTTATTCTAGCTGGTACATGCTTTCGATTACTTGTCAATGATCATGCTTTGGTTCAGTTCACTTGATATGTCTGATATCTGTCATATGCATGGCTTTTATGCTTTAAACTTAAAAAAAAATGATCACCATTGCTTCTGGTAACTAGCATGTGTAGGCTGCGTGCTTTTGCTATCTGTTACATGCCTTGTAGCTAGTTCCTCACATAGATGCAGATATGCAACTTGGACATCTTTATGCTTTATCATGGAAAATGTGCTATAAAAATGATAAGAATCAAAAATGAATGAAAATTCCATGCCTTTTTATGCTTGAGTTGAAAAGATCCAAGTGGGTTTGTTTTGTCACATGGTTTGTTCTGGACTGCTTACCAAATCACTTTGGTATGAACTAGGACAGTGTAGTCTATGCCAAGACCAATGTCTTAAGCTTCTGATGGTCCAGTTCTGGCCTAGGCTTGACTTGGTCAGTTAGCATAAGGTTTGACATGCAAATAACCCTTGGCAAAAATGAAAAAGGAAAATGAAAAGACCTGAACATTTAAAAGATAACAAGTTTGCTGAAGCACTTTGTTTTGGACGATGCTTATCTTGGTAGATATTAGTTAGCTTCTGCATCTCATGCTTTACCTTGCTTGTTAACTGCAAAATGTGGTGATGCCTTTGTTTGCAAAAACTGAAAAATGCATGCTAATGACTTTCTTTAAATATCATCTGTTGTACTGATCATGCCATGTGTCTTAGACAGTATGTCTTTTGCTATACTTGCTAGATGTTGTAATTGCAGTTAATCATATCTGAGAAGCATGCTTTCTACACTCCACCCGCACCCCAGTTGCATTCATTGCATATTTTGAGGGGGAGTTGCATTTCAGGGGGAGTCTGCGTCTTAGAGTGCTTGATGAGTTCACTTGTCAACAAGGGGGAGAATTTTTGGTATAAGAGTTTAAGGGGGAGTTTTGGCTTTCTCTGGGATTTGTTTCAGGGGGAGTTTTTGTCCCGTTTGTCCTTACTCTTTTGATATCCTTGTTGATGTTTCTGAGACTACACTCGTTTTGAGCTTTTACCTTTGGTTAACCATAATGACCATTTCTTGTTTTTGTTCGGCTTTTGGTCATTAGGGTTAAACTTTTACTTTATTTTCTTCTTCTCTGTTTTCTTGTGTTTTGTTTTCGTGTTTCCACAGTTGTTCACAGGTACTGAAGAGCAGATGATGTGAAGTGTTGACAATGCACTCATCAAGGGGGAGATTGAGGAGCCATGCTGAATAGCGTGGGCCTCATGGCTCCAGATGTGATGAGTCATTGTCAACGATAGTCAAAGAGGACTGAAAAGAGAGAGATGATCTGCTGCATCATGGGCCGCGTGTGACTCAGGTTCACGGGCAGCGAGCGACTGTCGGGCAGAGGGGCCGCGAAGTCGGGATGGCCCAATCCGGGTACATGGGCTAGGAGCAGCAAAGGATCCACTGGGCTGTTGACCGGGATTGACTCAGGTACACGGGCGGCGAGCGATTGCCAGGCTGAGGGAGCTGCGGAATCAGGCCGGCCCAATCCGGATACCCGGTGCGAAGACGGTGGACGCTTTGTCAGTTTCGGCGCAAAACTGACGACCATTGATTTCGGATCTGACCGTCCTGAGGCGAAGCCGTAGCTTATACGAAAGCTCCGCATTAGGACAAGTTACCTTTATTTAGGTTTTTACTATTTTGCCTTTAGGCCCACAGTCTGTCAGTCGAGTCTGTAAAAAATCCTAAGGGCATTTCGGTCTTTTCCATTTTTATTTAGCGTCTGTAAAAAAACCCTAGGGGTATTTCTGCATTTTTCCATTTAATGGGCTGCTTATAAATAGGCCCCAATTTCCTAGGGTTAGGGCACCCATTTTTGAAATATCACATTACCAATTCTGAAATTCGTGGGTCATTTTTCCTTCCTCTACACTATTCTTCCGCCGCCGCCGGTGTGTTTATTCCCTTTGGTCTGGAATCGCTGTCGCTGCTTCTTCTCTGTTCATCCCTAGACAACGTTGCTAGCCGGTTCCC
The DNA here is from genome assembly GCA_019279435.1 of Zizania palustris. Taxonomy (NCBI): domain Eukaryota; kingdom Viridiplantae; phylum Streptophyta; class Magnoliopsida; order Poales; family Poaceae; genus Zizania; species Zizania palustris. The sequence continues at coordinate 2,806,192 of JAAALK010000283.1, read as the reverse complement.
TACGTTGCAGCATCTAGCACGGCTGGATGCCTCCTAGCGGAAGCTAGGAATTTGTGCTGCAGCCCCTACGGCCAGCCAGCGTGGCTGCTAGCAGCAAACCAGCGGCGTGAAGCACACAGCTTCAATCCTATCGGCTGAAGCTACATCACGGCAAGTAGTATATATATGTTCATCATTTCCCGTGCAAAATGTTTTAATTAGTGCAGAAATTGTTTTTGTTTGGTCTATTATTCTTTGCTATGAGCACATCAACGTGGTCAGCATGTGCAGTCTAGGACTAGCACAGGTGCAGCGTGTGGTGTGATTATGGCTGAAGCAACGCACGCAGCGATCGCTATGCACTGAATGTGTTCGACGGAATGCGGAGACAACAAATGAACATTAATTTCATATTCTCGTTTTGCGTGCTTCTAGTATTTTATTCCTGAACATTTTGTGATAGATTAAAATGCCACGATCAATTTTTATTGCACGGTGTATTTTCATTAATGAATTTTTATATCTCCAGCGCATGTTAAATACCAGTGGACTGTGATAATTTACTTTCATGAAGCTTGAAATACCCATGTTTTGAATGATCTGTTAATCTGCTTTTGAACACTTTGGTGGTGTCTTTTCAACTAGCACACCAGTCGTTTTTAGGCTAGATTATTTTTAGTACCTGTGATTCGTTTTAGTTTCCGCTGGATATTTTTGAGGTGCGTTGGGTGTTGGGAGAAGGCCATTGATTCGAAAGAATTCTTTAGGCGCCCATTCACCCCCCCTCTGGTCGCTACTTTCGGTCCTACAGAGGGCTCCGAGCAAACCCTTGAAGATTTCACGGCCTTTGAGGCATCGGGCTCCTCATCATCTCTTCGATTCCTCTTCGAACCGCATACCGAAGGGGCCGAGTCGACAAAGTCCGGGAGTGTTTGGACCCCTCGGCACCAAACCAGGTCCACACTCTGTTCCACCTTTCCCAAGATCCCACCAAGGCGAGCGTCCGTGTCTGCTCGTCTGGTGTCGGAGGTCCCACGACATGTTCGGCCATTACTATGGCATCCTTCGGAGGTCGTACATCATGCACAACTTCATCAGAGCATCTAAGTTAGCACAAGCTAAATTTCAACAAGTGCGAAGAGAAAGAGCTCTAAGCCTTACCAAGATGCTCCGCTGATACATCCCTTGGACCGTCCGGGTCCAAAGCCAGAAATAAGTTTTCTGGCCAAGAGCATGCGAGGGGGGTGAGTCGAAGGGTAATGAACTCCTCATCTAAGTCCCGCATACTCATCTTTTTCTCCACCCTTCGTATCAACAAGATCCTTGACCAAAGTGTCTCGTAGTCTGACGCCACTTCATCTTGGCGGCGGTATGAAATGAGCGAGTTGGTACTCTGAAGAGAGGAGTCCATGGTCCACCAAAGCATAGAACCATTCCTGGTCCCACTTCGTGTACCACCTATTGTTGACTGCCCTCACCGGGAAGTCATTCGAGAACTCCTTCCAGAGTTGGAAATTGGTGCTCCCGTAGGCCAAAGCCCTCTCGACGCCGTCCGGCTCCTCTCTTCACTTTGGATGGCAACTGGCGTCGTGGAGGGCGACAAAGACATCTGCTCACCCTTCGCATCCTTTGGCTCTCATGGCCCACTCGAAGATCGCGAGGCTCGCCGCGACGTTTAGGGACAAGTGAGGGAGTTCAAAGTTATAAGCCTTCAATACTTCGCTTAGCATATCCACTATAGGTAGCCCGAGCCTTGCCTCGAAGAAGGCCTCGAAGACTATGACTTCGTCAGACCGGGGCCTCTGGATGGTCTCTATCTTCACATGTACCCAAAGGCGGATGTCTTTGGAAATCTCCCCTTCGCAGATCTATCGGACAGTCTCCTCCATTGAAGTCGAAGCCCACAACTCCAAGGTCTGCTCGAACTTTTCTAACAGCAACCAGAGGTCGGTCAGCTCGAGATGCCTCGCTACAATATTCACCACAGTCGTAGCCACCGCTTGGGCTTGGATGAAGCTTGAGCCCCCACCGAAAGCCGAAGCCTTCTTCGACGAAGCCTTCTTTGGTATCTTGCGAGGAGCTCCGGCACGAAGGGTGCTAATGGGCTCTGGAGCGAAGTGTGCACGAAGCTCAAGGTGGAGAGAAATAACAAAGGTGGCTAGAGGCTCAAGAAGGAAGCAAACGGAGGCGTGAGCGGCGCAATGGTTCACCAAGGCCTTTTATAGATGGTAAAAAGCAGTTTCGTGCCCCGCAGCCAATACTTTTTCCACCAAAAACCCAACCCCCACAGTCTCGGACCACTAGGGCCAAGGTAGTTTCCGAAGCGAACCGTCGCACCCTACACAGTAATGACTCGATTTTTGACTGTTGCGGAGCCGTTTGGACACCCTGAGGGCATCCCGTCCGCTCCGTATGGGCATTTATTATTTGCACGATTCGAAGATGGCCTTCGGCCCTAGGGTCTGAATGGCTTGTCAACCACGAATCATCATTTTATCGGCATCATTTGCCCCAAGGCGCACACACCCCTTCACCGCGAAGGGCTATGTGTTAGGGGCTACTATTGGGGAAATAGTTTTTTCCTTGAGCCTGGGTCAAATGACGTAACCCTGCGAAGGCCACGGGCTCAGAGCCGGCTGGGCTAACGAAGCCCAAAGTCAGACTTCGGAGCCCTTCATCCCAGATTACTCCAAGTACTGCAAAGAATTAGGTGACTGAAGGCCAAGCCTCCGGGCTCCCCCTGGAGCTATGCGTTGCGGAACACCTTCGGGACCCCTCTGGAACCAAGTGCTCCAGGACCCCTCCGGGTCCCCTCCGGAGCGAAGCCTCTGGGATCTCTCTGGGCCTTCTCCGGAGCCTTTTTGGAGCCCTCTGAATAAGCTATGACTGAGAGCCTCCGATAGGTGCTCTGGTCCAGAAGATGAAGAAATATCCCAGTACTGCTACAGTGTAAAAGCCATACCAAGGGCCCCTGCCGCTGGTATGTTGTATACCTACCCCTGAAATGATGTATATCTACCACATCTGTAAAGTTATATGTACAGTAGCCTAGCCTTTTCCCCTCTTACTCCTATAAATCCTATGGCATGTAGGGGCAATTGGGTCTTTTCCTTTGGCTTGCGAGCCTATAAAAGCAGGGCCATGCCCTTGTAATGGACACACGCAAGATAGAGGCAAAATTATGCCAAATCCATTGTAAATTGGACGTAGGTTTATTATCCCCCTTGGGAGGCCCAAACCAGTATAAAACTCTCTCCCTCTATGAGAACCCTTCGAGGTTCATATCATACATTCCACACAATCTCATAGAAACCTATTTGTAACTGACGCAATTGTTACAACACCTTTTAAATTACTTGCAAAGATCAATGATAATGCATACAAGATTGAATTACATGCAGATTACGACATCAACAACATTTTTAATGTCGTCGATTTGAAGTGCTACTTGGGACACGAACCTGACGATGAGTCGAGAACGACTCCAATTAAACAAGGGGAAGATGATGAGAACATCCCATAGCCAATACATCCACACATGAATACTAAAGAATGATGACTCATACCCGAGTCTGACAAACAACTATCCTATGAGTGGACTACCCAGTTCTTGTTATGAATGTATTATACTTAGGAACATGGGAGAAGACATGCTTGATCGGGCCGATTGCAGACTATCACCTCCATCGGCATTGGCCACCACTCAGATTGCCAATGACATCGGCTACCACTTGGGCATCAGCCTCAGCTTGAGCCAATTGGTCGATCACAAACACCATTAGCCGACCACCAACCATCACTCGGATCACAAGCGACAACAGGCTCCAACCTCTATCGGCATCGGCCATCAATCAGATCTCCATCAGCCATCAGCCAACTACCGACAACTTTGATCGATCTCTACTTGGCAGCCGACTGCGTCGACCACCACTTGAACCACCATCAGAATCAGCCCTTGGTCGATTGCCATCACCATTGGATGATGGCCTCTCCCGATCATCAGGCCAACCAATAAATGACGCTACCTGACTTAGCTAATGTTTGGGTTCTCGTTATGAATTGAGTCCTTCTAGGGCACGAGCCCATATTCCTAGGGCAGGCCACATAATTCTATTCTTTAAACCCTATAAATAGTTGGCAACTTCCACAAGTTAGGGTTGGGTTTTACTTAGATTATTCTAACATTGCAGTTTTGCCGTATGCTAGTGTAGGCGTAAAAGATTACACTAACAGGTTTAGAGAATTTGAAACACTGACAAACGAAGTATTTTCTTATGAGGACTATTCCAAGCCTCCAAATTGGATAATAGCTTGGGATAGTTCGAGGTGTCTATTGAATATCTGAGCATTCGATAACCCTTATAAAATGAAGAGGGGTATTTATAGGCGCAATACATTAGGAAAAGACTCCTTTACCCACTAATTACAACCGACATAGAAGATATTGTTTAATATTCGTCATAGGGTTAAAAGGGTAAAAGACTAATTAATATTAAGAAAGTAATCCTTCTATCCTCGCTGGTAGTACCCCTTCGGGTAAAGAGGCTTCGGGAATGCTTCGTCACGCCGAAGCCTTGACGGAGGCTTTTATGGTAGAAAGCTCTGAATACGGCGAAGCGTTGATGCTTTTAGGAAATTCGGAGACCAACTCTTCTAACTTTGTTTCTTCTAATTTTGTGGATGTTCGAGGTTTCCATAATCACCGGAGGATGAAATATTTTCCCCCAACAGCCGATTTATAAAACCCCAAACCTTGAATCTTCAGATTATCATCAGCAACCTTAGATTGTGTTTACCTTGTTATTGCAAAGTTCTACGATTGATTTGCAGGATCAAAACCTTCATAGTGAGGTTGATGTTGGCGCAAATGTTACGCCAACAGGTTCTCTGAAATCAAGAACGGACAAACAGGAAGTTTGCGTTTTAGGACTACTTGGAGCCTCCGAAATGGATAATAGCTCAAGTGGTCCGAATATGTGTAGATGAATAACTTGTTCCTGGTCCCCTTTTACAAGGTACAATGGGGGGTATTTATAGGGGAAAAAGCATAAGGAAAAGACCTTTTTACCCCTAACCTACAACCGACATAGTGGAAACTATTCTGTACTATAAACAAGGTTACATACGGTAAAGTACTGCAAGGTAGATGGATAAGCTGGAGATCCAATCAGTCATGTCCTTAGGCTTCGAGGCCTCCATCTTCCATTCGGAGGGTTCTCCAGAGCTTCGCACCATTGCATCCTTCGGCATGGCGAGGCATGCTTCGAACCACAGTTCACCAGCTTCAGAGTCCTCACCCGCCTTTGAAGGATTAATCTTTAAGTCTTGGAAATGGAGTAATTTCCCCCAACAGTAGCCCCTCGAATACGCCTTTCTGTAGTTAACCTGTTTAGAAAGAAGGCAGTATACGGAAGGAACATTTCTATTTTCTGAGGCTTAAAGATTATTTGGGGATGCCGAGACTTAGCCGAGGACTTTGAGCCCAACGCGTTCGAACCTTCTCCTTCGAGCTCTTGATACAGTGGGAGCGCACGTTGGGAAGGGAATGGTTTCGAAGTGCGAACGTCGTGGAGACAGTTTCGGAGTGCGAACTTCATGGGGCGCCGTTAGAAGTAGCTGTTATAGCGTAAGTAGCCGTTACCCTCTGCAAAAAAGGTAACGGTCGATTTTTACAGCGGTTGTACGCCGTTCCAATTACCGGGCCCACTTGTCGGTGACAGAAGCTGAACCTGCAATGTGAAACCAATCGAAGAGTAGTACTGGTCGTGCAGTTATAAAAATGGGGGACGGAGATTAACCGAGATTTTTTACCACATTCATCACCTGCGATTCACCTTCTCCCCAATCTTCCAAACTCTTGAATACTTGAGCACGATGGCGAGAACTAGCCACACCACTCCAGCGGTGGCCAACACCCTGGCGCAGAGGCGGGCGTGGGCTGCATCGGCAGCAGCGGCAATGGCGGGGACTCCGAGCGGTGCCTGGCCCAAGAATCCTCGGGCGCTCCGCCCGCCCTCCAAGAAGAAAATTGCCCAAAGCTTCATCATCGGCCAATCCGTGAGCACCGCCGAGTCCATTGCAGAAGTAGTGGACGGAAAGTTGGGCGCTGGACTGAGAACTCGAGTCCCCGGGACAGAGTCGACTCCAAGGCCACGAAGCGGGGAGGTGGTGGTCTTCGAAGCATTCTTCGAAGCAGGCCTGGGACAGCCAGCCGTGGATTTCTTGGCAGAGGTATTGGACTTGTTCCACATAACTCTGCCTCAGCTGTCCCCCAACGCCATCGCCCGCTTAGCCATCTTCGAATGGGCTCTCCGGGCAGAGGGATGCGAAGGTCGCTCCGAGATCTTCGCTGCGACCCACGAAGCCATATGCCAACCGAAGCCACAAGACGGCCCTGGGGATTCCAAGGTGACGATAGCTTTTGGCAGCGTCAATTTCCAACATCGGAAGGAGCATGCCCTCCACTTTGATGCAAAAGCTATAAACGACAGGTGGTACACGAATTGGATACTTCGGTGGTTTTATGCCGAAGTCGGAGAGGACTCCCCCCTCGCTGGTCCTCTCCAGGAGATCTGGTTCCGGAAGGAGGCGGACATCTCTCCGAACCCTAGCCTGCTCTCGACGAGGCTAGGGCTGCTCACTTCGGTGGCTCGTCGCATGAGCATGCGCGACCTGGCCGAGGAGTTCGTCGCCCTTCGGATCCCTCCCCTCGGAGCCAATTGGCCAATCGTGTTCCCACAGGCCTCGGAGGGGGACCACCAAAACTTAAGTAAACTCTACTCCCTGCAGCATCATATTAGATGAAGAAATCAATTGTACTCATACTTCATACCTTTTTCTTTCAGCGGCGCCTCTGGCATTGGCTCCAGAGGACATAGTTCGGGCCACCGAATGAGTTCTCGGAGCCCCTTCGGTGGCCGAGAGGCAAAGAAGGTTAGAGCTGGTGGGGAGCTGGGAGCGATCCAATAGAGTGTGGAGAGCTCTCGGCATGGAGCCCCCGCATCTTCCCGACTTCGCCCCGACCGGAGCGATTGTTCGCAAAAGGAAAGCCACTACCTAGCCCTCAAAGAAGGCCGGCAAGCAGCCGCTCCGGAAGAAGAAAGTAGCGAAGCACCCTTCGTAGTTGGCGCCTGCCTCGTCTGCTTCTTTGCCAGGCACGCAAAGCTCAGCCTCCGAAGAGGCAGAGGACTCTGATGGCCAGACAGCGGCGGTCTTCGAAGCCTACCTCCTGGACGACGAATATATAGGGGAGGTCCCCCCTAGCGCCTCCGCCAGGGAGGTGGTAAGTGTGACTCCGACTGCTCCCCCTGCGCCCGCCGTCGTGCAAGTGGAGTCAGATTCCCCTACCCCAACTTGCCTGCACCCGAGGCGGTCCCGGCGGAGATCGTGGCTCCGACTGGAAATGTTGAGGGCAGGACCTCGGGGGATGACTTTACCGACATCCTTTAGATGTACGAGGTCTTGGAGGATCCAGCAATCCTTCCCCACGAAGCTCCCGGAGGTTCTTTCCGAAGCAACTCCTTTTTTAACTAATACCTGCCTACTATCTGTGAAAACATGCTTATTAATTTTGTTATCGAAATAGGTACCTCTTCGGGTGTTGATGCTTTGGTGGCGTCCGAAGTCCCTGCGTCTTCGGAGGCTGCTATTCAAGCGGACCCTCCCGCTCCTCTGGAGGCCCCGAATTTGGCGGCGGAGAATGCGTCTTTCGGGGCGGACGACGTGCTTGCCGAGACGGAGTTGGCGACGGAGGTCCCTCCTGCAATGGCAGCTTCGACCACCGAGGTTGCCTCCGCCACTGCGGTTCTGGTCGAAGGGGTGGCTGCCGATGGTCGGAGTACTCCTGCTTCACCCTCCTTCGTACCAGGGAGGGGCAAGAGTATTTCTAGCCTCGGTCTTCTTCCTGGCCAGGCCGTGGCCTCCGTTGGCAATTCGGAGGATGAGGCCGCAGCGGATGATGCTCAAGCTTTGTCTTGGCTTCCTCTGCTGGCTCTGTTCCTGGAGCACCGGAGTGGCCTCCGGAGACTCATGGAGCCCCTGGCTGAGAGAAGCCAGGACATCGCCAATTCAGAGTTGATCTCCGTCTTGAGCGAGGCCAGGGCTTCGTCACTCAACACGGCCCTCGAAAGGGCTGCCCTTCAGGTATGAAAAGACACCATAGCTACTTCGCATTAATGGTCATAAATACTTCAGTACTTACTTAGTTCTTTTTGCAGCAATTTGTCCTTGCTAGAGCGGCAGCAACTTCCAACGAGGTCGAAGTTAATCGACTTAAATGGAAGGTCACTACCCTCCAGATGGCCCTTAACGACTCCACCGGGAGATCCCTCAGGCTGGAGGAAGAAGTCTTGGAGGAACGGAGGGCTAGGGCGGCGTCTGATGAAGCCCTCAGAGCCCTTCGTTCGTCTGCCCAAGAGGTCGAGGCCGAGCGCGTCGTCCTTCGAACGGAGGTTGAAAGACTCCGCCAGGAGGCTGCTACCTCAAGTGCGCAACTGGTGGAGCTCCAGGGTGCTCTTAGCCAGGCGATGGCCCTCAAGAGTTCTTTAATGCTCCGGGTGGCCAAAGTGGGTGCGACTGCTGCAGGCCTGGAAGCGGCGGAGAAGAAGAACTCTAGTACTGCGGATCGTACCTTGGAAGCCCTTCAGGGTACGCTGGAGTACTTCGGCACCATGTGCCCTTCGTCTTCTGCTGCGACCCATGAGCCCCTTGACCGGAAGCTGACGAGGATCCAGGTCGCTTCGTCGTTGATGAAGAACTCCGGTATTCGGTATGGGGAGATCTCCGGACAGTGTGCTGGTATCGGGGTTCTTCGTCATCTTGAATCTCTTCGGATCCCCCTTGGCTCAGTCGGGGGTTCGTCTCCTGGGGGCTTCGCGGACGACAACTTGCTGCGGCCATCTTCGGAGGTGGCTTCGGCCTGGGAAGCCTTCCGGTCGACTTGGAAGACGGACCATAAGGTCGCAGCTAAGGCCTGGATTGACGAGGCCCGTCGGCAGAAGCAAGCGCAAACAAAGCCACCACTTCCTGCTTCGCCAGCCCCTTCGGTTCCTACTCCGCCGACCGACCCGCAGGTCTAGCCGCTTAGGATTGCTATGTATATGAAGCCTTGTAAACCCTGTTTTTATTAATGAAAAATTTATAAACGAGAACTTGTCTTGGGTGTTCTGCTCTTTTTTAGGTTTTGTCATGTCCTTCGAGCCCTGACTTCGAACTTCTGGAAATTACCGACGAGCTCTGAAAGGAGTTGGCAAACCTCGAGGGTTTGAGGCCTTACCGCCGCTCCCGCTTTTCTGTTCCTCGCAGAGACGGAGGGGAGATCACCCTTGAAGTTCGAAGGGACATCTTAGCTTATATTAAAGAGGAAGAGAAGACGGAGGGGCCTTCGTCTTCCGAACCTATCGACTGGTCCGACTCGGAGTACCGAGTCGAAGACCCTGCGGAGGCCGACTCCGAAAGGCTCCTGACATGGGCTGAGCTTCAAGAGGAGCAGAAGAAACTGTGAGCCTCGAAGAAGAAGAGAAGCACCCGAACTAAAAGGACAACTTCGGTGGCTTCGAGCTCCGAAGGGCAAAGTAGCCGTAGGGGTAGCTCTAGGGGCCGAAAAGGTCTCTGATTTTACTTAGGCTTAGACACAAATTTCTCTTGATGTACAAGTATAATGATTTAATGTGGAATGCTTCGAAAGTATGCTGTGTGTTGGGGGAAAATATCTCATCTTCGGGGTTATTGCCGCAACCGCATTAAAGCAGATAGTGGATTCGAAGGTTTCCAGACGTCCCTCTTCGAAGATACCCTGAGTCAGGCTCGAAGTACGAAGATAGGCATTGGTTCGGAGTACATCTTCGAACTAAGGCTTTTCGAGATCTTTATTGCCAGCTAAGATGGAAGATTTATCTTTTATATTATTAGATTAGTCTTTTACCATTTTAGCCCTATCAAGGGTACCGAATAGTTTCCACTATGTCGGTTGTAATAGAGGGGTAAATAGGTCTTTTCCTTAATATTTGGACCTATAAATACCCCCCATTTCACCCTGTAATAAGGATCGAATACAAGTTATTCAATACACACATTCGAACCATTCTAAGTTATTATCCTTTCGGAGGCTTAGAACAGTTCACTTCGCAAACATTCTGTTTGTTAGTTTCTAATCCACAGAAACCTGTTAGCGTAATCTTTTACGCCAACAGTTGTGCCGTCCGTGGGGAACCTAGTCTGAAAAACTTCGTTATCTACCAACTTCTTACATCATGCCTCCTAAGCGGAGCGCACCTCGTAACCCTATTCGGAGGTCCTCTCGGATCTCCGGATAGACACCATCCGATACGGTTGAAGTCGGAGGGCCTTCGACATTCCCTCCACCTCAAACTCCGGAAGGAGTTTCCATCCCTCGAACATACGAAGCTTCTCCGCCAAATCCTTCCATACTTCGACCACCTGGAATCCCTCTTCCACCTTCCATTCCACTTCGAACTGATCCTACTAGTTCTCAAGACCCGGAAGATCCTTCCGGAGGAGATGAAGACAATCTTGGAGATATGGCCACTCAAATGGCCAACCTTCAAGCTGAAGTAGCAAGGTGGCGACAAGAAGCTGCGAACAGGCTTCGCTCTCAAGCCATCCCAACTATCCCAGAAGTGCCCGAAGACGATGAACCCGATTATCCCGAAGCCCCGGAGAATGCCTCCTTCGATAATGAATCTCCGCTGCACCCTGAGCTGCAGAAAGTTCGCTTTGATCCGAAGTTTAAGACTTCGAAGCTCTGTAAGTATGCTGGAGATGAAGATCCCGGAGAGTTTGTTCGTTCTTATGCCCTAGCAATTGAAGCTAGCGGAGGAGTTCGAGACACCATGGCAAAGTGCTTCCCCTTAGCTCTTCAAGGAGTGGCGTTAAGGTGGTTCTGGTCCTTGAAGCCAGGATCAATTAGTTCATGGGGCAGCTGAAGAAGAAGTTTGTAAGCAATTTTCAAGGCACCTTCGTGCCCCCCATGTCAACGGGAAGCCTTTTCCAGGTGAAACAGCTCCCTGGAGAGACATTGAGGCAATATTTTAAGCGCTTCGCTCATACGAAGTCGCAAATCCGGGGGTTATCTGCATCTTCGGTAGTTGATGCAGCTCGGGTAGGCGTCACTCATCAAGGACTCTTGGATAAGCTTCATCGGAAAAGCATCTCCTCGGTCTCTCAGCTGATGTCTTACTTCGAGGAGTATGCGAGGTCAGAAGAGGGTTGGCTCCGAAGAACCGCAGCTACTTCGTCCATATTGCAAGAAGTCAAAGTAGAAGTAAAAGCTTCGGCACAGCCGCAAGAACCAGTCTTCGAAGTTCAACATGATCGGAGAAGAGGGCAAAAGCACCCTCGTTCTAAAGTTTTGAATATTGCACCCCCACAGAAGTTTACACAGAGAGCTCCACAGTCTTCGGGGAACAAGACCAGCGGCTGGAGGCCGCCAGGGAAAATGGCTGGCAAAGGCCAGACCCTTTTCTGCTGCATCCATGGTGAAAATCGAAGCCATGCGACTGATACTTGCAAGGCAATACTTACTCTAAGATGAGAGTATTTAGAAAGAACTTCGGGTCGAGGTACTACCGACCGAGTTCCAGTTGCAGCGCGCCCAGAGCCGGTCCAGGCTGTGGCGCGGATAGAAAACTTTGATGCCGCAAGACACCCTCTAGTGGCCAATGTTATGCCACCTCCGAAGCAAGAGGAAGGGCAGGATCGAGGGAAGAGAGTAGTTCTCCCCATCTCCGGAGGAGGTACCCTCGGAAGCATGTCAAAGAGACAGCGAAGAGACTACGTCAGGGAAGTAGGCCATATTGGGACTTCGTCGCCTGCGGCTGCAATGCCGGAGTGGTCTCATGTACCGATATCCTTTTCTGCGGAGGATGCAGCTGGCATTAAGTTCCCGCATGCAGACCCACTTGTTATCACTGCTGATATTGCGAGCACTGATGTTCGAAGGGTGTTGATTGACGGAGGTAGTTCGGCAGACATCATTTTGTTCAAGCCTTCGATCAATTGTGTATTTCCAGAAAGCATCTCCTTCCAGCGGCTCGTCCTTTGCAAGGCTTCGCGGGACCTCCGCTTGATGCACTTGGCCAAATAGGCCTGGAAGATACCTTCGGGGAAGGTTTGTTGGCCCGAACTGAGGAAGTAATCTTCGATGTTGTAGATGCCCCGTATGCTTACAACGTCATCTTCGGAAGAGGCATGCTAAACCAGTTCAGAGCTGTGGCGCATCACAATTATTTGTGCATGAAGATGCCCACACAAGCAGGAGTCCTTACTGTCTTCGGAGATCAAGCTATCGCTCGGAGAGCGAATATGGTCATGGTCCCCCTCTTGATCCAAGACAAGTAAACAATGTACAAGATAACGAAGAAATTTTTCAGCCCCTTCCGAAGCTTCAAATCAATCCTTTCCGAGACCAAGTCATGAAGGGGAGATTGCAGCGAAGGTCATTGTTAAAGATGGTGTTGGCGTAAAAGTTACACCAACAGGTTCTTAGTAGTTAAGAACAAACAAACAAGAGGTTTGTGCTTTCAGGACAAACTTGAGCCTCCGTAAAGGATAACAACTCAAGAGGTCCGAATGTATGTGTTTGAACCACTGGTTCTGGATCCTTCTTACAAGGTACAAAGGGGGGTATTTATAGGGAGAAAGGCTAAAGGAATAGACCTATTTACCCTTATATTACAAATGACCTTCAGTATTATAAATAAGGTTATACACGGTAAAGTGCTGCAGGGTAGATGGATAAGCAGGGCGTCCAATCAGTCACGTCTTCCTGCTTCGAAGCCTCCTTTCTCCTTTCGGAGGGTCCTCCGAGACTTCGCATCGTGGCACCCTTCGACCGTGCTGACGTATCTTCGAGCATTAGTTGACCATCTTCGGGGCCTTCTTAGAGCCTACGGAGGGTTAACCTTTAAGTCGTGGAAATGAAGTAATTTCCCCCAACAGTAGCCCCTCGAATACGCCTTTCTGTAGATAACCTATTTTTTTAGAAAGAAGGCAGTATAAGAAAGGAACATTTTTAGTTTCTGAGACTTGAAGGGAATGCGAAGATACTATGATTTAGCTCGGAATATTAAGCCCAATATTTTAAAACGTTCTACTCCGAATTTTGGCATAGTGAGGAAAACTCCCTGGAGCAGCATGGCTTCGGAGCATGAGTGCTACGAGAGCAGTTTCGGAGCGTGAACGTCGTGCGGGCGGTTACGAAGTGTGAACGTCGAGCGGGGCGGTTACGAAGTGTGGACGTCGTGGGGTGCCGTCAATATGACCGTTACAGCGCAAATAGCCGTTACCCTCTGTAAAAAGAAGTAACGGTCGATTTCTTCAGCGGTTGCACGCCGTTTCACTTTCCAACCCACCTGTCAGCGACGGAAGCCGAACCTGCAGTGTGAAACTTCTCGAAGAGCAGTATAGATTGTGTGGTTATAAAAGGGGGAGAAAGGGATTACTGGAAATTTTTTACCGCATTCACCGTTCTTGCAATTCACCTTTCCCCTCAACCTTCTGCCCCTTCGAGCACTTGAGCGTAATGGCGAGAACCAGCCACACCACTCCTTTGGCGGCCAGCACTATGGCGCAGCGGCAGGCATGGGCGGCATCAGCAGCCACGACAATGGCGGGGGGGCCCGGGCGGCGGTTGGCCCAAGAACCCTCGGGCGCTCCGTCCGCCCTCCAAGAAGAAGATGGCCCAGAGCTTCGTTATTGGTCAGTCAGTGAGCACAGCGG